>JAPSGF010000060.1:3567723-3620721 GCA_035772895.1 Perdix hodgsoniae | reverse complement strand
GGGGGGAGGGAGGCCTCTGGGAGCCCCCAAGGCTGTGCCTCTGTTCCCATATGCTGCCATGGGCTCGGGGAGTGCTGAGGTCTTGGCTGGGACACCTGGTTGTGGGGAGTGGTGTTGGCGGGTCTCCCACTAGAGCTGGGCACAGGGAAAGGGCCATATTCTGCTCTCCAAACGCAGATCAAGTCACCTTGGTGTGATTCAGGGGGTCCCTGCCTGGTGTACATCCTGCTTACCCTGACAGAGGTAAGACCATTGACCAGACCCAACTCTTGTAGACCGTCCTCCCAATCCCCATCTCGCTTTGGCACTGTCCCTGGGGTCACTTTTCTTTTCCTTCCTCCCGCTGTAAATCAGGGCGTGCTTCACCAAAACTGATACCTCTATAGATACTGCCTGGGGCCTGACCTCAGCTTTCCCATTCATCTCCGATGAGATGTGGTCTCCCTGCACAATGAGCCGAGCGCTGCCCAGGCAGGAGCAAAATCAGCCTCCATACGTTTGTACTTCAGTCTCATGCACTGAGCTGGAGTTTGGGGCATTCCCAGTGTGTTCTCCTGGTTAAAAGAAGAGATGCCCCTGTCTCTACACAGCCCAGCACGGATTCAGGAACTCAGGATGGGTCTTCAGCGTGCAGAGCATCTTCTCAGATGGCAACCCAGAGTCAGGTGGCACAAATCAGCGCTTCCCCAAGCAGCTCCTATTGCAGATGGTGTGAATTGGGAAGAGCAAATTCCCATCAGCTGTGGGGGTGGATTTCAAAGACCCAGGGGGGTGTTTTTCTTCTGGCTGGCCCTGCAGGGTATACAGCCCTCAGTAGCAGGAAGGGTTGTTTGCTGCTTGGGGTTAAGATTTAGCATGGTTCCGCTTCCCTGGGAGCTGTAATTTAGCTTGGATGTGCCTGGATTTTTGGAAGCTGCTCCGAGCTACCTGTGATCTCGTTGTAGGGGTCTGATGAGCCCCTTCTGGCCGCCCTGAGCACGTTGCCTTGCAGGTTCCTCCTGCTGATGGGTGTCTGCTGCCCTTCTTGCAGACTCCAAGCAGAATGGTGAGGCCAACGTGGTGCTGTCAGACGAGGAGCAGCCGCTGTCCCCATCCGATGAGGAGAAGCGGCCCATGCGACGCTCGAGCACCAGGGACAAGAACAAGAAATCCTCCACGTGCTTCCTCCTGGCCACGGGTGACTTCTCCTGCACAGCAGATGGAGGCATCCAGAAAGGTACAGTCAGGGCTGGTGCTGGGAGCCGTGGGTTGGGGGCAAGGCTTCCAGCATCAGTTTGAGGCTGGGATTCATCTCCATCTGCCTGCCTGGCTCTTCTCTGCTCCCTCCATTTCCAGGCCCCCAAGTCCCCTTGTTTCTCTGCCTCTCCATCTGCTTCATTTCCATCCATTGTGTCTCTCTGTGGCAGCTCTTACCTTCTTGTTTTCCCCTCCCCTGATTGCCACCGTTTGAGATCTGGGTCCCGATGCTTATCACGCTGCCTCCCATGGGCTCAGCCCTGCGCCTCTGCTCCCCTCACCCACCCACCTCAGGGTGCTGTGCCTCTCCTGAGGAAGGAGGTGGTGAGATTGTGGTTGAAGCAGGTCGAAAGGTTTTCAACAGGGAAAAAGAGCCCGTGGTCCTTTCTCTGTCCCTTCCCTCTCCTCCTCCGATGCCTTTTGGTGGCTTTGAGCGTGGGGAATCGTGCTGTGTCAACTGCTGCCTTGCCAAAAGCATGGGGTTGCCAGGAAGGCTGTCTCCTCCGGGTTTAGAAAGTGAGCTTTGGGAAGTGTTGGGAGAAAACTGTGGGGGAGACCAGCCAGGAAAACACAGAGCTCTTCTTCCAGTGACAAAGAGAAAGTCCTCTTCAGTTGGGTCCCTTTGCATCCTCTGCCCACCTGGAGCCATGGGATCCACCTGCACCCTGGATTGCTGAGTTAATCCTTAGGGCATGGCTCAGTTCTTTTGTTTTCCTGCTCTCTTGTACGTCCGAGGGGGTGTGGGAGGATGCAGAGCTGCAGCACTGACCTACTTCTCTCTTCTCAGCACTGCTTCACCCCGGTTCGTCCCAGTCCCTCACCCTGGTGCATGGGAGCTGGGGCCAGGCAGTGTGAAGGATGATGCCGTGCTGTGCAAACCCTCAATTTGTCACTTGGCAAATTGGAAGGGTCTCATTTTGGGGGCTGTGACCCCCAGCCGTGGTGCTTTGGTCCATCCCACACCCCCCCAGTGCCTTTTGCTCTCTGGGCTCCGCCAGCCCTGGAGTTGTGGGTTGGTGTTTGGGGATGATGGCAGTTATTACATTAGCAGGAGCAAATTGGTTGCCTTCTCCTGGGAAATCAAGGATTCCCTTTGGTGTTCCCACACAACCTCCTCCCTTAAAAAGAGGGGAAAAAAATAAAAGCCACGTTCATCTTCGGGCAGCAGAGCGTTATACAAATATGTGCTTGAAGTTCTCAGTGCTTTGCCTGGAAGTGCTGTTTTCTCTGAAGCTGGGCTCTTTCCTCACTGCTTGCTAAAGAGAGGGGAAGGGCTCTGCTTCTGCCCTGGGGAGGACACTGGAAGGGATGGGGGGAAGCTGGAAGCCCGTGCTGCCTTCATCCTTGGGAGATGCTCAGGTCAGGCAGCCCTTCAGCTGAGGAATTGCAGCTGGGACCTCTTGAAGCCAATGGGAAATCTACCTGCTGGGGATGCAGTGCAGCTCTTGCTGGGCTCCCAAACCGCATGACTTGGGTTGGGATGGGAGGGACCTTAAAAGACCACTTAGTTCCAAGAAATAAGGCCAGGAAGTTAAGAATGCTGTCATCTTCCTTGTGGGGTGGCACTAAGAGTTCTTCAGAAGGGCACCGCGGTGATCTCTGGGTGGTTCTGCCCTTCCTGCAGGTGTCAGAGTGCTTTATTGCAACTAAAAACGCATGTTTGTTGTGGGTCACTCACCCTCCTGAAGGCTCTGCTGGGAGGTGGCCTGGTGCTCAGCAACGTGCGAGACCCTTTGGGAAGGGAAACCATCGGTACTTGTGCCATTGGGGATAGGCAGGTGGGACTCTGGTTCAGGCTGACGTCTTCCATGGTGACATACCTCAATGTGGATAGGGGCAGAGGTAGGCAGAGGGCAGAGCATCCTCCCGTGTTCGTGCCTGAGGATGCTGGAAGCTGCAGAGCACCTCTTCCTGATTTATCTCCTGCTGAGGCTGTTTGTTCTGGTACTGGGATGCTGGCAGCTCTGCAAATTGAGATGAGCTTGGTTCGGAGCCCGATTCGCTGATGGCCATCTGTCAGATGCTGGGACAGGTACCCATGTACAAGCTGTGGAAATCAGGAGACGGGGCTGCTTCAGGAACATGCTGCAGATCCTGGCAGCTGCTATGGTCGGAGCACCGATGCCAACAGTTGGTTTCTTTGGGGGCAGCTCAAAGAGAAAAGCCCCCCTGCCCGCCACCCCTTGGATGGAACCAGAGTGCAGTGTGACACCTGCACGGTGGCATTCGTCTTGTGTCCCTTTGGCTGCTTCCAGTGGGGTCTCTTTCCTTCCTCCCCGTTGCTGGGGGTTGCTGCAGACCCCTTATCTCCCTCCAGCAATGTGGCCTGCTGGGACACAGATACTGGCATGGCTCTTGGCACCTGAGCTCACATCCTCTGCTTTCACGCAGAGATATGGAGGCTGGACAAAGCCAGCAGCAAGCAAGGTGGGTTAGGATGGTCTAGGAACAGCAAGTCAGAAACCAGAGCATCCCTTCTAGAGAGGGCGTAGGGAATGGCATTACATGGAGAGAATGGGATTTACCACCTTTAGCAGCACCCAGCGTTGCAAACAAAGCACCAAGTCTTCAGCTTGGCTGCCAGAGCTCCGTGCATCACGGCACTGATTTCACTCTGCTTCTTGCTGTTAGGGCAGAGCCATGCTTGGCATGTGGACCGAGTGCTCATGTGAGCATCTGCTGGTGATGCTCGGCTGGGAGGGTGCAGGGACAAACCCACGTTGGCACAGGGACGCGAGTGTGTGCAAGCAGCACGCGGGCACCAGGCTGCTGGTAAACGCACACGTGTTGCTGGGTTCTGCTGCCTGCTTGCATTACCCCATCCCCATCTGCTGCTGGCTCAAAGCATGTGTGAGCATGCACGTGCACCACAAGGATTTGCATCGTGGGGTGCACGGGACTGCTGGCTCCTGGGGTGCGCGCTGCTCCTTGGCAACAAATGCGTTTTGAAAGCAATCCCGGTGACCTCGGTTAGCGCCTGCATGGCTTGCTGGGAGAGCAGCTCCTCAAACAAAGTGCGCTGGTGGCAGTGAGCAAAGCGTGGCCCTTGGTGGCGGCTGGCCTGCAGCTGGGTGGAAGCCACAGCAGCCTTCAGGGCGGGGGCAGATGTCACAGCTCAGGGCTCACACGGGCTCTTAATCAGGACTGCTGTTTTTTGGACGTGAATCCCATTTTCAGTGCGAATACTTGGTTTCTTTCCCCAAGAAGTGTTGCTTTTGACCTGGGAGAACATCTGGCTGTTGCTTTTCCATCTGAGCCCAAGCAGTTTCTGGCTTTTGGGGGGTGTGCAAAGAGCTCCCACACTTACAGAAATGGAGATATTTGCTCTTCAGTGCGATTGCTCACAGAAAATCCTGAGCGCTTCTACCTGCTCCTCTGCATACAGAAAGGTGTCAGCAGAAGCTTGCTGCTTAACAACCCGGAGCTGGGGGAATAACTCCTTCCAAATCCCACATTTGTTTGAATTCCACTGCTTTCCCCAATCACTTCAGCCCACAAACTGCCCGGACTCATCCCTCATTCCGACACCAGGCCCAGCAGTGGGTTGATGCAGTGCCCCACCAGCAGCACAGCTGCACGCCGTGGGGCACCCCCTGGAGAAGGGGCGGCTTTGGGGTGCAGGGTGGGGGGGGAGAGGGCTCAGCAGGCTCTCAGAGGCTGCAAGGAGCAGCACTGCTCTTCCTGGATCTTTTGGGGAGGGGGCTTTGCGGTCAGGCGAGGGGCTGAATGCGGCTCTAACCTCACCTCTGTCCCTTTTCTTCACAAAGGCTATGGAAAATCTCGGAGCCTAAGCAGCATAGATGGTGTGGCAGGACCTGCGGGGGGGTTGGCTCCCCTCGCCTCGCGCTACAGCTCTCCCTGCTCCCCCGTCCCCTCCATCCTCTAAATGCCACCCGGATCCCGCTTTGTGTGTCGGCCGCGCGCTCCCCGTGTCGCTCCGTCCCCCCATCCCTGTGATGCTGTGTCCCCAGAGGTGCCCAGGAGGTCCCCATCACCAAGCAGTGGGCCTTAACCTGCAGCCCAGCCCTGCTCCCCTGCCTGCAGACAGGACCCTGACGTCTCCATGCACCTCATCCTCTCGTGTCCGTGCGTTTGGGGCATTCCCCATGGGGGTGGGAGGGCTGCTCAGTGTTTCTCATCCCCTGGAAACCTCACTGGTCCCCAACACTTTGGGCTGAGGGTGTCTGGTCCCTTCCTGTGGCCCATTTGCACTTGGGCTGGGAATGCAAGGAGGATGCGTTGACTCATCAAATTACACATCGTTGTGCTGGAAATGGCTGAGTTATTCTCATTTTAGGGCTCCTTTTCAAATAGCCTCCAATTTCTGGAGGCACTGGATGAATAAATCTCTATTCCCTGCCCGGCAGCAGTTCCCCTCTTGTTTGGTGCTTTTCTGTGCCTAACTCTGCTTCTCTGCTTGTGTCTGCTTCTGTTTGACTTGGGGTGGTCTCAAGGAGGGGTGGGGTTTTGCAACCTCAACAACAGCCCTCTTCAAGTGGGAGGGGATAAAGTGTGGGATGTGGGTGGATGGTCCATAAAGAGGTGGGAGGTGCGGGGATGGGGATGTGGGGAAAGGAGCAGCTGGGAAAGCTGCTGCTGAGAACTGGGGAGTGGGAGAGCTGGGTGTGATGGGAGAGCTGGTGGTGCCCCAATGAGCAGGGAGTGCCCTGCTGGGTGGGTTCAGGCTGCGGGGCACAGCATCCCATGGGGTGGGAGAGGGATGGGGCTCATGTGAGGGTGAGGTCCTGGTGCATCTCAGCGCATCCTCCCTTCGGAGCATTGTCTGCATTTGGAGCAGGAGGAGCTGAGATTTGCCCCCCCTTTCCTGAATCCATGCAAGGCACAAGGTGACCCCCTGTGCTTTCCGTGGGCTCAGAATCATAAATGATTTACTCAAGGTCGGGTGCTGGCACTGGGGACAAACCAAGCAGAGCCAGCAGCCCTGCGTGGTGCAGAAAGGCTCTGGGTTTGGAGGGGGCACTGCAAGCAGAGAAATTAACCCCAGCAGCCACAGGTTTGGTGTGGAAAACCCTCGGTGCACCACAACGTTGATCCCTGGTTTCCTGTTAGAGCCAACGTGGAGCCACGCTTTGCAATTTTTAGCCTCGGCGTTATGCAACTGGGTGGAAGGCATGACTAATGTGCAAAAGCTCCTCTAAAACAACAGGGCCCCGAATGGGAGACAGAGGCATTTCTGTGGGAGGCACCAAACTGGTGAAAAACCCACAGCATCTTCGCTCTCCTTCCTTCCCCCCCTCCCCCTTCGCCTTCCTCTGAATAGCAGTTTGGGGGCAGTGGGGTGCTGGGATTTTCGGGTGAGGTCCCGGTGGGTTTTGGGGGTGAGAGAGCAGGGGTTAATCCCGCTGCTAAGAATATAAGAGGAGCTGTGATGGATCAGAAGAGCAGAGCGCTAAATGGCTCTGCAGCCTGGAGTCTTATCACAAACAGTGGCCAAAATTGGCTGCCTGGAGAATAGGATAAGAATAGAGCGAGTGAATACGATACTTCCCCCAAATATCCTCCCAGCCACTCGTCTATGTTTAGGGATCTGGGGAGGAGCGCGCATTCCGGCTCAGTTCAAACGCAGTGGGAGAAAGCAAGGTGGTTTGATTTATTCTTGACAGGGGGGATCGATTGAGAGCAGTACGGGCTGCCTCTGCCCTGCTCAAAAAATGGGGCTTCAAATTTCAGCGGCGTGCAGTGATTGAACCGCAGTGATGGTTGAGCTGCAGTAGTTGAGTTGCAGTGATGGTTGAAGCTGCAGTGATGGTTGAGCTGCAGTGATTGAACTGCAGTCGTTGAGCTGCAGTGACTGAGAGGCATCGGTTGAGCTGCAGAGCTTGAACTCGGTGGTTGAGCTGCAGTAGTTGAGCTGCAATGATGGTTGAGCTGCAGAGGTTGAACTCAGTGGTTGAGCTGCAGTGGCTGAGCCTTGCTGCCGCCCCACTGGCCCTAAAGGCAGAGCTGTGTCCTGTTGGCTCAGCTGCTGGGGATCACCTCGTCCCAGCAGGACGCTGTGCTCTGTGTGCTGCATCCCTGTGCGCAGGGATCTCCCCTCCCCGTCACAGCTGCAGGTGCTGCTCCATAGCACGGATGGGCTTAGGGATGCCCTTCCCACCTGCAGAGCTCCAGGCTGCGATCTGTGTCCCTGCATCCATCTGTCTGTCTGCTGAGGCTGACAGCAGCTCATCCTTGGGAGCTGGGGGGGCTTTGGGGCAGTGCCCCCATCAACCCCCATCTGCCTGTCGCTCCCAGGGCCGTCCTGTGCTGCAGCAGGAGCCCGGGTTGCGTGCAAAGTATTAATTGTTATTGCTGCAACAACTGCTCTGTTTCTCAGGAGATGCCCGAAAGAGCTGAGAAAATAGAAAGGTCCGTCAGGCAGTGGGGCGGGAGGTGAAGATGTCAGGAGAGTAATTGCTCTACCCAGAAGCAGCCTGTTTCTGACTTCCCCTGACTGCCAGGAAAAAAATCCTCTGTGCTTATGTGATGACAATAAAATGATAAAAAATAACAACAAAAAAAAAAGAAAGCAGCCGTAGCCTTTGCCCGTGCTGACGAGGAATGCAGAGAGCAGAGGCAGATGCAAAATAAGACGCAGCTGAGCTTAAAAATAGTGCCTCCTTCTCCCACCTCCCAGTCCGGCGCTCCGCTCCTCTGCTTGGGCAGTGGTTCTGATTGGAGGAGCAGATTGAGGTTCATCCCGACCTCTGCAGTGCTGGGTGAGGATTGGGGTCCTCTGCCCCTCTGCAACCCCCCCCCCCCCCCCGTTGCAGCAGAGAGAAGAAAAGCATCCTATGGAGAGCTGTGGGTTGGACCCAGATGCTTTCTAGGCTGGCTCCAGCCCAACGCTGCCCATTGCGGCCGCCTCTCCGTGGGATCGGGTCGGATGCTTCACCTGCACAGCCTCTTGTCCTCAAACAGACCTCCCAGAACATAAGAGAAATAGGAAAACCACCTGCAGAATTAGGGTACGACCTACCCAAAGGCTGTGCTGGGGCAGGAGGTGGAGGCAGAGATGGGGCTGTCGGGGGAGATCCGTTAGGAGCAAAGTGGGCATTTTTGGGGGTGGACCTGGCAACTCCTCCTGCAAACCAAAGGGGTTTTGGGGCCAGGTCTCAGCTGGGGAGGGCTGATTCACATTGGAGCCATCGGGTAAGGATGGGCACAGACAGGAGGGCAGTTTTCTGGCAGTGGCTTTGCCTGGGGACTAAACAAAACTCTCATCTGTCGTTATTTCTTTGTAGTCGCACTGATTTCTCCGGGGCTGGTGAGCTGCTTCCCAAGGAGCTCCCGGGGGGATGCGGGCAGCGGGTCTGAGCTC
The DNA here is from genome assembly GCA_035772895.1 of Perdix hodgsoniae. Taxonomy (NCBI): domain Eukaryota; kingdom Metazoa; phylum Chordata; class Aves; order Galliformes; family Phasianidae; genus Perdix; species Perdix hodgsoniae. The sequence goes on along the minus strand of JAPSGF010000060.1, from coordinate 3,612,164 downwards.
ACGCATGGAATGGCTCTGAGCAGGGAGGAGGAGGAGATGGAAGTTAAAAGCTGGGTTGTGTCCCTGGGAAATCGATAGAGCTGCTGGGGATGCTCCAGCTGGCCCAGGGACCCACAGAGCGCTTCCAGCTGCTCTCCATAGCGGGAACAGCCACGGATTGCAGCAGCTGCATCCCACCCATATTTCTGCACGGGGATGAAGGCGGATCCCCAAAGCAGCCCATCGCTGGGGACACGCTGCCCTGGGAATGATGGGCTGTAATCCCCCAGCGTTTTGCTGGGATGCGGCATTGAAAAGACGGTGCGCGTGGAGAGCCCGACCCGCAGCAGCAGAGGATGGGACCTTTCTTTTGGGGGGAAGCCAAGTTTTGGAGCTGCAGGGGGGTGAAAGGAGCCACGAGAGCCCAGCGTTGGGTTCTGCAGCAATAAGGCTGGGAGGAAAGGGCAGCCCTGTGCTTATCGGGAGGATCAGAGCTGTCTCCCCGCCTGACGGCCCCTGGAAACCTGGCACACGGGTATGGGCGGCGTTGTGACTCAGAGCTCCAATCAATGTTAATTAATTCAATGATAACGAATGAGAAAGAGAGAGAGAGAGAGAGAGAAATAAACCACTGCAGGATATTAATGCACTCAGCTTGGCTTTGGGACATCTGGCTAGGGGTTGGTTTGGAGACTTTGGTCACAAGCAGCTTTCCTGGAGGATGCGGTGAGGATGATGATTTCCCTCCCTGCTCTTCGCTCTATAACCTCAACTCCAGTACTGGTGGAGAACCAAGGAGCAGCCGAGGTGGAGGCATTCCCCGCGTCCCCATCCCTATGTCTGTTTCTCCTTGGTTCTCCACCCATTTCCCACGTCTCCACCTTGGCTGAGGGTGTCTGAGCCCATTTAAAGGCAGTTTTAAAAATAGTTTTGTCAGTTTATTGACGGAACAGCAGCACTTTCTCCCTCTGGAAAAGGCTGTATCCCTTTTACTACGCTTTCTGCACCCTATGAAGTGTTGGTCCCTGTGGAGCTCAGTGTCTCTCTCCCTCTCTTTCCCCACAAACAGCTGATGGAAGCAGTGCCCAATGCTACGTTTAACACCTCTGTCTTTCATTGCAGACACCTGCCAAGACGTCCTCTCTTCCAGTTACCCCCAGGGCGAGGTGGTCACCTTCTCCTGAGCCCCAGATGGATGCAGGCAGCAGCCCAGCGAGGGACGTGTGCCCCGAGGGATGCTCTCCCTGAAGCTAAGGGATGTTTGCCCAAAGGGATGCATTCCCTGAGGCCCAGGGATGCCATCCCATGGCTCAAGGATCCTCTCCCTGAGGCTGAGTGGTGCATTCCCCTAAAGATGCTCTCCCCACGGTGCAGGGATGCTCTCCCCAAAGCCAAGGGATGCTCTGCCCAAGGGAGATGCTGTCACCGGTGCCAACGGGTGCTCTCCCCAAACCCGAGGGATGCTCTGCCCTAGGCTGAGGGATGCATTCCCCCAGGGGTGCTCTCCCTGAGGCCAAGGGATGTTCTCCCGGTGAGCTTTGCCTGCCCCATGCAGCGACCCGAAACTCTGGCTGCTATCCCTATGGCTGGAGTAGTGGGGTTTCCCAGCCGAGTCCCCTGCTGAAGAGGGGCAGTGGGGGGCTCCCTGCCTGCTGCCAGCCCCGCTGTGCTCTGCCCCATCCTCTGCCCCTGCTTTCGGACACGTGCCCCAGCCGCTGCCATCCTGCTGACGTGACCCAGCCGGAGTCCCACCAGCTGCTCACCCCCTCACTCCTGCACAGTGCCCCATCCACGCTCTGACCACCTCCGTCGCCAAACTGGGGCTCTCCTCCACGCTGGGTGCCGCACACGGGGTGCTGTGCCATCATGGGGTGGGCTGGGGGAACGGGAATGGGAAGCAGTAGGGGATGGGGATGGGTGCCGAGGTGGGGTGAGCCTGGCTGGCCTGAAAGAGTCGGTGTCTTTCTAATGCTGTTCCATATCTCTGTGATGAAGGCAATACTACTCCCATTTCCTTTGTCCTGTACGCATGCCTCTCCCTGTCCAGCCGCACTAGAGTTCAAATAAAGACATCTGTGAGCTGAGTCAGCTCCCACATCCCCTGCCTTGAAGTGTCCCTCCTTGCCCGAGGATCGCGGTCCCGGTGGCCGTGCTGGTCCTCATATTGGATCAGAGCCCTCTTGGAAAGCTCACATTGGTTGCAACATCTTCATTCGGTGGAGGGAAGCACTGCAGAGCTGGCCAAAGCATTGCCTCTCCCTGCTCTGAGCAGCAAAGCCGAGCTAATCAGCAGTAAAGCCGTAGCAGTGCCATCATTAGGTTTCAGAGTGAACAGCGCATGGAGGTGGAGGGGTGCAGCTCTCCAGGCTGCAGGGGCAGAAGGCAGCAGAGCCAAGCAGGCAGCACGAGGCTGATTCACACGTGGGGATCTCACACCTTTCGGATCTGAATGGCTTCAGGGGTGGTTTAGAGCCTCTGAACCAGCTGGCTGCAGAGCGAGCCGTCAAAAAGCCAGAAAGTCCAGCATGGCTGCTGCAGTGAGCAGGGGAGGCTCAGCTGAAGCCCCAAGAATATGCTGTTTTGTGGTTTTTTGTTTTTTTTTTCCTCCAGTGACAACCCACCCAGGGGCATGAAGTCTTCTATTCAGGGCTGCAGAGGGAGAAGGGGAAGGTTATAAACCCAGAGCGGGGGGGAGAGGGACGACCAAAGGACTGCCACAAAGCTGAAAGGGAAGAAAGCAGCCACAAGTGTGAGCAATCAGTGGCTGATGGCCAAGCAGCAATTACAGCAGAGCCTGCTTCCTAGCCTGGGAGAGAGCCATCAGTGAGCACGGTGCTGCTGAGCAGCTGCTGTGTCCCTGAGGATGCTGCATGTCGTGGTTGAGCTGGGATCGATGCTGAGCACTCGGGTTGTCTGCCCAGGGCTGTTCATTCAGGTGATGCTGAGCAGCTGCATCCCCCCGAGTTGCAGCCACACGGTATTTGGGGAGCTGCCCTGCCATGTGCAGGGATGGGTGCCTTAGGGAGATGGGTTTGGAAACGGGTGGCCGCGGGGTGGCTGAGGATGGCAGCAGGCAGCAGGAGAAGGTCCCTCCTCCATCCTGGCCAAAGCCCTTCCCATCGCTGGGCTGTGGCACGGTTTGCAGCCTGTTTCTCACTGACCACAAGGCACAAATGAATCAGGAGGATTTCCCCTCCAGCCCTGGAGATCAGCGCTTACCCCCAGGATGGCTTCAAGTTTAGGAGGGCTCTGGATTTTTAATTTGCAATTGAATTTGCCAATGCATCCCCTGCAAATCCCAGCAGAGCACTGGGGGAGGGAGAGCACAGCCTGGCAGCACCCCCCAGCCCTTCCCATCACAGCTGCCACGGGGACCCCAAGGAGGTTCTGGGATACGTGGGCAGGCAACCAAACAGCACAGGGGGTGCAAGGTGGGAGCAGGGAGCCCAGGGCTGGGAACAAGAAGGATGATGCTGTGTCCGGAGCACAGCCAGTGGCTGAGGTGTGTACGATGGGTGAGACATGGACCAGGTGAGGTGATGCTGGGGCTGTGCAGGAGTTTCTGGGCATGGCCACGGGCACTCCAGCTTCCCAACGGAGACTTTGTGAGCTCTGCTGCTCACTGGGAGCTGAGCATGGCTGCTCCTCACAGCAGGGCTTGGATGCACCACCTGGCACCAGTCCCCTCCTGGCTGCTGTCCCTTGGCTCGCAGCTCCTCTAGGTACAAACCCAGCACGAGCCAAGCAGGAGGAGGGGGGAGGGGGGGGGGGGAAGGCAAGGGGTAGGGAAGGGGTTTGTCATTTCTGTACACCCTCTGCTTTCTTTTCCCTGCAAAATCCCCCCCTCTCATGGGTGAGCGTTTTTTGTCTCTTAGTTTGTATTTAAAGCAAAGGGCAGTCGGGGAGGGCGGGCAGGTGGAGCAGGAGGGGGCACCTGGGGGCACACAGCAGGGCCAGCAGGTTGGGAAAATGGGCAGGAAAACCCAATCTGGGGGGGGGGGAGCTGGAGAGGGGAGGGATGGTGACAGCATTGCTGGCCTCAGGGCTGGGATTAACTGGTGGGTGCAGTTAAGGGGATTTTAATCAGCCAAAGATGATGCTGTCAATAAACACGGCTTTATGGCAGCGTGCTGAGCACCCCAGCAGCATCACAAACACGCTGTGAGCACACAGCCACCCCTGTATCCCCATGTATCCCCTCCCTCCCCGCTGGGATGCACCGGGCTCTCAGTCTGCTGGGGTTTGTGCTGAGGATTTGGCCAGGAGGGTGAAGGGTGGTGGGGTTGGTTGTGCCCAGTTCCTGCTCATTTAATGTGATGAAATCTAATAAATCAATCAAGCCTGGAATGGCTTTTCTTTACAGTCAAGGAATGCAGGCTGCACCCCATGTTTGGCTGAGCCATGCCAGCTTTGCACGGGTTTATTTTACCCCCCTGGCTGTTCACAGCCCACGTCCTTAACGCTGCCATCTATTTGGGGGCTGGGAAACCTGGATTCAGCCCCGGCTTGCAGCCAGGTTGCTGCAGCGCTGGGGTTGGTGCCTCAGTTTCCCCCTGCGGATGCCCCTTCCCAGTGAATGGACAGCTGGCAGCACGCCTTTATGACAGAGAGACGCCTGTGGATTCTGCAAAAAGGCACTCGGAGGCAGCTGAGGACAGCCCTGCTAATTGCAGAGAGCAGAGCACGCTCTCCTTTGCCTATTACGGTCCCAGCACTGACGCGTGGCTCCAGCGCTGGCAGCGCCCACAGCCCCAACGTCCCCAAGGTCCCCTTTTGCTGGGTGCCCCTTCGGTTACACCTCACCCAGCAGCTGGCACCCAGTGCTGCCTTTTTCTTCGCCTTTACCCCCAGCAAAGGGCATTTTGGAGAGGTGAAACAACGCCCGGCGGGCCGCGCGATGCGCAGCATCCCATCTCGCGCCGCTCCTTTTCCTCCATCCCTTGTGCAAGGCTGCTCTCCCCACCCCACCCCAAGGGCTGAGACCCCACCGTCACATCCCCCACCCCCTTTTAAAATGATTTTTTTCCTTTTTTTTTTTCTTTTTTTTTTCAGCTGATTCATGAAATTTCTGCGCTGGCAGCGCTGTGTGGCTTTAAGCTGTTTACGCGAGCTCAGGAGGCGACAGCGAGGGGTATTTTTAGCTCGCCGGGTAGCAGAGCAGGATTAAAATGCAGTCAGTGTTACAGACGCTGGGGCTGAATCAGTATTCCTGCACAAACCTCTCCGTGCCAGCATCTTCCATTGAGTGTCTGAAAAAGCCGGGTTTCCATGGAGACCCGGCTCCAGGGCAACCCGATTCCTCGTTAAAAAGCAGCAGGTAGGAGCGGTGCGAGGCACAGCCGCGCTCCAGCTGCAGGAAGGGAGAGCTGGCACATCCCCACCCTCGTATGGGATGCGGGGGGGGGGGGGGCACCGAGCTGCGAAGTGATGTTAGATGGGGGGTGGGGAGCGAATCGCCCCATCCTGCCCCATCCCGTCCCACCCATCCCTTCTGGATGTCGGTTTTGGGGTTGGTGGAGAATGGCTGTTGGTGCGGCAAAGGAAGCGATGCGATGCTGCAGGGAGAGGAATTTGGGTTTGCACTGCTGTGGCGGTGGGGATTTGCCCTCCAGCAGTTCAGTGAGCAGTGAGCTATGCTGGGATTGCATCCTCCCCCCCAGGGGTTTTGTCCCCTGGTTGTCTCCAGCCCCGTGTGGGAGCAGAAATGCTCTGTGAGGATGAAGGTGAATGCTTGGGGCTGCACTGCTTCTCCCCTCTGGGTTTACCTGTTGGTCAGTGTGGACAAATCAGCCACAGGAGTCTCCCATAGAGAAGAGACCAAACATCAGTGATTCCCTTCTGCTATCTGGAGTAAAAGAAAGTGGCGAAGTCTTGCCGGACATTTACTAAAGTCATCCCACTTGATCCCAGCTCTGCAGTCAGGGCTCAGCTCAGAGGAATGGTGACAGTGCTGGGAAAGGAGCAGAGAACTCCCAGAGTGGCACTGGAGGGGGATTTGGTGAGTGCTGGGCGATGAGGGCAGCCCCTGCTCATCCCTGGGCCAGTCGCTCTGCAGCCCCACTGGAGGTGTTTTACTGGGGACGGGGAGATGGGTCATATGGTGAACATCAGGATCTGATTTCCTTTTTTATGCCTCCAGCAGTGGGGTCCTGCCTCAGTCCTGGGTTTTCCAAGCAATCCCCATTTCTGGATCTGCTGTAGATCCAAGCTGGAACTGCAGGGTTTCCTTCTGGTTGCTTTGCATGTATTGCGATGGGACTCTGCCCATGTGGCGTGCAGCTTCTGGGCAGGGATGGAGCATCTCCAGAGGGAGCAGTGCCTGGGCATCTGACAGTGGTCCCTAAGGGCTCCCAGCCCCAGAGTGAGGTCCCAGAGCAGGACCTGAGGGCAGGTGGGCTCCGTGGAGAGGTGGGACGTGAATGGAGGAGGGATGGAGCACCAACCAATCTCACAGCAAGGCCACAGGCAGATCCAAGGCGGCAAACCCCAGATGCCATCAGGTGCTTCCAGGCCACCTCCTCTGCAATGTGGTTCAGCATTTTGATGTCCAAACCATTCCAGAGAAGCCATGGTGGAACAAATCTGCTCAGTTCTCAAAGCAGGGTTTCTGCTTTCCCATCCTTCACATAAGGGGGAAAAAAATATAATAATAATGAATAATGAAAACCTGTCTGCAGGAAAAGCTGCTTCGGTTTCTCAAAGCCTTTTTCAATAAAAGAGAAATGGCTGTTTAACACCCCGTGTCCTCGGAGCAAAATCTGAGTTGAGAACCCGTGTAAAACAAAATGATTTCTGCAGCAGCCTGATTTATTCGCACTTCAGCCCAACCAGAATGCTTTCAGTGGAAAGGTTCCTTTTGATCTAGGAACTGTTGTCTTTGGCTTTTCTTAATGGGAAACCGCTTCCATTTTCACGAAGAGCTGCTCTGCCATCCCCAGCCTGCATGAAGCCACTTGTATCCAATGCCTCGTTATCCAGGATTGGGAGCAGCTGATGTGATGGGCTTTGATCTCAGGGTGCGCCGAGGCACAGCTGCAGCACTGAGACAACAGCTGGTTTGCCCTGTTCTGGGTACTAAAAGGTGGGGGAAAAAAACCCCAACAACAACACCCGTATTTCAGCCCAGCTCCTTGATTTTTGGCTACGGTGCCCGTGGGGTTGTGGAGATGCTGCTGGGAGGGGGGATATGTGAGGTTCTCTGCTGAACTGCTGGCTTTCTTGCAGTGTTTGCCGCGGGTTAACACAGCACCCTGTGATGCTGCTGGGGTTGGCACCCACTGGGCACCAGGGTTGGGTGTCCCTGGGGTTGGAGGATGTACGGCTGAGCTGAGTGCTTCCCTAAGCACAGCTTCTTTGGTGCACGTGTCTGGAGGAGGCTGCAGGGAACACATGTGCCTGCGTTGCCTCTTATCACCGCCGCCTGCCCTGGCTGCTCCATCATTTCCTTGTTGTTTCCTCCCAGCGTGAGCTGCTCTGCATTTTTGCTTTCTGCTCACACGTGACGACGGTTGCAGAACCGTCTGCAGCAAAAAAAAAAACCAAAAAACCAACAACAAAAACCCAACAGAACAAAGCAACAACTGCAACAACAACGAAATCCAACCAACCGCAGCGCTCCAGGCATCCACTGACACAAACATCACTTGAACACCCCTAAAGTCTCCACCATGCAGAGCTTCTCCTGGTCAGGGGGGGCTTTGCTGCTCTGCTGCCAGCATTGCAGCCGTGGGGATGGGTGTATCATAGCCCTGCTGGGAAATGCTGCTTGCTTGAGCGCTGCAGTGCCTTCAATCTTGCATTGGGATCCCTCCATAGAAAGGAAGGAGAAGCCCAAAGAGCAGACCGTGGGAAGGAAGCTCTGGTTGCTGCCAGCTGGGGTAAGCACTGTATACCAGTCTAGTTTGTAAGCAACTCTGCAAGGCTGTTGCAACACACATTGCAGGGCCAGGGGAGCATCGCGCCCTGCAAACCTCACTGCATGCTCCTCTGCATTGCATTTATGGCTGTCATTCGCAGCTCTTTGTTATTTTCTGCTGTTCATTTTTCAAGAAGAAGAAATAAAAAAAAAAGCAGCTGACAGCATCCCGCTGTTCATGGAAGGAAACTATTTAGGGACACAACCAGTGGGTTTTGGAAAATGTACCATAACGGGAGAGCTGTGGTTCCTTCCAGGCTCACTCCCTGCCACGCAGCGGCCGCTTTGCTGCCAGCTCAGCTGGGGCTCCTCTGATTCCCAAGTGCAATAATTGGGAGTCAGCTGGAGCCGGGGGCTCTTCGTGCTTCCCGAGCCTTTGTCCCTCTTGGAGAAGGACGTCATCCTCCTGGAACTGGTTGAAACACGTCCTCGGAGCTGGCTGATGGGTTTGGCAGGGCTGGGTTTGGGGGAAGAAATGGGCTTTTGAGAGGTTGGGCGGAAATGGAGCAACCAGTTGTGCTGGAATTTGGTGGTCTTTGAGATCACCTCCAACCCAAACCGCTCCATGATCCCACGAACCCCTCCAGGGCTGAGCTGGGGAGCAACCAGGGAGAAGGTGAAGAGATGGTCAACTCTTGGCTGGGGCTGTCCTGCAGGGGGTGGGCAGAGAGGACCCTCCTTGGTGCCCATCTTCCTCTGCTAAAGCCTTCGGGAGATGTGGGCTGAACGTGGCTGTGGGGCTGTGCTCTGCTTGCAGGCAGAGCTGCCACCCCACGCTGGCAATTCACGGTTTGGAACTTCTAAATTTGGCTCTTTTTGGGTGAATGGTGGGGAAGGAGGACCGCAGCGTTTCTCTCTCTCTTGCTCCATTGTCGGATCAAAGTAATTCCGGCTTTAAAGGCTTCCCATTCAGCGCGGGGCCAACGGGGAGCAGGATCGTTAAAACATCCGAGCACCGCCTTTCCATGCTTTGAAATCACTCGGGATCACTCCGGCTTGGCAGAACCGCCCTGAGCAGCTCCTGGGTCCGGCCACGTGTCCCAAAATGCAGCTGGCACAGGGCTGCAGTCCCCCAGCTCACCCCAACGAGCCTTCTGGGGGTAAAGCGGCTCCCTTTGGTCCCGAGGATGCTTTGTTTACCTCTCTGTGCAGAGGAAAACAGCTTTGCCTTGCGACAAACAGCCAAGCCAGCAGCATGAGCATCTGCACGACGTACACGGACCCGGTTTTGCACCACCTGGCAGGGTCAGGGTGCTGCCGAACCACCCTGATGGCAACGGGGGGGGCAGCAGCTGTGGGGCAACGGGAGAAGAGCCCGCACTGAGGACACCGCTCTGGGCAGATCGATGCTAATCCCATTGTGTGCACTGCAGAGCTGGCAGCAGAGCCAGGAGGGCAGCAGGGACGGCGCATCCCCAGCCCTGACTGTGCCACCGGTGAGCTCAGGATGCAGCACCTCACCCCCAGCCTCGGCTTCTCCACCCCAAACCCTCCTTTCTGCGCCACCTCCAGAAGGCAGCCCTGCTTTCCCTCCCGATGGTGATGATTATTTTTGTGGCTCATTGTGTTCGACCACTTTGACTTCTTGCATTAGGCAGGCCGTGAAGCTCCACGTGGCACTGAGCCTTATGATTAGCATTTATTACTGCGGAGGGAACGAGCACAGAAAGCACAGCTCCATGGGTGGGTAGCTTTTTAAAGCAATCACCTACGGCCATGCAACCTGTTATGAAAACTCTCTGCATAGCCGAGCTGGATTTGTTACGTGCATGGGAGATGTGGGTAATTACAGGGAAATCAACGTTTCTTGATGAGATGGGAGCCCACCGTGTTTGTTCTGGAAATGAAGGGTGTCAGTGGTGTTGTTGGGGGTATTCCCCCCCCCCCAGGTGCTGTGCAGGAGAGGATGAGGGTGGTAGCAATGCTGCCCGATTCCCAGGTAGGAAGCAGCACTGGATGCTGAATGGTAGATTTGCCCAATCATCCTCCAAGCTCAGTGCTGATGAGGGCTTTGATTCCAGTTTTCCTCCCCCTGCACCCCAACCCCACTGAGCTCCAGCCCAGGTAGGACCTCTCTGGGCACAAAGCAGCTTTGGTTTGGTTTGGGAGGAAGAGGGATAGAAGATCCCAAACTGTTGAGGACACAGTGAAGCTTTAGGCAGCTCGGAGTGGGGTTTAGGAGGTGATTAATGGGTGTGCAGTGAGACAAACCCAAGGAGCAGAGCAGGAGGAGGGGGGGGGATTGAGCTTGGTGCAACATGGGAGCTGCGGTCCATTTCCTCCCCCTCCATCCCACCCTCCTCTCAAACAAGCATCTGGCTTTGCCTTAACTCTGCCCACCTCTGCTTCTCCCTCCCCATCACTGCAGGACAGCTCCTGCCTCCGGTGACCCCGCTGCACCCAAAGCCACCTGCTGACCCAGGTAAAGACCTCCAGAACATCTGCAAGCCAAAACGAGCTGTTAAAGGGTCTGGGTGAGGTTGGCATCTGGGTTTTCTTTCTCACTCTGGCACAACGAGGGAGGATGAGGACCCAAGGAGCCATCAGGGCAGGGTCCAGCCCTAATGCTGCACCCCAGGTGGTGGCATGGGGAGAGGGAGGGAAGAGAGAACAGGCTGGACTCATCGAGGCATTCACAGCCTGGCTTCCCTCCTCTCTGATTTTGTTTAAATTAAGCCATCTGCCCACATTAAATGGTAAATTATCTCAGCTGCTGCCTGTCTCCCTGTGGGGAAAGCAGCTAGAGGAGGGAGGAAAGGGGGGCAAAGGCTGCAGAGCTGCCTCTGGCTGGGACCTACAATGCTCTCATAGAGGTGTGTGCTGTCTCTTACGTATGCCAGAAGTCAGACCCAGGCAAACCAGATTTGCTCCTTCGCCCTTGGCACAGAGCTGAGTGCTGTCCCTGATCCACCTGATGATGAGCAGCGAGTCACAGCGAGAGTCAGCTCGTGTCCTTGGGAGTCCTTCTCTGGGCAGCAGCACTCACTGGAGCGGGGAGATGGGAGCCCATATGAATCTTTAGCTCAGAGCAATGAAGGAATCCAGTGTACCGGGACGGCAGCACCAGAGCTGCCATGAGCAATGGGCAAGGCAGGAGCTGGGTTAGGTCAAGGTGGGCTTGTGTCTTTCTTTTTTTTTTAATAATAATAATAATAATTTTGCAAGCGGCATCAGCAAAAGGGTGGCTTTTCATCGTGTGAACTGAGCAAGAGCTTTCTGGTCCTGAGTTCTGGTTGGGGGGACCTCTCATCTCGTGGGTGTCTGTCCCCAGGGAGCTCCATGCCCTGTGCTGGGCTGTGCTCAGACCTGCTGTGCCTTTTCTCACTTGGTCTAACGTTGGGTGAAGCTGTAGGGTCACCTCCTGCTCCCATCCCCAGAGGGGATTTTGGGGCACCTCACTTCAGTCTCTGGGCTGTGACATGTGGGTGCTGATGGGCTCCCAAGAGGAGACTCCTGGATCCATCCCACGCTGAAATAGGGATGCAGCAGTCAGTGGAGCATCCCCAGGGCAGGGTGAGAAACGAGGCTTTGAAACCTTGGGATTAAAAGCAAGCTGTGCATTTTTCCCCTGTCCACACCTCCTCTCTCCCACCTTCCAGCCATTATTTGTGAGTTATTTTCCAATGAGCAGGCTAATATTCACAGCAGCTTGAGCCTGAGGTGTGAGAAACAACAGCAGTGCCAAAGCTCTGAATGTGCAGCAGGCACCCAGGGTGGGATGGGTGGAATACACTGAGAGTGGCAGCAGTTGTTGCATCTCCTTGGAGTGATGGTGACCCGATTGCTGGCAGCCTCTACCCTGGGCTCATTAAACACCAATAACTTGGGTCTCATAAAGCTTTCTGGAGAGATCTGGGGGCAAATCTCAGCTCTGAGCACCCTTGGGCTGTGAGATGCGTGCTCTTGTGTCCCTGCTTCTCCATCTGCCCTGGTGGATGGTTGGGAGGAGGCTGAATGGGAAACGCAGGCTGGATCCTCGTGGTGAAATGCAGGGTTCAGGATGGGGCTGTTCAGCTGGGGTGATGCAGATGTGGGTTAAATCCTGCTCTGGGCTGGGAGGGCTCTGGTGTGGTGTGCCTGCCATCATAAAGGCCAGCAGTGCTCAAGCAGGGGGGGAAGTGCTGGATAGAAGGTAATGGTGGGCTGCAGCTGGGGGAATTCAGGTAGGAAGCAGTAGAAAGCCACAGAGAGAGAACAGAGGAGAGGCAAAGAGATTCCTTCCCCCCCCTTTTTTTTCTTTTTTTTCTGCTGGAAGACAGCAGGAGATGCTTCACTGTGCCAGTAAAGCCACCCAAAGGATCCAGGCAAAAACCAAAGTGCCCAAAACAAATGAGTTGGAGGGAGAAAGGGATGGGATGGATGGAGCTCAGAGCCCAGGAGTTAATGGCCTGTGAGCAGGATGGATGGCGAGGGTGGGGGGCAGAGCCTGAAGGGCAAATCACGCCTGCAGGAAAGATAAATGAGTGCACCCAGGATGAGCACTGCAGCTTCCCAAGGGCACTGCAGGAAGAAGGGGCGGGAGACCGCCGTGGTGATGAAAGGGTTAAACAAACAAAGCGGTCTCTCATCATTTTCCAGCAAACATTTGGGCTTTCTGCTCCTTTGTGTGCCTCTCCTGGCAGCGTTTAGGTGCAATAAACCCACATGTGTGCGTGCGTGTGCACAGTCAGTGCCCTTCCCCTGAGGGCTGCCGGGGAAAAATAACCTCTTCCATCTGCAGGGCCTCCGAGCTGCGGGATGGGTGATTATCCACAGGTGTCAGATGGGGAAACTGAGATGCAAAGCAGTGGGATGGATTGGAGCAAGGTGGGAGGAGAGCCAGCAGCGGGGCTGCAGCGTTGGCTCAAACCAGCAGGATCACGGGCAGAGTTTGCGCTGAACTCTGGTTCTGTCTCCAATGCGAGATCATGGAGGGGTTGGAAGTTTCCCTGGGAGGCTGCAGGGGGAGGTTTTCAACCCGGGTTCTCTGTGCTCTCCATCAGCTCTGCTCTTTTTTTGGATGGCATTTTTTTTTTCTTTCTTTTTTTTCTGCACCCAGCCGGGCATCCGTCTGCAGACAGGAGAGATGAAAATGAGCTCTCATCTTCTGCGGAGGAGAAGTTCATGGAGAGAGATGGAGGGAAAGCGAAGGGAAATTAAGCAGAAATAGCTTCGGGGTCATTTAAAAATATCCCCACGACTCCCTTAAATACATACTGAGCAAGAATTCATAGTCCATGGCTGAGGGAGCTCTAGGCACCGAATGTACAGAACGGTGTTTGATGAAGACCCATGGGATGGGTTGGAAGGGAGAGGTTGGGGGGGCGTGGAGGGGGCAGGTGAGGGCTGCAGGGCCTCCAAACCCATTCACCCCCCCCCCCCCACCCCCCACGGCCACCCATGTGATGATGCACCGGGGGATGAAGCTGCCACGGGGTGATGATGAGGGGATGCTGAGCACTCGGATGGCTGGCAGCAGCATGGTGCTCTTTGCGTCGCCCAGCCTGTTGGTTTTGAGATCCCAAAGCGTTCTCCATCTCGCTGTGCTTCAGGAGTAAGAAGTCCCCCCCCTTGTTTCTAACAGCATCCTGGACTGAAGGAAGGCTAAAAAGACATGTCTGGATCAGCCAGAGCCCATGAATTATTCACTGCTTCTCCGAGTTGCAGAGGATCCCATTACGAGGTGCAGAAGGGTCTCCTTGAGCAGCACAGCCTCACCCAGAGCTGTCAGCTCAGAAACCCAAGTGCTGGAGGGATCTCAGCTCCCACCTTCCTTCCCCAGGGCCAGCGCTGCTCCCATAGCAAAGGCAGGCAGGCTTTGACTTTGGGGCTCTGCCTGAAGGTTGGTGGGTGTCTCCTTACAGACCTGATTATTGATTGTCTCCTGCCTGAATTCCCACCCTGTCCAGATTGTAACTGCTGCCCTCGAGATGACGGATGGAGCTGCCAGCCTCTGATTTATTTTAATTGCCATCTTCCCTTCCCGCTAGCGATGGAGAGGCACTGTGCTGGGGTGCTTGAGCTGGAGGCTCTGGGGGCATCTGGGTGTTATTATTATTATTTTAAGGCTGTCTGGGTTGGAGCATCCTCTTTCCCCGTCTGTCTGGCAAAGGAAAAAGTCACTCTGAAAATACGTGGTCTGGGCACATGGGGGCATCTCCTCGGTCCCTGCGTGAGGGTGCTGAGCTCTGCAAGCTCCTGATCAGCTCAACCCTTCGTGGCCGCTTGTGCAAAAGGCTGAGGAGCAACGTTGGCTGCAGGCTGCATCCTTGCTTCCCTCCCCACCAGGACAGTGGGGAAGGGGCCTGAGGTTCTGCTGGGAGCTGGGCTGGCTTTGCACAGCACCTCTTAGCATCGCCTCTCCCAGCAAGTGGCACTCATCCTGCAAGCATGTCACGCTTGGCAGTGACCACAGCTTGCAGCAGGGATGGGGGCCTCCCCTGTATGCCCCCTCTGTCCCTATCCAAGGAGAGTTCTCTGCCCAGGAACTCTTGCTGAGGCTGAGCACTATGTCAGACATCTGGGGACATTTTGGGGGCTATGTGAGGTTCCCTTGTCCAGAGCTGCCACCTGTTTGCAGGTCATGCAAGGCTGCTGCAGAGCTCACTCATCACATCATGGCGCAGCAGCGTGTCACCGTGCAGTGACATGGCAAAGCATGGAGCAGAAATTCCAGCGCTTAAAGGCATCGGGCTGAAACTCGTCGGTGCTGAGCGTGAGGACCTCACCATCCTTCTGCAACGGGTACCCAAAATCTGCTGCCTCCATCCCAGTAGATACCACTGGATGGGGACGGGGAGTGGCAGGAGGGGCCCCGCTGCTCGATCCTTTCTGCTGATGGATCCTGGGCTGCAGTGCAGGATGTGGCCCTGCTCTGCGCTCCTCCACGCTTCCTTAATTCTTTCCCTGCTCTGGGGTTTATTCTCCCCTTTCTATTAATCTCCGAATGCTAGGTGGAAAGTGAAAAATGACTGTTGTAATGGCTCCGTGAATTCCTTCATTACTTATCAAAGCCGAATGGTCTGGGCAGGGGAGGAAGAGCGACGAAACGCAGAGAGAAGGAAGAGGGAGCGATGTGCCCAGGGCTGGGATGGGGAACAGCGGAGTCGGATCCAGGTCCGGCAATTCCTGGGCTGTCGCTGCCCTCTGCCGGCTGCGGGGGCCGGGGAGATGCGGGGTGTTGGGACGCTGGCAGAGGATGCTGCTGTGCAGTTCGTGGGCTTGGTGCTGAGCTGGGCTGGATGATGGAGGTCGGCTTTAGCTGGGCAGTTAGCTGATTGACTTCAGAGCGTGGGGAGGAGAGCAAAGGGAAGAAAGACGGGCAGTGGGACTAGCTGTTCTCGCTGAGCACATTCAGGTGAGTTGACTTCAGGCTCTGCTATTTGGGCTGCAGAACGCAGCCTGCAGGCTCCTCCTGGCTTTCCTCGAGGTGCTGTGAGCTGTCTCGTGGTTTGCTGCCAAGCCTCACCAGGAGCCCGTGGGGTGGATGTTCTCCAGCTATTCCTTCTGCTGGCCAAGGCAGACAGCGTCACATGAATTGCAGTGAGTGCGAGGGGGAAGCTGAGGTCGGAGTGCACGCCTGCTCACTCTTGCACTGCAGAGAGGCTCCCAGGAGGGCTCTTGTGGCTTTGCCTAAGTGAAGCTAACACATTTCGACATCTCTAATGGCCAGCTGGGATGCGAGTGCATCTCCAGGAAGAACAGAGACACGTCTGAATGCAAACCTGCCAGTGGGCCGACGCCTCCCCAGCGGAGGTGCTCAGAAGCCATCAATGCAGGGGGCTCAGCATCCCTTTGCCTCTCCTCCTCTGAGACCGTTTCTGCCCTGGCTTTGAGGAGGAGATGCTCAGCTGAAGCCCAGAGAAAGGTTTCTGCAGAAAACAGCACGTTTCACTGATGCTGCAGCACCCAAGAGTCCCCCAGGATGAGTGCGGCCCTGCAGAGGGACCCGGAGGGCTGACTCCCACTGACTCCAAATGTAATTAGACATCTCCATCTAGGCCAGGGGCTCAAGGGCCATCTGGCACTTTAATTATTCATGCACGTAAGTAAACACAGACAGAGCGCTCGTTATCTAGCCCGGGCCTGGGGAGCCATTTCTGCTTATGCAGAATCATTTCTCGTGCTCTGACACAGCCTGCACTTCTCTAGGGCTTCCTTTGGGTGCTGCACTGCCTTTCCCCATCCCCACCCCCCACCCCTTCCAAAGGTACCAGCGCCACCAAACCACCCATTAGACAAATCCGCATCTGCCAGTTGGCTGATGAAGGGGCGGATGAACTCCAGAGGAGAAATCCCCGCCTGGAAGGAGCAGATCTGGAGGAGGGAAATGAGCTGAAGTGCCTGGCAGGAGAACCCGTCCCTCTGGCGCTGCGGCCCAGTGCTCCCCCAAGGTGTCTTTTAAGCTGTGACTCATCAGCTTGGGGACTTCAATTTCTGCTTTTCGCCCCCAACCTGAGCACCTTGGCAGACAGAAACCTCCAGCGTTCAAAGCCGTTCCTCTCCAGCCCGTGGAGCCGTGCCAGCTCCTACCAGATGCTGCCTCAGAGGCGAAGCTGAAATGTGGCAATAGAGGATTTCCACCCCCCCCCCCCCCCCCTTTCCATCTCACCTGGCCAAGGAGCGATGCCTCAGCCACGGAGCCGTGGGACACCCAGGGGTGACGGAGGGGGATGGGATTATCTGTTTTTTGGATTCAACTCCGGAATATTCCGCCCCCCAAAGCACGCCGTGGGTTGGATCTCCTTCCGAAGCTCGGGGAGCAGAATCCTTCCCAGCAGCGCGGGTCCTGGAAGGGAGGTACAGAGCAGCAGTGCTGTCAGGGCAGTCATTTTCCCATGGGGAAACGAAGAGCCCAGGCCCCCCCCCCCCCCCCCGTCGCGTCTCCCCGGGAGAGCAGCGACAGGAGCTCCTTTGCCGAAGCCCGACGCTCATTCCAAACAATTCCCATCACCCAGCCCTACATTTCGACACCGGGGAGCGGCGCAGCCCAACGGGCCGCTATTGGAAAAAAAGCCCCATTCGCTTCTCCCTCCGCTGGACGCAAACGCTCCGGGGCAGCGATCCCGTCCCTGCCCACCTCCCCGAGGAGACCAATCGAGATCAGAGCTTTCCTGATTGACGACCGCGTTAGCCAATCCGCGTGCTTCGGGCCGCATCCAATCAGATGCCTGGGGAGATTTTCTCGTCCAATGGTAAACGAAGAGCGGAGCGTGGGCAGCAGCCCGCGCTTCTTCAGGAGTGGCGTTGGCTTCAGCCAGTCAGAGCAGGGCAGGCCGGGTTAGCAGCGGCCAATGGAGAAAAGGGGCGGGTGAAATGCTGCTCGCGAGAATTTGAGAGGGACAACGGGAACTCGCGGGCCAATGGAGAGCGGCGGGGCGGCAGGGTCGCGACAACTGGCAGGTGAGAAAGCCAATCGAAAGGAGGAGAGGCTTTCGCCCAATGGCCAATGAGTAAAGGAGGTCCCTCACCGCCGAGCCGCTCCTAGTGACAGGAGAGTGCGACCAATCAGAAGGCCGCGCCCTTTCTAACTATCCAATGAGCTAGCGGGGCGGGGCGGACTGGGGGCGGCTCTTCCCGGCGCGCGAGGCCGGCCCGTAGACGGACATCTCTCTGAGCCAATGGGAACGAGGATCGAGGAGGCGGCCGGGCGGGCCTTCCGCCCGGCGGGAGGGAGAGGGCGGGGGTGAGGCGCCGACTGGCCAATGGGCGCCGAGGGGGCGGGGCCGGCGGCCGCCGCGGCTTCCAAGATGGCGGCGGATGCGTGAGCGCGGCGGTCAGTCCGTCGGTGAGGCCGCCGGGGCGCAGGGCCGGGCGGGAGGCGGCCCCGCCGGCCGCCGCCATGAAAGGCAAGGAGCGCTCCCCGGCCAAAGCCAAGCGGTCGCGGGGCGGAGGGGGCGGCGAGGACTCGGCCTCCTCCTCCTCCTCGGCGCGCGGCGAGCGGAGCAGCAAGAAGCCCAGCGGTTCCGGCGGCGGTTCCAACGGCGGCAAAGCGGCGGCGGCGGCGGCTTCCAACGACAGCAACAGCGGCAGCAGCCGGCGCGGCCCGCACACGGACAAGGCCGCCCGCGCCGGCAGCCGGGAGTACGAGAGCGGGGCGGCGGCGGCGGCGGCGGCGGCGGCGGCGGGCGGCGGGGGCGGGCGGCACAGCTACGGCGGTAAAAGCGCGGAGCCGTCGCGGAGCGGCAGCAGCCGCGGGGCCGAGTCCAGAGCGGCGGTTGCGGCCCAGTCGTCCTCCTCCTCGTCCGAGACGGGCGGTGGCGGGGAGTACAAGACGCTGAAGATCAGCGAGCTGGGCTCGGCTCTGAGCGACGAGGCGGTGGAGGACGGGCTGTTCCACGAGTTCAAACGTTTCGGCGACGTGAGCGTTAAAATCAGCCGCCTCCCGCCCGGCACCGGCGCTGCTGATGAACGCGTGGCTTTCGTCAACTTCCGCCGGCCTGAGGATGCCCGAGCCGCCAAACACGCCCGCGGCCGCCTCGTGCTGTACGACCGCCCGCTGAAAATCGAGGCCGTCTACGTGGGGAGCGGCAGTGGGAGCAGCCGGAGGCGGAGCAGCCGTTCGCCGGCGCTGCTGGATAAGGAATCTCCCTACGGAACGGCCGCCGTGGGGTTGGCGGCGGCGGCGGCGGCTGTACGGCATCCCGCAGCCGGGGCGACGCAGCGGGCTTTGTCCCCCGCGGGCAGCGGTGGGGCTTTGGGTTATCGGGACTACAGGCTGCAGCAGCTCGCCTTGGGCCGCCTGCCGCCTCCGCCCCCTCTGCCCAGGGAGTTGGAGAGGGAGAGGGACTATGGGAGTTTTTATGAAGCGCGAGTGCGGCCGGCCTACGGGCTGGAACGAGTGGCCAGCGTGGCGGCTGCTGGGGGATTCCGTGGAGGAGGAGGCGGTGCTGGAGCTGCTGGCGAGGAGGAGATCAGCCCCGAGGATGACCAGAGAGCCAACCGCACGTTGTTCCTGGGCAACCTGGACATCACCGTGAGCGAGACAGATTTACGCCGAGCTTTTGACCGTTTTGGGGTCATTACTGAGGTGGACATCAAAAGGCCGGGGCGGGGGCAGACCAGCACTTATGGTTTTCTTAAATTTGAAAATCTGGACATGGCGCACCGGGCCAAGCTGGCCATGTCAGGAAAGGTGCTCTTGCGCAACCCCATCAAGATCGGGTATGGTAAAGCCACTCCGACTACCAGGCTCTGGGTGGGTGGTCTCGGGCCCTGGGTGCCCCTTGCCGCCCTGGCCAGGGAATTTGATCGTTTTGGCACCATTCGTACCATTGATTACCGCAAAGGTGATTCGTGGGCCTACATCCAGTACGAGAGCCTGGACGCGGCGCAGGCGGCGTGCACCCACATGCGTGGCTTTCCCTTGGGTGGGCCGGACCGCCGCCTCCGCGTAGACTTTGCGGATACCGAGCATCGGTACCAGCAGCCCTACCTGCAGCCCCTGCCTTTGCCACCTCCTGCTCATTACGAGCTCGTGGCGGAGGCGGCTGCTTTTGGGGCTCACCGGGGAGCCCCGCCCGATCCGCTTCGGGGGGCCCGGGACAGGACGCCACCGTTACTCTATAGAGACCGTGACAGAGACCTTTATCCCGAGACAGAGTGGGTGCCACCCCCACCACCTGTACGGGACAGGAGTAACCGAGCAGCTGCCTACGACCCATTGGAAAGCCTAGAACGCCGTCGGGATGGTTGGTCCTTGGAGCGGGACCGAGGGGAGCGGGAGTTGGGCAGTAGTAGGGATCAGCCTAGGAAAAGGAGGCTGGCTGAGGACGGAGGCCGGCACTTGGACCGCTCTCCGGACAGCGAGCGCTCCTCTTCCTCTCGGAAGCGTCACTGCTTGACCACGACCACACCGCCAGACCGCAGCCCCGAGCTCGTCGGAGGGAGGGAGCGTTACAGCAGTGACCCGGAGCGCTCATCGTCCCGCTTGCTCCTCCTGGAGCGGCCCTCTCCTATCCGGGAGTCACGGAGGGGCAGCTTGGAGAGGAGTCAGAATGAAAAGCGTGACCGAAAGAATTCCGCTGAAAGGGAGCGGAAACATCGCGCTTCTGCAGCAGCTGCTGCACAGGAGTGCAAAAGCCCGGCCAAAAAGGATGAACGTGCTGCAGAGGGAGGCGGTGGAGGCTCTCGCCTCAAACCTCCACCTCAGAAGCAGCAGCAGGACGGAGCGTCGCAGGCTGGGGGAGCCCCCAAGCTGTGCTTGGCGTGGCAGGGGATGCTTCTGCTGAAGAACAGCAATTTCCCGTCCAATATGCATCTGCTTCAGGGGGACCTTGGAGTTGCCAGCAGTCTCCTCGTGGAGGGAGCGACTGGTGGGAAAGTAGCTCAGCTCAAGATCACCCAACGTCTTCGTCTGGACCAGCCCAAGCTGGATGAGGTGAACCGCCGCATCAAGGTGGCTGGTCCCAATGGCTATGCCATCCTTTTGGCCGTGCCTGGCACATCAGACAACCGCTCCGCAGCCGGGGCTGGCGAGGCCACAACCTCCACCCAGAGGCCGCTCAGGAATCTGGTCTCTTACCTAAAGCAAAAGCAGGCTGCTGGGGTGATCAGCCTCCCTGTGGGGGGTAACAAAGACAAGGAGAACAGCGGGGTCCTGCACGCCTTTCCGCCCTGTGACTTCTCCCAGCAGTTCCTGGACTCCACGGCCAAGGCGCTGGCCAAATCAGAGGACGACTACCTGGTCATGATCATCGTCCGTGGGGCATCCTAAGGCCCTCGTGTGCTCTGTACCCAACCCTGCCTACTCCTCCACACAGCCCCTCCAGCGTGTGCCAGGTGCTATGGGATACAGCCTTAGCCAGCCCTGTCGTTATTTTAAATTAGATCTTTTATTTGTAGGTGACTTTCCTTGCCCTTTTTTTTTCTTTTTTTTTTTTTTTCTGTTACTGCATTTTTTTTCTATAAAGTTAGAAGCCAGAAAGGTTGGTTAGCCATTAGAGTGAGTAGGAGTGTTTGGAGAATCCCTTATCCATGGGGATAAGCAGGGAGGCTCAGCCTGCTTTGATTTATGAAAAAAAAAAAAAAAAAAAGATAGAAAAAAAAGAAAAGAAAAGGAAAAAAAAAAAACCACAACAAAAGACTGGGGAAGGGGTTGGGGTGGGGGGGGAGGGAAGGACAAACTCCCATCTTCCTCATTTGGATTCACGTCCTTTTTTCATTTCATGTATTTTTAAAGCAAGTTGGACAGCTCATCCTTTAGAGTTCCGAACCGAAAAAGACCAGATTTAAAGCACTCAGTAGTTTGAATGGAAAAACCACATCCCTGCTAAATGCAGACTTGTGTCAGCTGTTCTTTTGAGTCGTGGTAGT
This sequence comes from Perdix hodgsoniae, assembly GCA_035772895.1. Classification (NCBI taxonomy): domain Eukaryota; kingdom Metazoa; phylum Chordata; class Aves; order Galliformes; family Phasianidae; genus Perdix; species Perdix hodgsoniae. The sequence continues at coordinate 3,590,977 of JAPSGF010000060.1, read as the reverse complement.
GCTGTGATGGCCTCAGGCCCACATCATCCCCTTCCTCAGGAGCCTGAAGGGTTTCCCTTCGAGTCCTGCGGCTCGAGGTCGACGTCCTTCAGGTGAGCAGCACCTGCTCTTGGGTACACTGCAGAACGCGAGTTCCTTTATTGGGTGGTTGATTCATCTGGCCCCACAGAATGCATGCACTGAAAGTGTGCTTTTTTTTGGTTGGTTTTCTTAAAACAGAACAACAGGTGTATTTCTCCTATTTCTCTCAGTTCTGTTGTATCCCATATATGCACTTTGGGTTTGTAGCAGTGACAATGTTTGGTAAATAGCTGAGGACTTTGTTACAAACCATGAATGTCTCGTGCTTACTCTGGTATGCAAGAAAACAAGGAGGTGCTTTAAGAATATATTGTGGTTTTTTTTGTTTTTACTGCCTTTTTCAAAGAGTTGCAGGTACAGTGGGGGCTGCTTCCACAGTGCAAACTCTGAGCAAGTGTGCTTCTCTCCAGAGACGGTTTTAATTCTGTAATAATTTAATTACCTAAAAGTTCTCATTATCCTTTTACCTCTTTGTTAATAGCAAGGAACTGCTGTCTGCTAGGAACTTTTCAGGTACAGTACAGTGGGCATTACATGAGGTTTATCATTCTGCAGGCATCTGGAGTAAAGTGTTCTTAGCACCTTGGGGAAGCACTCCAGGGTGCTGAGGTGGGAGGAAACAGTTCGCCTTGATTTTTTTCCAAAGAATTTTGCTCGTTTTCTCGTTCATTTTCCCCTCCTTGGGCACTTTCCTCCAGCTGTCACACCTTGCTCATACAGCACTGATGCGGGGGGGGAAAAAGGCATCCGAATCCCCGTTGTTTCAGTCAACAGCTGGAGGGACGTTGCCTCTGGCTTCTGAGCTGAAGGGTGACTCTGACTGTATTGCTATACAGGCCCTAAAATGTAATCTTGCACTTAAAACCAGAATGTAGTCTTGCACTTAGCCACATCGTCAGAGACGGGCAATGTAAACGCAGCACTGCTTCTCTCAGTTGTCCTCCGATGGGTGATTGGTGCAGGTTGATCTCCCCCATCAACTTCCACCACGCAAAACCTTTATTCCAGGGGTGGAGGTGGGTTGCCGGTAGTATATATGAAGGAGGAGATGCGTTGAATGTATTGCATGGACACAGCAGTTGTGACAGCGTGTGCTGAAGCTTCGCTGTCGCAGAGGTGCGTTTCCGTAGGACCTCTTTATGGAGCAGCTTTCGGTGGGGTTGGATTTCCCATTCCTGGCCTGAAGGAGCAGTGCTGCGTCCTGAGCATCGCTGGGAGCTGAGAACTTGAATGTGGCAGCGTAACTTGAAAGCAAATTTTGGTTTTAGAGCCACTTTTCTTTCTAAAAGCCTCATTTAATGCTCTTAAGTGTTTGAGGGCGAAATCCGGGCTTCCTGGATTCTTGTCCTTCAATGTGAATGTAATAGATGGCAGAAATCAGCTGTTCATCTTACTATTAACAAGGAGAATTCCTCAGAATGACACCAACAATGCAGGTGACGATGTGTTAGGAGATGATATGGCATATTTACCACTTCCTTGCACGGAATGTCTGTTTTAATTCTCGCAGGTGTCTGTTGGGTGTTGGCATGCAATCAGCACTGCTGCTGTCTTGCCTTCCTCCTTGCATTTGGGGTGAGTTTTCCCATGCATCTGAACAGGCAAACAGATTTTGAAGGGAAAGAAACTTGAACTGCTGGGAATTCCAATCTGCCCGAGGCCCAAAAGAAGCACCGGTGTGACCACGTCCAACAGTGGCGCTTGCTGAGCACGGTGGCTGTTAATGCTGGCACCCAACGGGCACCTGTGGTTGTTTTAAAGCCTGTAAAACTTGGGGTCAACACAGCTTGTCCACACGTTAGACCAAATGGTGGGTGAGCAGCTGAGGCAGCATGGGATGCCTTTCTCCTTGTTCAGTAGCAGTGGTTGTACTTCTATGGGTCGAAGCCGCGCTGTGCCGGAGGGCAGCAGGGAGCAGGGCAGGCTGCGTTTGACCCCAGGTTTTCTGCTTTCTTATGGGACGGAGTACCTGCTTCTTTAAATCTGGTTTCTTTGTGGTTGCTGCTCTGTTTTGTAAGCAAGGATTTTAACGCCCTCTGAGGGTAATTAATGTCAAAACCGAATCGACTGGCAACATTCGTTTTGCCGGCGCTTAGTCGCCATTGAGTCTGGCACGGCCTTGGCTGTGCTTTCCCTTGGGCCCCAAAGTGCACCATTGGAGTAACTGTCCTCTGAAAGTCATCTTTGGCCAGGGCTGACCGCGTGTAGAAGTCCGTATGTGATACCACTTCTGTCTAGAGCAGAACAGATGTAGCAGACTTCGGCTCTCTGATCATATTTGGCATTACGTTGCTCAGGCAGGAGCTCAGTATTCCTTCTAACGTCGTGTGCAGCCAGTGTTCCTTGTTGAATTGCTGTGGAAAAAGGATGTCCTTTTCCTGAATCATTTTGTATAGCTGTGCTTGATGCTTTGGGGAAAGAACCTCAAATGACTCATACTTTTGTTTAAGATATTAGTAGGGTGTTGGTTTTTTTTGTTTTTTTTTTTTTTTTTTTGGTTTTTAATTCTTTTTTTGTTTTGTTTTTAATTGGAAACTTTACGCAACTTCCTTGGCTGCTGGCCAGTGGCTTTGTTTGCTCCAGCCTGGTGCTTGGTCTGCTGCTGCCTGTTACCATCAGCTCTGCGGGTGGAGGGTTCTGGGTGACGAGTCCCAGAGGATCCTTTTAAGCGTTGCCAGAGGGAGGGAGGGATTTATGTGCCAGGCAAATCTTAACCTTCTCCATTGAAGTGTATGGATGTTGAAGGAATGATTCGGTGACCCAGCGGAGGGCACGGAGGAGAGCTTGGGATGTCTTGCGTTGCTGCAGAGCCATCGAGCTGATGGTAACTGAGGTGAAAGGCCTTAAGTATTAATGTGGAGGAGGAGTGAATGAAAATTGTGAAGACAGGTTCAAAAACTCTGAGGACTCAGGGAAAATGGCTTGGAAATACTCAGTTCCGGGCTTTATGTAAACAGTGGTGGGGGCAGTGCTCCTGTGGAGCCTCTTGCACGCCTGTTGAACAGAAACAAGAGTGGAGAAAATTGCTGCCATGCATAATACAGAGTTTTTGGGGTTCTTTCCCCCTTGTCTGCCCGTTTTCTATGGACTTTCTGCAGATTGTGCTGAAGGACAGGTATTCCAATGAATTATAACCTGAATGCTGGGATGTTTTTTGTATTATTTAGGCTGAAAGCAGAGCATATTGTTCAGAGGATGGTTAACCAAACCCACACCTGCAGTTCTGGTTGTGTGCAAATGATGGGTGAGAGGCACAACTTGAATAGCATCGACTTTAAATCCTATGGGATGCATCTTTGCTTTGCCCTCTCCTTTAAGGTCGTCAGAATGACACAGGAGAGCTGAGAGCACGAAGGGAGCCTTGTGAGCACTACGTGTCATACTTCTGTTGATATGTTGCCTTCAGGAGATGCTCTTTGAGGAAAGCCAACCCCATTGGCATCACTGGGGTTGGTTTTTCTCGCGGGTGATCCTTCTGATTTGTCATGATAGCTGTTCGTGGATTCGGAGTTGTGACCATTGATGCTGTAAAGCCTGGTTTAACCTCGGTCCAAAACCAAACCCTGTGCTGCTCGTTGTGCTTCTATGCACAGAAGGTGACTTCATGCAAGGTTTCGTTGCCCTTGGGTGGTGTTGGTGCTCTTTGACGTCTGGGTAGAATATTCAGGAAGGCTTTGTCATTCTGTATAATGTAGGGAGGGGGAAATCTGTTGTGTGCATTCGGATGGAATAACGTTTTCTTTCCTCCTGCAAGCAAAGCTGGCGGACTGCAGAGGACAACCACATGGGATACCGAGCTCTAATGGACCTTTGGGAAGAGAAGCTGTGGCTTGAGTGGAATTTACATGGGCCTCTTGACGGAAGAAAGCTTATCTGTTTAGTATTTGTGCATTTTACTAAAAATGGCAGCTTTAAAAAAAAAAACAAAACAAACAAACAAAAAAGTTGTGTATCTGCTATTGTGATGCCAATGGCCGTGTTTTAAGTGGGGGAAAAAAAAAAAAAAAAATGACCTCTTTGCTTTGTGCTGTGTACACAAGATTGCTGGAAAAGTAAAGGAATACCCTTTTTATGGCTCACACAGCTTCCCGTAGCTGTCACTCAAACATGCGCTCACAGTTGAGCTGATTTTGTTTCATTCTAAATAAATTGTTTCTTTTGAGGAAAATGGTTTTTCTGCCTGGGAGTGAATTGACAACAAACGTTTGACCCCTTTTGTTTGCAGCTGAGGGGTTCTTTGCTGCTGCTGCTGCTCGGTGGCTGAGCCGACGGTTGCGGCTCTTGCGCAGAGAAACGGGGAGAACGGAGCTTTTGCATTGACCGGCGTGTTTTCACCTACTTGGAAGAACCCAGCATCGCCCTTTGGTTTGGCAGCACTGGGGTTCGTTTGCTGCTTCGGTCCTCATCCGTACGAGGAAGCGGTGCTGATGCTGGCATGCCAGGAGCGGGGGAGCGGCGCCCTGCAGCCGAACGGTGCCCGAAGAGCCGGAGTTTGCTGAATGTGGTGTTTCAGATCGGTTTCGTTCACCTCGCTTGTTTTGGGCTTTTAGTTTCCATTTTGATTTTCATTTTTTTTTTTTTTTACTTATTATTTTTATTTTGTATTTTTAAAATTTTTTTTTTTTTTTTAATTCCTGTTGTGTTTTTTTTTTGTTTTTTTTTTAAGTTCGAAGAGAGGAGGAAAAAAACCAAAAAGGCTCGAGAGCGCGTTGAAATCTTGCACGTAAAACCTTTGCAACAACAGCAACAAAAAAAAAACACCAAAAAAACCAAAAAACCAAACCCCAAACGAGGCGTTTAAACGTGTTTAGATGCCGTTAATAAAGCCTGTCCTGCCACACGCTGAGCTGCTCCTCCACCTGCGGGTCCTTTGCAGCCGTTGCATCCCTTTGCAGCAGTTACGCGGTGCTGGGTGTAGTTCTGAACGGACGACGAGTTGGTGTTGGTTAATTTAAAACCTTTGCGTTGGTGTTCAGTGCTGGTTGGTATTTTTTTTGGAGCCCACCCCGCCTGCCTCGGATGTGCATGCGCCCTGGTCGCGTCCCAGGTCCGACTGCGCGTTTGCTCCTGGTTGAGCACGCTGTGCGGCGCGATGGTGACAGGAGGACGGAGGCGGCCCGCCGTGTTCGGCTGCTGTTCTTCTGCCTTCCCCTGGCCGAGGCTCTGCGGTGACTTCGGGGCACGGTTTGACCGTCGTCGGGATGAAGAGGAAGGTGACGCCGCTGCGCCGTCGGCTTCGGAACCCTCCGGTGTGGCGTTAGAATTGAGTGACTGGCAGACGGAGGCGCCTTGAAACGCAAGCTTGCCCTGATTGCTTTGACATCCCTTCATCCGCCGTGGATAACCAACCTGGTGCTGCCCTGTGGCCGTACAGGAGGGCTGCAGGGCCTCCCAGCAGGAGGATGCTGTTCCCGGGGCACAGAGCCGCGTAAATCCCCGAAAACAGGTAAGGGGGTCGAAAGCTTGGACTGAATTGTAACGTTAAAAAGAGACGGTTTTGTTGTTTGCCTGTTGGTTTTTTGCTTCTCCGGCCTCAGGTGCCTACTCACTTGTGCTAACGGGCTTTGCTCAGGGCTGGCGTGAGCCCCGTGTTTGCTTTGGGGTTCTCCTATTTGAGGCCACGAGGTGAAACCTCGGTGGCACGAGGTTTCCATGCCCCCAGGATGGGTTTTTGGTGTGGGAAAGCAGAGCTGATGGTGGTTTTTTGTTGGCTTTGTGAGCTGACTCACCCAGGGCACAGCCTTTAATTGGGGTAATTGCAATGTGGAGCTGTGTGCGCTTCTGGGATGCTGGCATGGGCGTCTAAATGAATCTGTTGTCCACGAGAGCATCTTTAGGTGTCACCGACGAGGTTTCCAATCTTGCTGACATGGTGAGAGTCCTGAGCTGAGGTTTTCTTCCAGCTGTTGGCGTTTGTAGTTAAAGTGGCTGTTTTGAAGATGCGCGTGGATGCGTTTGCAGTTGGGCTGTGAGCTGTGCTGTGACCCAAAGCCTTGCACACCTCCAGCTCTGCCCATCCTCCCGTTCTGCTGCTGGTTGTGGTGGTCCTTCTCTCACCCTGTGTTTGGAGGTCCCGTGGGGCAGCTCTGTAACGTCACCTTGGTGGCTCACGGAGGGGTGCTGCAGCTGCCAGGTGGACCCCGGCTTGCGTTAATTTGTGTTAATTTGGCTAATGAGGCTTCAGGCAGGCAATCAGGGGAAAGTGGATTTGTAAAGAGAGCCGTTTAATGAAGTGCACTGCAGCAGGAAGAGATGGGAGCAGATTAGATGGGGCAGCAGCTCCTTGGATTCACACCTCTTTCTTTTTTTCCTTTTTTCCCTTTCCCCAAATTGTGCTTTTCCCAGCCGCAGCTGAATTAATCACTTTAAAACATCAGATGGCCCGGCTCCTGCTCTGGGCTGATAACGAGCTCGCTCTGCAGTGAAATGGCAAATGCTCTCCGAGGATCTGCTCTCGCCACGTGTCTGCCCTCGCAGAAGGGAAAGGAGTGGGAAGCCTTGTGGCTCTGGGTCGGCTGCAGGGCTGTGCTTGCCTCCAGCTGCTTTGGGGATGGGGAGATGGGGCTGTGGAGGGCAAGGATGGTCAGCTGTGCTCTGCTGTGAGCAGTGCTGGCAGCGGAGGGTGAGGGTGAGGTGGAAAAACCCTCTTCCAGTTTGCAAATCCTTCGCATCCCGTTCCGGCGTGGCGTTAATTGCGGTAGGGCCGTGCGGGCGCTGAGCTCCAGCTTAATTGCGGGCGATGGATATTTCATCTCCTCATTTCCCTGCCTTGACCTTCATACCTAGCTCTGCAATCGGATCTGAAGATCAGCCTGTAGCTTTTCAGCTGGCTCCAGTATTTCCTGTCCCCAGACACGGGGGAAGGTATCGGACTGACTGTCAGCACCGCGTCCTGCCCTGTGCTGGCACCTTTCCCTGCAGTGCAATGGCTTTGGTGAGGAGCAGCTCCTCCTGCTGTGTTTTGAGAGCTGCAGAACTAAGGGGGCGCAGGCAGGGAGCTGCTGTTCCCATGGCCCTGCAGCCCCATTGCCTTGTGTGACCACTGCCCTGCAGCACTTGGGCTCATCCCTGGTGCTGCTCCTCTCCCTGCTCCTTATTTCTCTCCCTAAGGCAATAAAAGCAGTGCAGACGCGTTCCCAGCTGTCACAGGGCTGGTGACAAATACCTTTGCTCTTCCTCCTGGCCTTTGCTTCCTCCTCTAGGGTTTCCTTCCCCTGCTTGAATGAAGGCTCGAGGGCTCAGGGTGGATCCTTATGGAGTGCTGGGTGTGCAGGCACCTCCCAGCCTTATCTCACCCATGTGAGAGTTATCTACAGGGGAGGGTGCTCAGAATCTCAGGAGCCAAAGTCTGCATCACTCCAGAGTGGGGACTTTGGACCATTAATTACTTCCGAAATTGCTGGTGGGCATGGATGTGAGTTCCTGGTTTTTGAGGTTACTGCAGGCTGGAAGGCTTTTTGGTGAGCGTTGGGCTCTGTGAGCCGACCCAAAGCTAGGACTTACTTTATCAAACATGTCTTTTTTTTTCCTTCTTCTCTTTGGTTTCCACGAGGGCAGCTGATGAATTCCCATCACCCTCAGTGAAAGCAGCTCTCCTAAGCTTAAAGGCAGCTCTCCCAGGTTGTGAGAGAGGAACTGAAGCAGCAGGAGGCTTGGTTTGTTCTCGCTGTGAAAGTGGGCTGCGTTGGATGTGGACCTGGGAGGAGAGTTGCACGATGCTCTTTGAAAACAGCAGCATTTGAGGTGTTGAATATCAGAGGATCGCAGCACGGGGGAGGGTGGGAGCCCACAGCCCACAGCCACTTTTGCATAAACTAATTCCCATGTGCACAGAGGGTTCATGCAGAGTGCTTTCTGATGCCATCTCCGATGGCAGCTGCATCCCGGCAGCTTCCTCCTCCCAGCTCCTGCAGAGCCCTCAGGGCAGGATCAGCTCTGTGGGTGCTGCTGCTCTCTGGGAGCAGATCACGGAGTGGTGGCAGTGCAGCAGTTTCCCCCTGCCCTCCCTGGAGGCAGCTTCACTGCTGACCTTTGCTGCACCTTTTGCAGAAGTCTTTGGCACCTGCTTCCTCAGCTCCGGTGTGAATTTTACAGCTAGATTTCTATGGCACTTGCTTTGCCCCAGCAAAACCCACTGTGCAGGGCTGCCTTTAGGAAGCTCTTTGTAAGGGGGCTTCGGTGGGATAGAGGATCTTCCTCTGGGCAGATGTTCCCATGGTTGCTCTGATGTGAGCGTTGTGCGTGAATGGATAAATGAACGGCTCTGCTCCTCAGCCACGCGAGGGAAAACTGAAGCATCTGTTCTGTGCTTGCCTCCTCAGCAAAAGGTTTGAGAGGAAAGGAGCGGATCTGCAGAGGTTGTCCTGAGCTGCAGCGAGGAAGGTTTGGAGCTGTGTGTAAGGACAGCGTGGGGCTCCTGAGCTTTTTTGGATGGAGATGAGGAGGTGATCGGGGCGCAAGAAAGGTACCCTGCCTGTGCTGAGCCATTTCTGGGCTGCTGGTGATGGGTGCTGCGGGAAATGGGGAATTCAGAGCTGTTTGCAGAAGGGGGTGGGGGTGCAAGCGTGGTGGGGACCCTCAGTTTTCCTAAATAAGGGTAAGGAAGCAGTGTGGTGTGTGTCGCTGTGTTGGAGAGCATCTCTGCTCCCATGTCGCTCTGATTGTTGGGTCTTGCACCACTGGGCAGTGGGACACAAAGCAGGTGTGTTAGAGGTGCAGAGTGAGACCGAAGGGCTGTTGGGTTTTGTTTTAGTTTTTAAGCTCTTGGATTGGAAAGAACACAAGGGGAGAGGATGGGAGAGGATGCTCCCCAAAAACCAGGAGGCGGGGGCTGCTGCTGGAGGTAAGGTGGGGATGTTCGCACCCTGTCCTGCTGCAGGTTGGTTCTCAAGGAGGAAAAAGGTGAAAATGCAGCAGTGGTTGCCTGGGAGAGGTTGGAGCATGCAGCAGGTGGGTCACAGCCACAGAGCAGGCAGAGAGGTCAGTGCAGTGGGCTGAGGCTGTGGATCAGCTCCGTTCGCTGCATCTCATGATGCTGGGTAGCAGGAAGCACAGCACGTGTTTGAGGTGAAAAACGGGAGGGCTGTGGCTTTGTTCGAAGCTCTTGATTTAGAAAATCTGAAGCCAAATGTAGGCCAGCACAGCCCGGATGGTTCCTATTGCAGCAGCAAAAGTGTCACTCTTAATTTGTTCAGCAGGAGCGTGAGTAGGAGCTTGAATATTTCAAGAAGTGAAAACTGAAATTTGTCAATGAAAGCTTAATCTCTGCTGCAGCTGTCAGCCTGATGCTCGGTGCAGGACTGGCTCACAACCTGTCACAATGGTCCCCCTCACCCCTCTTTATCCCCCGGTGCCTCATGTGGTCTGCTTCAGCCTTACAGCCCTGCTGCTCAGAAGCTGACCCACTGGAGATCCTCCCCCGGCCCCAAGGATGAGCTGGCACGGCTGCATCACGTGCTATAAAGGTGCAAAGGACAATTTCTGAAGCAGGTGCTGCCCGTGGGTTTCTGCAGGAGGTGGGCAGGTCTATGGGACAGCAAGGCATTTCGTACCACTGATGTTCCCCGCTGCCTGCAAATTCAAAGCTCTCACATTTCCCTCACTTAAGCGTGCATGATTTCTTTGGCATCACTTAGTTGTGTGCCCACTGAACCCTGCAGCTCCTCAACAGCACTGCAGCTTTTTGTGCCATCCACACCACTTCATTTGTGCTTGGAATCGCCCAAGTAATGATCCTACAGGGGAACAGCACTCCTCATCCATCCAAATGGAAGCGTGGGGCCAACATGTGGGGTTGGGGCTTTGTGGGTTCTGCTGCCTTGGGGAGAGGATCCTGATGGGTGGTTGTGATTCTGCCCTACTGTGCTCCTGGCCTTAAGGAGAGCGAGTTCAGCTCTGTTCTGATCATTCATGCAGTGCCCAGCTGTTATTGCATCCCGTTGGAAGTTCAGATCTTCTCTCTGCTACCTCTCTCTGTTCCTGCCTGCTTCCCTGCTGCTAATTAGCTGTAGCTGAGTTAATAAGCTAAAGCTCCTGCTGTGCTTCGGCTCTTGGTGGATCCCAGCACCAGGGTGGGGGCGTAGGGCAGGAGCTCAGGTGTAGCCCATATCCCCAGCCCTGCCAAAGGACACTTCACACTGCGTGTTTTGGTGGCTTTAATGACACATCTGGACGTGCTGGCTGTGCATGCAACGCCTAACAATTCTTGCTTTGACACTGCAGGTGTGTGCTGGTAGGCGTCTGGCTGCAACCAAAGCCAGTCCTTCCCGTGCTGCCCTGCAGGATGGCTTCGCTCTGCCTGGGAACGTTGACTTTCTGCAGCTTCCACCTCTGGGCCAGCGGCTCCAAGAAGAAGGAGAGAGGAGAGAGCAGAGCACAGGCACCAGCAAAGAGGAACGAGCAGGCGTAAGTCTGTGTGTAGTCATACAGCCACCCTGCAGGAGAGGAGATGGTTATTGAGGCTGTTGGGGTTGGTTTTTTTTCTCACTTTGGGGAGGTGTGTGGGAAGCAAGGGATGTGTGCTCTCATTTAAGAATGCCTCAGATATTTTCTGCAGGTTCCCTGAACCCTCTGTGGCTGTGCAGCTGGCACAATTGGTACAGCAGACAAACTGCAGGGTTTTCATCACCAGCCCCTTGTAGTAGATGTGGGTTTGAATTGGATTACGTTTAATCCCCAACGTTTTTCTTTATCCTTTTCAACCACAAGGGCCAGAAGTAGCTGCTGCAGCAGATGTGAGGTCCTGCTGGATAATGAGATGCTTTGCACGTGTTGGGCTTTGCAACATCTGCGCTGCCATCTCCGCATCCCCCCAGGCATGCTGCCTTTTGAGCAGACCCAGTGCAGCAACCTGTCCAAAATGAGAGATCCCAGACGAGGGGCTGTGAGCAAACTTGCTTAATAGTAGCTTTGCTGGCACTTAAAAGGAAAACCTGAATTCCACAGAGACTCAGGAATCTGCAGAGGGGCAGGTTGCCTTTTAAAGTGACCTTGAAGGGTTTTGTTTGGTTACATCTACTTTCTGGACCTTCAAATTTAAGTGTGTGTATCATCTATTATCTGGGCCTTCCATTTAATTCCTCCTGCTTGAATCTAAAATATGCAAAGCAATAGGAGCTGCTGCTGCTGCCTATCATAAATCCTGCAGTGTATTCCCAGATCTGGCATCTGGATGTGTGGGGTGGGGGAGCAGCACAGTGACCAGCTGTGCTCAGAGCTGCTGCTCCCGTGGAGCAGAATTCCTTGCACCACATCCATGGATTTACACCACTTACAGCAGCAGTTTGGGACCCAGATAGACCTGAAAACAACAGCAGCAGAGCCTCGTTCCCAGTATTACCTGTGGAATAGTGGGAAAGGAAGCAGTGCTGCTCAGTATGGGGCTGGGTGACCAAAAGGGACAGGTGCCAATGCTTTCCTTGCTGGCATTTACAGAGCCACGGAGGGCTTTGGGGGAAGAAAGGAAGTCTTGCTCAGTGCCCTGTGGGATAACTGAAGCTTTCAGTTTCAGTTATCCCACACCTTTGCCAGATCTCAGCTGTGTCTTTATTTTTCTCTTTTTCTCAGGGGTGTTGCTCGAGCCCAGAGGTGCCTTTCCAGAGGGCAGAAGCACAGTGGGAGGATGTGGCAATGTGCTCCCCGTGTGTTGTGCAGGATGGGCTGTCATCAGATGTGGGGTCAGCTTCTGCTCTTTGAAGATCTATGGGATGCAGACCAGGGATGCTGACGTTGTCAGCTGTACAACGTAAACACCCAGAGCAGAGCATTCCAGTTGTGATAAGTTCTGAATCTTTCTATTATTATTTTTCAATCTTTGTGATCTTTCTAAAAGCAGGATTTTTCTGGTTGTTTTTTAATATGCAGAAGCTCTGCTTAGTGCTGAAGCCTCAGTGTCCCCTCTTGGCTGGCAGCACCATGCAGGTGATGCTCTGAGCACAGCACATCTTTCAGAGCCTGCGTGCCTCTCCCTGAGCAAGAAGGGCCAAATCCTGCTGCAACACACAGCACAACACACAGCAGAGCAGTGGTTCTGCAAGGTGGTTGAGTTGTTGGAATTGCAGAGCTGCTCTGTGAGGGGCCTGGCACCTCTGGGTTTTGTTTGCTGCACATTTCCTAACAGCAGTGCCTCGCACAAAGGCAGCCGTGCTGGAGGTGAGAGCATTTACATCCTTGTGCCAGTGCTGCTTTCAGATGATTCCTTCCTCTCCCACATTTGTTGGAGCTGGAGTTGCTGTGTGCTGGCTGCTGGAATCAGTTTTGTAATCTTGAATTACATCATTTGTTTGGTGATGGTTTTTCTTTTTTTCTTCCCTTCTGCAGTTTGTTGCTGATTTCTCCTCCTTAGGAAATAGGATGCACCTTCTCCTTGGCTCTCTTGTAGCTTGCCAAAATGATGTTTGTTCTGCCTTGTTCTGCTGTTCAGGAGGGCAGGAGCACCCAGCTGTGAGGAGCCTCAGCCCTGGCTTAAGGGCTTCCAGTTAAACAGATTTGCACGTAAGTCACCTCTTCGGTGCACTGTGATCAGGCTTTGCTCTGCTGTGCACAATAAGCATTTATAACCCGTGTCTCCCTCATGTTGTGGCTTTCACTGCAGAAACGATGCAAGCTGTGCTTCTGAGGTCAGCATTTCAGGGAGGTCAGCAGCAGTGGGATGCACCGAACCCCCCCAGGACCTGACGTAGCACTTCAGTCCTGTTGTGTGTTCTGCAAGGAGCAGCTGCTGTAGGAAGCAGGGAGTTAGCAGCTAGTCCCAGTTGGTTTTCACGTTTTCATACAGCACTGTTGGAGCATTGCGGTAGAAAGCATAGGAAGAGAAAACCACAGCAAAAGGAAAGCTATGGTGTGCCACAAATCTAGATCCCGAGCTGTGACTCATTTCCCTCTCACTCTGCTTGCACTGAGGTGGATCAGTGTGACTCCTTGGCTTTGTTGGGCCCTGATTTATCCCATCTGGATGAAGAAGGCTGATCTCTGTATGGGGCTCCTCGCAGGAAACCTGCTTGCTTTATGAAACCCAGACCCATCCTCGCATCGTCAGGAAGCAGAAGGCTTCCAATTAGCGAAAATAGATTGGAAGCAGAGGGATGCATAACCACTGCATGAGGCATGGATGAAGGAGAGCCAACTTATTTAGCTCTTTTCACACCGTATGTTATTCTGTCAGAAAATTTACTGCACTGGTTTTGCAGGTATTGCTTTCTGCTGGATGTACATCTTGTATCAGCAGAAGAGATCTTCTCCAGCACGGGCTATGGATCACTGTGACAGTGTAAAGCACGCTGTCAATGAAACGCTTTAGCTGCTCCATTTTGCTCCAAATTGCATCCATACCCAGAGTTTGGCCAACCTAGAGGTATTGATTAGGGAAATCAATCTTTCTCATGCCTGCAGCGTGGCAGGGCTGCTGGAACTCTGCAGCATGTCGCAGGGTCGTCTTCCTTCAGTCCCTCTGTGTCTGGTTCAGTGTTAACAGTGCCCTGGTAGTGGTCAAACCCAATGGTAGTGAGGTCAGTGCTGTGGGTGCTGAGCTCCTTTCCCATGCAGCTGTCACACTCTGTGCGTTCATGAGCAAAAAACCATTTCTTGGGCATAAAGCGAATGTTCTCAAATGTGTTCTTTGTGTTTTATCTGCTTGGACAGAAAAGCCATCCATGGATGTGTGTGGGTAGGAGACTGATCCAGGAGAAGGTTTTACTGCTGGATGCTGGTGGTGGGTATGTGAGATGTGTAAAGCTTACGTTACCTGCTAGAGGAGGTCCTCCGACAGCTGCTATCCCAGCAAAGAAGGAAGCAAAGCCCAAATAGCTGTGGAGTTTTTGCACGCCGACCAGGTCCACCTGTTGGTGTAAATGCAGGTAAACATCGGTAGGGTTCGCGGGAAGCACAGGAGCCCTTTTGTGGAGAGGTTCATCTCTGGATGCTGTGGGGTTTGGGGAGGACTTTGCACCTCCGGGTCTGACTCAGCCTGGAATCTGCTCGCCTCCCAAAGGTCAGCGCTGAAATTACAGCATGCAAAGTGCACTTCTGGCTTCCCACCGTTTGGCCACATCCTGGGAGGGCAGGCCAAGCTGGCGATGATGTTTCCCTGTCCAGATCCCACTGTGCCCATTCTGTGTGTGTTACAGACGGCCCGAGGGTCGGGACCACGCTTACAACCCTTTGGCTTTGCATTACAGGTAGTCAGTGAATGGATTCATTCTGCTTCCTATGAGCTTTTAGAGATGGAGGATGTGGGAGGCGATTCAAGAAGCTCCCGGTGCTGCTGCATCCCATCGACAGGGCTGGGCAGGCTGCAGCCCTGCCAAAGGGATCTGGGGGCAGAACCCTCTCATTGCAGCCCACAAGAGCAAGCCAGGGCTCTTCAGCCTTACAAAAAGGTTGTTACGTGTTTTGGGATGCTGTTAGAAATGCCCTACCGTTCTATTTTGTTCCAAATTATATGTATACATATATATAGAATTTAAAAATGAAATATCCTCACCAGCACAGGGAGCACCAGAGCCAGGAATCCACCGCAGAAGATGGCGAAGGCCACAGCGTAGGTCATGAGCAGAGGGAAGGTGGTGGCCAGGGGGCAGAGCAGGTTGGTGACCCCGCAGAGCACCAGGTAAGCTGCATGGTAATGGTATTTCTTGGTCCAGTTCTGGTCTGCAATCCAGCCTGAGAGCAGCTGGCTGCACGTCTCGGTGATGCCTGCAGGAAGAGGTCACTGAGCCTCAGGGAAAGGTTTCTTACATAGATAGCTGTATATTTTTCCCAACTGTTTTTTTTTTCCCAACTGTTTGCTGCTTGTTTTCACATTTTTGGATGCGTTTGTGTAAAAGGAAGAGCAGAGCAATGGGGGCTGTCAGCTCATCGTGCTGCGTCCCTCCCGCTCTTAATTAAGGGCGCCAGGTTAATTGCTGTGCGCTCCTCCTCAATCCCTGCACACCGTTACCTCATTTCTACACATTGCACAGCGCTGGGGAAAGAAGATTTATTTTTATACAATAAAATATTTTATGATGACTGAGGCTGGGGCGTGATGTGACTGCGGTGTTCGTGTCATGTTCGCACAGCATTATTTCTGGGGGGGGGGTGGGGGGCAGCTTTTTCTTACCTCCCCCCCAAGAAGTGAATGTGCCAAATCCAAATGCTCAGATTCAAATTGTTGGGGGGCTTTTTGCTTTTTGCTTTCTCTTTTTTCCCCTAATCCTGTATTCCTCTCTCTACACTCCGTGGTCAGGCCGGAGGTTTTTGAATGCAGAATGCATTTCTGTGGCTTTTGTGGACAGGGCTGACACTTAGCAGCCTGAAACCTGCATTTGTTTCCTGCAGCAGGGTTGGCTGAGAGAACCACCCACCATCTGAGAGCAGCTCTATACGTGTGCAGCAAGCAGTGCTATATATACAGAAGGGGCTGAGGGCTGTGAGCTCAGGCTCTTCCATGGGGATTTATTTTAGGACACATCTCGGGAGTGTTTCTTGGCAAGATTCGTCTTGCCTCGCTCGCCTGTTTTGCAATTATAAATGTGTTTAAAAGATTCTCTTGCCTACCGGCCACTGAGATGAAGTAGGAGGCATCCATGCTGCTTATGCCCAACGTCCTGGCCCTGGCTACCAGGTGGAAGATGGGCACAAAGTAGGCCAGGTGGCTGAACAAGAAGGACCAGGTAAAAATGAAGAAGAGGGGATCCTTTAGGGGGGAGAAGTCAATGAGAGGCTGTGCTTTCTCCTCTTTGAGCACCGGGAGGGATCTGCAGCTCTTCGTGGCCTCACCCGTGGTTTCAGGGCAGCTGCTGTCAGTGCAGGCTTTCCCTGGTGCTGCTGTGGTTACTGCACCGGTGCTGCAGGGCTCTGTGCTGGGAAGGTCCTGAGCACTGCGTGGCTGTGCTGCTCCATCAGTGGCTTCCTCGAGGTGTCCCGCAAGGGCTCCTGCTTCTCCTTTGGGTGCTGAGCTCCCGTCCTCACCGCTGGCTTTTGGAGGCAGCTGGGTGCGGACGGGGCGCAGCAGCATGCTGGAAGGCACGAGGTTCAGCATGATGCCACTGAAAATCAGGAGAGTGCCTGCAGCGAGGCAAAAAGGTGCTTTTTAAAAGATGCGTCTTGCCAGGAGAATGGGGGAGAAGGAAGAAAGGATGTAATTTGTTGTGGGTGTGAAGAAGGAGCCAGAGCAAGGAGGTGGAGGTGGCATGCAGGAGCCTTTGTTTTGGCTTTTCTAACTGGAAATCCCTTTCTCTGTAACACATGCAACAGGTTCAGAGCTTTGCTTTGCTTTCATTCATTAGAAGTGCTGGACTTTCAAGGTGACGTAGCACAAGTGGGGCTTTCTATGTTGACTCTGACATATTTAATGACTTACTAAGCGTTTAATCATCACAGAATAACGACAGCTGTAAAAGACCTCCAAGATTATTTAGTCCAACCACCAACCCATCACCACAGGGATGCTCCCAGCGAGGCGACGCCGTTCCTCCTGCCCTCCCACCTTGCCATTCACAGGCCAGGAGCTGTGCTCACCCTGCCAGCCATAGGTGTCGATGAGCAGCTGCGTGAAGGGTGCAGTCAGGAAGGTGAGGCCCATCCCTGAGCGTGCAACGGCATTGGAGAAAGCCAGCCGGGTCCTGCAGCGCTTGGCCGTCATCACCGCTGCCGCCTGGTAGAGGCAGCAGAATCCCATGCCTGGGTGCAAACACAGGGGGTCAGTGGCAAAGCTGAGCCATCCCGAGCTTATTCTCTCTATGATGGAAGTGAAAGCAGGCTGCTTCTTGGTGGTTGAGGATGGGATTTCATGCACAGTGTGGGTTTTGCTCACTCTGTGCTTTTACTACGAATTAAATGGGGGAGGGATCACGGCATGTGTCGGATGAAGGGAGGAAAGCAAGGTGGGTTTGGTCTGGCTTGTGTTGGATGTGGGATTTTGTGCTCTTAGGTGTGAACAGCTCGGCTTTCACGCAGCGTTGTGTAGAAAGGGGCTGGGGAGGGACAGCAGGGACAGCAGGGACACAGCCTGGGTTAAGGGAGCTGCCACTCACCCAGCAGGAGCCCCATGGAGACACAGAGGAAGGGGACACTGGTGGCCTGTGTGCTGAGCAGGCAGCCCCCGCTGACCAACCCGGCCCCAAGGATGGAGGTTGGCCGCTCACCGATCCGCCTGCAGACCACGGCCACCAGTGGGGCTGCATGGGAGAAGAGGCAGAGCTTGGTGCCCAAAGAGCCCAGATCCCCCTGACCCCCACCCTTCAGATGCTGAGCAGATCCCCCTCAGCCTCCTCTCCCCCTGGTGAACAGCCCCAGGGCTCTCAGCTTTTCCACATCAGAAGTTGCCCCAGGCCCCACCATCTCTGCAGCCCACGCCTGGGCTTTTTCCAGCAGTTCTCTTGAGCTGGGGAGCCCAGCACTGCATGCAGCACCGCAGACGGGAGCCTCTCCAGTGCGCAGCACAGGGGGAGAAGCACCTCACTCCCACTGTTGGCCAATGTACCCCAGGGAACCATTGGCCTTGGCCACAGGGCACACTGCAGGCTCGTGGTCAACTGTTGGCCAACCATCGGTCAACCAGGAACTCCGGGTTCTTTTGCACAGAGCTGCTTTCCAGCAGCTCAGCCCCAGCCTGCGCTGATGGATGGGATGTAAAGCAGCTGTAAGGTACGGGACCTGCACCTGCAGCACCCTCGGGTCCCTGCCCTGCAGCGCAGCGCTCACCTCCTAGGAAGCGCAGTGAGGACATGATGGAGCCGATCCAGCTGACCTGCTCCGAGGAGCCCCCCACGTCCTCCTGGAAAGCCACGAAGAAAATGCCAAAGGTTTTGAGCATTCCCATCACGAACACATTGACCTGTATCAGAGCAGGACAGGGGAGATGGTTGGATGTGCTCCCTCCTTCTGGGTAACGTATTTGTCGCCTTTGGGACAAGGAAAGGAGTCAAGTAAAGGAGTGTTGGGGAAATACCAGTAAGGTTCCCGTGTTGGGGTTGAATCTCACTTGACTCTGTGTAAAACTGGCTTTTCCAGAGCTACAGAACAAAATGACATCAGGGCTTTGCTTTGCTCTCTGATGAATTAATTTCTGAGCGGGTCTCAGTGGTTGCTCCCTTCCCAAAGGACAAAGGCCAGCTGGTGCCTCCTGGCCCAGGGCTGGGGTTAACCATTGCCAGCTGTGGAAGGCAGCATCCTTGCTCTTTGCTCTGCCTGTCCTCCCGTGGCAAAGCACTCGCTGCCTCTGAGCCTCCCCCGATCTTTTTTGCCATTAGTTGGATGGGATCGGACCACCCTGAGACTTCCCACACACCCCAAATTCCAAAGGTTTGGTGTGAATCTGTGCTCTGCTTACCAGGAAGAAGTGCAGCACCGCTGCCCATGCCCACCCTCTGTCCGTGCCTTGGCTCCCATCTCCCGGCACTGCTGGTATCTCTGGCTTTCCTTCTTTCCTTTCCCCTGGGAATGAGAATTTGGGGTACACTAACTCCATGCCGTCGTGGTGATGTATGAAGCTTAACCCAGCTGAACCCCTCTGGTCCTTCTCTGTGAAGGAGATGGGGAGCAGCGTGTTGTGCTCCCCTACAGCACAGTTTTTAAGGACCCGAGATGCTACCCATCTTTTTGCTTGGTCTCACAGTAGCACTGCTTGCACGCAGCTCAGTTTCTTTTCTCCTTCCTAACTCGCTAAAGGCACAATAATTAAGCACTTTCCCTGCTGCTTTAGAGCACAGGGTTGGGTTGGTTTGTGCCAAAAGCCGGGGCTCTGTCTGTCAAACATCTTTCAGTTCCTGGGGAGGCTTTTCCTGCCCGCTTTCTTCCCATCCACCCATCTATCTGTCCCATACTTCCAGCAACTGCGGAGCCAACAAACCCAACCCCTTCCTTACCGCCTTGCTGCTGCATGCTGGCAAACCTTCCCCGAAGCTGCAGAATGCAATGAGAGGAATCTTCTCGTCATTTGCTCCAGAAATGAAGCCTCCTCCCCCCCCCCCCAGCCTCACTCTGGTTTTGACCCTCCGCTCCCAGCCTGGCCCTGCGTCCGTCTCCAGCAGAGATGACGATCGACACAGAACCGAGGCAGGACTGATGTTAGGAGCCTTCCTCCTCCCTGCTGCTCCAGGCCAGGAGTCCCTCCCCTTCCCCGTCCGGGGCGATGGCGGAGCAGAATTCCTGTCTGGAGGAAACGGAGCCGCCTGCAAGGATCCAACCGAGGCTCTGTGTGTCCGGTCGCTGGCACTGATGGATGGAAGCCAAAGCTCTTGGCTCAGCCCAACCCTTTGGCTCCTGGAGGAGGAGGTGAGCCGTCACCAGGGCAGCAGTGCTGAAATGGGGTAATGCTGCGGGGTCGGGGTGGACGTCTGTCCCCATCCTTGCTTTATTCCCTCTTGCTGAGGGATCCTGGGACGGAGCTCCTGGAGCAGACATCCTGGGGTAAACAGGACAGCGTGGAGAACCTTCCCCTGCAGGTGGGCTTTCAGCACATGCATTGAGCTTTTATTTCTGTGGGACAACGTTTGCAGTGTGTGCTACGAGGGTTTGGGTGCCCAGGGTGCAGGGTCTGAGGCCATCCCTGTGTTCCAGGTATCCAGCAGCCCTGATAATGAGGGCAGTGGTCTCAGGGCTCGGTACTGGGAGAGCTGAGTGCCCCCTTCTGTGCTCACACCCCTTTAGCTTTTGCTTTTTGAGGAGCACGCGGCTCTGTTGGTTTGGGGCAATTTAAAATGGGCGTCTGCAAGCTCTTCTGAGGAAATGAGCTTGGAAACTGAGCATTAAGTAAAATAAAGGGGAGGTAAATAACAGTGCAGCAGCGCTCACCTCCCAGAGCAGCCAGGCTGGAGGGAGAGCAGAGCCCCATCCCTGCTGCTGCAAGAGTCATTAGCACCAACCTCACCAGGAGTGCTGTGCAGAGCAGCCTGGCCCTAGAGCCTGCTTCATACAAAAAGGTGATGGTGAGATTGGGAACGGCACCAATGAGTGCAGCAGTAACACCTAAGTGATGTGAATGCAGTTTTACCTCCAACCCTGCCCTATTTATTGGTGTATGCTCTACTGCCAGCCAGCTCCTTCCTGCTCCCTTGTGCTGAGGAAGCATTTGAGCAAAACAGCCTTTCAGGGGAAAAAGCCTTTCCGTGGGGATGCTGTCCTTCCCAGTTCCTAACGCTTGAACCTCTCAAGTGGAGAGAGGATTTGTGAGGATGGCATCAGCATATGCGTACGGTTCACACAAGGGGCAGGCAGGGCCCCCAAGTTTAGGTTTGAACTTCAATCCAAAGCATAACAATAAGCAAGCTGCTCTCACACAAAGCTTAACTAGAAGAGGCTAAACATTTCCTAGGAGAAATTCCTAAAGAACTACTTGCACCTCTGCTACTAGAGGAACCTCCAAGTCTTGGTGCACAGTTCCTTTTCTCTACAGCAACGCTAACGAAGACTGAGAGAAGCAGAGAAGTCACCTCATTTGGCTTCAGAGAAAGCAACAGGCAACATTTTTCACAGTAGGATTAAAGAGAAGCAAAGGTTTTTGCAGGTCATTTATTGATTTCTCCAACAAATAAGGCCACACATGCACACGCACACACACACCTTGTGGTATCTATCATTACACAAGCTTGGTGAGTGACTCACATTTCATCTTTAACAGCACGACTGCTAAAATGTGAGCTGGAAACCCTGATAGATGCATAGGAGCTGGTAAGTAGAGAGGGAGAGCTTTCAGCCCAGATTTGGTACTAGAAGCATGTTCTGCATTGGAACAGCTGAGGAGTGGTTGTCCAGTGAGGAGGAGCTGGTCTGGAGCAGGGAGTGGAGCATCAGGATGCCAAGGTCAGGATGCCAGCTTGTGCACTGCTACGGTGATGCTGTCATGCTTCTGGATCATGATATTCCTAGAACAGGGAAAGTGGTGTCTGAGGCAGGTGAGAAGCCAGCTGGGAGAGCAGCTGTGCTACACCTGTCAGTCGTTAGATCTCTTCACCATACCCACAAAGGAGTTTGAAGAAGTCCTGCTAATCAAAACAACACTGCAGCACGGGCTAAATGATCCACAGGGATCCCAAAAGCAAAAGAAATATAGTGCTGCAGCAACCACCAACCCCTGAAAGGCTTCCAGCTGTTTCTGTAGTTCCCACAACCCGATGCCCCACAAATCTGACTGCTTTCCATACCCCCATTAGTGTTCACCCTCCCAACACAGCTTCAGCAACGGGGCTTCCTCCAGGTCTGCCAGTTAAGTAGAAGACAGAAAGCGCTGCTCTGGAGATTTGGGGTGAGGAGGAGAGGTGAGCACAGGGAAGAGCAGCAGCCTTGGGCTGAATGCTCACCCACTATCTGACTCCAGGCACACCACAGGCGTGTCAGTCGGGTCGGAGGTGAGCTTGGCTGCCTGCTGGGCGAGCACAGAGATGACTCCAGCATGTTCATCTGAGAGCGTTCCTCGGCCTGCAAGAGGGGAGATGTGGGCTGAAGCCACGCATACTGTGATGAGAGGCAGCTCCCCATCCCTGTTTCCTCAGCACTGCAAGCTGATGTAGCATCTCCCCAGATCAAAGAATCGTTTGAGTTGGAAGGGACATGTAAAGGCCATCAATCCAACCCCCTGCAATGAACAGGGACATCCACAGCTCCATCAGGTGCTCAGAGCCCCATCCCCCTGACTTCCAGTGTTTCCAGGGACAGAGCACCCACATCTCTGGGTAACTTACGTCAGTGCTTCGCTTTTCTGATTTTTAATCATAAAAATCTTTGCTATGTCCAATTTAAGTCTTCCTTCTTTTAGCTTGAAACCAACTCCCTGTGTCCCATCACACAGATGCAGCTAAAAAGCCTGGCCCCTTCTTTCTCATAGCCCCCCTTTAGTCACTTCCTGGGCTGTGAGGGCACACAACTGGCTCGTATTCAGCTGCCACCCACCACTGCCCCCAGGTCCTCATCAGCAGGGCTGTGCTCATCCTCACATCCCTCACCTTGCACCGATAGCAGGGCCTGCCATGACCCAGCTGCAGAGCTGGCACTTGGATTTGTAACCTCTCATGAGGTTTTCCAGGGCCAATTGCTCAGCCTGCCTGGGTCTCTCTGGAATAGAGAGATCTCACCCCATAGGTGTATGAACTGCAGCCCTCAAACCACCAAAAAAAAAGAACCCAAACAACCAAAAAAAACCCAACAACCTGATTTGAAGTGATGGGAAGAGCAGGCTGAGGTTTAGAACCATGCAACGCCCCAAGCTGGAAGGGGGCCACGAGGATCATCCAGGTCAACCTCACGGCTCCATCCAGCACCACCTGAACGCTGTGTCTGACAGCAGTGGAAACCGAGGGACCGACCAGAGGTGCAGGGGGTCCCTGGGGGCCACGCGGGGGGCCCCAGGGGGTCCCTGTAGGCCATGTGAGGGTCCCTGTGGGCTCCGTAGGGGTCCCCAGACCCACCCCCGAGTCAGGCCCGGCCCGGCGGCGTTCCGGTACTCACATCCCAGGTTGAGGCCCTGCGAGTCGGTGCAGAGGACGCCCACCACGGCCGGGCTCTTCATGCTGCGGGAGAAACGGCGGTGAACGCCGGGCAGCCCCGCGCACCGCCCGCCCCCCACCCAGCCCCCAGCCGCCGCCCGGCCCCCCCTCGGCCCCCCGCCCCCCCCCATACGTGTCCTCCAGGTGCTGCTCCAGGGTTCCCTCCATGCCGCCGGACCCCGCGCCCCCACTTCCGCCCTTTTAGGCGGCTCCTGGCAGCCGCGTCGGTCACGTGACGCGCGCGTACGGTGGCTCCGCGGGGCCAAAAAGCGAATCCCGCGCATGAGAGCCTCCCTGCTCAGCACCTATCGTCGCCCCCTCAGCCTTGTCCCGTCCAGCGCCAGTCCTCTCAGTGTTTCCCCGTCAGGAGATGCTCCAGGCCCCACCGTCTCTGCTGGGCTCCCTCCAGCAGTTCCTTGTCTCCTTTGAACTGGGGAACCCAGCACTGGGCGCAGTGCTCCAGATGGAGCCCCTCCAGGGCAGGGTGCAAGAGAGGAGCATCCCTCTCATCCCATTGGCTGTGCTTTTTGTAGCGCACCTCAGGGTGCTATTGGCCTTCTTGGTCACTGAGGCACACGGCTGGCTTATGGTCAACTGTTGGTCAACTGTTGGTCAACCATTAGTCAGTTGTTGGTCAACCACTAGTCAAGCACTGCTCAACTGCTGGTCAACTGTTGGTCAACCATTGGTCAACCATTAACCAACCACTACTC
>JAPSGF010000060.1:3515955-3567713 GCA_035772895.1 Perdix hodgsoniae | reverse complement strand
GTCAACTGTTGGTCAACCATTGGTCAACCATTAACCAACCACTACTCAACTGTTTGTCAACCATTAGTCAACCATTAGACAACTCCTGGTCAACCGTTGGTCAACCACTGGTCAACTAGGACCTACAGGTACCTCTATTCAGAGCTCCTTTCCAGTAGGACCACTAAGTCCAACCCCCTCCACCCAACCCCTGTGGTTTTGGGTGCCCCTGCAGCTCAGGTCTGCGCCCACTGCCCTGGGAAACTGTGCCATGCCCACCACCCTCTGGCGTTCAATCTTTCCCTAACACCCAGCCTGTCCTTCCCTTGACACAGCTCCAGCCCTTTCCTTATCCCTGAAGAGTTGTGAGGGCCCCACACCCACCTCCCCAGAGGACGTGGGGCTGTAGTGGGGTGTCACAGCCTTGCTCGCCCCGCTCTCCATGTGCAGGTGATTGATAGCAGAGCCTGGCAATGCCGGCACTGAGCTGGCTGAAACGCATCCAGCTCACGCCTGCCAATGGATCTCAGCGTGTCAGGCTGGAAAATTAAAATATTATTGATGGGGAAAGTGAAGTGCAGTGGTGATTTTTCTTAGTTTTATTTATCTTTTAATTTTTTCCCCTTCTTGATTGAGCTGGGAGTCATCACAAGTCAC
Source organism: Perdix hodgsoniae (assembly GCA_035772895.1). NCBI lineage: Eukaryota > Metazoa > Chordata > Aves > Galliformes > Phasianidae > Perdix > Perdix hodgsoniae. The sequence goes on along the minus strand of JAPSGF010000060.1, from coordinate 3,567,077 downwards.
TTCAATCCCACTGCATCCCCCTGTGCTGGGTGTCCTGCCTGGCCCAGAGCCCTGTTTTGGGTTATTATCACACTCCTGGGGAGAGATACAGGAAAAAAGACACAGCTGTTTTGCATCCCCTTCCCCACAGGTTGCATCCCCTTCCCCACAAGGACCCCAGAATCACAGCTCATTGTCCATTCCCTGCAGCAAAGCTTTAGGACTTCTGGAGGAGGAATTTCTGAGGACTGGGAGAAATTAATTCAAGACCAGGTGGAGACTTCAGCAAAGCAGGAGAACAGCTGCCACTTCAAAAGAAATGCTGGTCTTTGGAGGGGGAAATGGCCAGGCTATTTTTAGGCAATTAACCAGATAATTTAACATCGGACCGATGCTATGCAAGAGAAATTCTGCTGTCAGTGACAGCAGGAAGCAAAGCTGCACTGCTGTTCGGCAGCCGAGATTCCAGGAGAATGGTATCTCAAAGTCCAAAGCTGGAGAAATTCCACTCACCGGGTCAAAATCGTGAATAATCCTTCAATTATGGAGAAAAAAAAAATAGAGGTTTACTTCCAGCCCCTGTGTAAAGGAGCATTGCCACCTCTTGGGCGCGCATGGCTCTGGGCAGTGGGAATGAGTGTGGTCCTGGCCAAACCCCGGCCATGGGAGCCCAGGGCAAACAATGGCCATGGCTGTGCATTCACATGGATTCATAAAGCTTTCTCCACGCAGAGCTCTGTCCCTCACACCCTCCCACGATGTATAAATAAAAGCAGATGCTGATGGTTCGTCCTTTCCCGTTTTTAAGCCGCTCCAGCAATGCCTGCTCTTGTTCCCATGTGCTCCCAACAGGCACTCCGGATCGGACCTATGGGGGCACACACTCAGGACATCCTGTATCCTATGATACACACAAACCAAGATATTCACACGCTGTGTTCACATACAAACACGCTCTCCTTACCAAAACATCTATTTGCTCCTTATTTTATTCTCCACAACCGAGTTTGTCTTTCAATGGGGGGGCCACACTGTTGCATTTCGTGCTTCACCATCCAGGATGGCCCTTTCTTTCTCTTTTCTTTTCGCTCCATAACTGCAAATGGTTGACTTGATTCTCAGCTACACCTGTCAGGGATAAATATGCACACGCCTGGGAAATCCAGCTGTGTTAGCTGAGCTGAGAAATAACCCTTGGAAATGGATGGGGGCGGGATGGCTGCTCCGTGAGTATTCCACCCCCCTTCCTCGGTGGGAAAAGAATATTTCTTTCCTACTATTAGCGATGCAGGTCTCATCTCCTTGCTCTGAGCTCATCGGGAGGGGAAAAAAAAACCCAACAACTCACCCAGGCTGGAGGGGAGGGGGTAGCAGGGGGTATATAGGGCCAGGGCGCGGGCGGCGCGGGCACACGGCACCATGCGACGGCTGCTGCAGACCCTCTGCCTGCTGCTGCTGCTGCCCTCACGCCATGGAGCTGTCATCACAGGGGTAAGTGCAGCCTCAGCACACTGGCACTCAGCATTTGGGGTCATTTTATGGTGGTTTTGTTTCTTTTTTTTTTTGGGGGGGGGGGGGGGGGGGGAATAGGGTACCAGTGGTGCTCAGCATCCCTATGGGTCGATGTTGAGCTGCTTCTCTTGCTCTCTGGAGTGAGTCGGTGTTTGATTGGTGTTGGGTACTGCTGTATTTTGCTTCATCTGTGCAAAGGGGTGGGGGGGATGAATTTGCTGCCCTGAGCTCAGCATGCTTTGAACTTGCCCTACAGTCTCCCACCTGCACGGTGCAAAGTCATGTTTGGTGTGAACCCACCTGCCTGCATCTCCCACCCTCTCCCTGTTTGCACTGAGAAGACAAACACGAGGTGCTTGAACTCCAGCATTGCCTTTCCCTGTTTGCTTTGGGTCATTTTCTGCTTGGTTTTGCAACGTGTTGGTGCTGTTCCCTATCAGTTCCTTCTTCTTGTGCTGCTCTGAGCACACGTGAGTGTGAAGTCATCCCACCGGAGTGCAGCTTCTCCCTCTGTTTCTCCTCTAAGCATTGGACCCAGCATGCAGGGAAATGGGGGATTTAGGAACTTTTCCAACTGGGGAGTAAGATAGCTTGATGGGGAGAATGATCCTGAATTAGGCTGGGAGCAGGGTGAGGGCAGCCAAGCTGTGGTCTGTCACTGTTTTTTAGCATTATTTGGGGGCTAAGAGGGTTTTTGGGTGCTCAGGGAGAATTTTGGGCTGCTTTTGGGGTTTGAGCTGCAAGCTTCTCCCCTGTGCATCACTCCTTTTCTGCAAGCACGTTGGATCTTCATCCTGCAAACCACCCCAAATCCAGGCTGCGCCACAAACCTCCCATCCCACCCCAGAATGGATGAGCTGTGAGCATCCCTTACCTTCCTTGGCTGACCTAGAGGAGGTGACCAGGGTTGTGGGGGGCGGGCAGGCTGACCCCATTGCCTTTCCCCAGGCCTGTGAGCGGGACCTGCAGTGCGGCAGCGGGACGTGCTGTGCTGTCAGCCTCTGGCTGCGGGGTCTGAGGATGTGCACCCCGCTGGGGCAGGAGGGGGACGAGTGCCACCCCTTCAGCCACAAGGTACCCGGGGGTCCCGTGGGTGGGGGTCCAAGCGCTGGGTGGGAAAATGCCCTGAGCTCAGTGCATAGGAGGGGATTTCAGTGCACGCTGTGCTGTGGAGAGGGGATGGGACAGGTTTAGGATGAAGCTCTGGGCATCACTATGGGGGTCTGCAGGGAGGCAGGGTGCAGTGCTGTCATCCCGTAGGGTGTTCTCTGCCTGTCCCCACCACCCTAAACCCATACGGTGCTCTGGGAGCAGGGGCTGAGCAGCCCGACACATTCGTTTAAAGCCGACTGCTCCGTATTGATTTGTAAATGCGCCGCCAAGCAGGGAGAAGCCTCGTTAATACCGCAGAGCCGCCTGAGCGCTGCGCTCTCCACCCGACGAGAAGCCCCGACGACGCGTTCGGATTATCCCGAACTGCCATCCCTCTTCCAACTGCAGACACCCGGCCCCGGGGGGCTCCTTCTCTGTGCCCACAGATCGATTGTGCGAGGTGGGGACGAAGATTTAATGACCCCGTTCCTTCTCCTTCTGAGAAGGGAACAAAAGCGGAGGGATCAGAAATTCATTTCAGAGGTATTCCCATGAAACAGCTGAGAAGCAGCAGAGGGAAATTCCCAGGGATTCGGTCCTGGCTGATTATTTTTCACCTGCTTGCAGCCCGAGGGCTGGCACGGGGTGAGGGTTGGTTTGGGGTTTAGGTTTGGGTTAGGCTTCGGGTTCAGTCGGGGTTGCGTTCAGGATTTGGGTTAGGGTTTAGGTCGGGTTGGGGTTTCTCCGTTCTCTCTTCCATTTTTTTCTGCAGGTCCCGTTCCTGGGGAAGCGCCAGCATCACACCTGCCCCTGTTTGCCCAACTTCAGCTGCTCCAGGTTCCTCGATGGCCGCTATCGCTGCTCTCTCGATTTCAAGAACTTCGACTTTTAGGTGATGGAGCTGTGAGTTTCATCCCAGCCTGCAGCCCCAGCGCCCATTTCTCGCCCCTCTCTTTGCTCAGTGCACTGTAACCCCAATCCCCCCGCTCCCCCCCCCCCCCCAGGCAACCCTACAAGCACATTTCCAAGGTAGACAGCATTGCTACAAGCCACGTGTATGGGGAAACTGAGGCACGGTCAAGCAAAGCTGCTCTGGCACATTGCTTAGCAAAGCTTTGCCCCCAGGGCAGATGGAGGACAGCAAATCTCTTTGACCTCCAAAAAGCCTTTCATGGAGCACAGCCTGCATGCAATGGATGCTGTCAGCCAGATTTCACCTCCATCCTTTCTTTTACTGACGAAATTTGGGAGGAGTGAACTCTCTGATCCAACCTGCAATTAAAAGAAACATCTATCAATTAGCTCGGCTAATTAGGGGTTGGTTTTTCTCAGGTGTTCAAGCTCTGGTGCAAAGCATCATGCAATGCTATGTGTTTATTTGGGAGGAATGGGAGTGGATTTGTCTGCTGCCCAATGGGGGTCCGGGGGATGTGGGGAGTTTTCTACATCAGCCTCTATTTCTGGTGGTCAAATTTGAGAGGACAATGCACCCCTTAAAGCAGTGGCAGTGCTTGAAGGCAAAGCTGGCTGTGGGGCATGCAAGTGCTTGGGGTCTGTCCCCCCCCTCCTCTTTTTGGTGCATTTTTATGGGGTTTGGTGCTATTGTAGGAATTGTTTCTGTTTCTAAGGACGCCCACTGGATGCCTGTGACAGATGCTGTGTTAATGGAGAATGTAAAATAAACAAGACTGGGTGAAAGCTTCCCCACCCTTCTGTCTCCCCCAGCGAAATATTGTATTTTGGGTGAAAATAAAACATTGCAATGCCTGGGTTGATTTTATTTAGTTGTGTGGTTCTTGTGGTTCTTTGTTTGTTTGTTTGTTTTAAAGATACATCAAAATAAATCCTTATCTCCGTGAGCAGCTCGGTTAAGAAACAAACCAACCTCACGTATCTCATTGGTTTGGAGGGGATCAGATATAAGGAGAAAGTGCTTTACTTGGAGGGTGGGGATGGGAAGATGGGAGTGGGCTTTCCTTGTGTCCTGGTGGGTCTGAGCAGGTGGGGATGGGCTTTCCTGGAAGTGTCCATGGCCAGGTTGGATGGGACCCTGGGCAACCTGTTCTAACGCCTGGTTTAGTGGTTGGCAGCCCTGCCAATGGCTGGCGCTTGGAACTAGAAGGTCTTTGAGGTCCCTTCCAGCCCAACTATTCCATGTTTCTGTGATTCCTTGTGTCCTGGTGGGTCTGATCTGATGGGAGTGGGCATTGCTTGTGTTTGAGGGGGATGCTGGATGCAACCCTGCAGCACGCATGTGCTGCTGGTTCGCCCAACCCAGCCCAGCCCCAACCCATTCCCACCTCTGTCCAAATCAACAAGATTTGGAGAACAATTCCAGCTGGTTCCCATTATGCAGGTGAAGAAATCATCATGAATCCCTGCTTTACCCAATGACAGGAGCAGGGCCCATTGCAGAAAGCTGCTCACCTTGCAGCGGGGGGACGCGCAGCATCACTTCAAGGCTAAACAATGGAAAACTGCGATAGGAGACTCAAACAACAGAGACAAAAGGGGTCAGTCAGCTTTGCTCCGCTATCATCAGAGAAACCCAACCCCTACCGTGATGCTGGTGGCTGCCTCTGGCTTTTAGGGCCCGGGGGGGAGGCTCAAACAGGAGCTGATAGGGGGCTCCTTGCATCCCCCAGCCCCAGCCAAGCTCCCCGGTGAGCAGTGCAAGCTGATGCCTGTAGCAATTAGCAGTGCTGCTGATAGCAAGGTGCTCATTAAGGTGTTTAATCTTGGGTTAATGGTCTCCGTATCGCTGGGCACACAGCACACGGAGAGGGGTCGGCATGCTGCGGGGGTCACCTTTTCCATGGGCTGTTTGCATCCCACTTAACTAATTGGTTTTGCAGATAACGGCAGGGCAGGACGTGCAGGCAGCCCTCACAGCCATGTCCCCACACTGAGGGGCCCCCTTCCCCATGCCAACCTGGGACAGACCCTCTGTAGCTTGGGAGGAGGGGGGAGTTTGCGCAAAACTGGGGTCCCACTGCTGCGTGCGTTTCAGATCCCCAAATGGAAAGCCACTGCAAAATTTGGTGCCCACAGTCTGGTGGGGATGAAGGATTTGGGGTGTTAAAGGATGGGGGCAGAGCGGGAGCGCCTTGCTGTCCCCACGCCCCTGGTGACGTGTGGATGTTGGGTGTTGTTTGCCATGGGTGCCAGCACCTGGGTGTCACCGGGGGTACCTTGGCCGGGTGCCCACCAGGTGGGGGCGGCTCCGTGCCTGCCCTTGGCCCCACAGATGGGGAGGACTGGGGCTATTTAAGCCACGGGGCATCTCTCCTCGCAACCCTGCATTCTTGGCACGATGCAATTCCTGGTGCTCCTGTGTGTGATCCTTGCTCTCTCCGATGGCATCACCAGGTGAGCCCCTGCAGCATCACTCTGCACTGATACCGGCACTGCCAGATGCTGCTGCAAGCAGCCAGCTCCTGGCTCACTCTGTTTTTCTTTTTCCAGGCTGCCCTTGGAGAGGGGGAAGAAGCTGAGAGAGATCCTCCGTGAGAAGGGCTTGCTGCACAGCTTCCTGCAGCATCACCACTACGACATCAGCACCAAATTCCCGCACGCTTCTCCTGATGTGCTCACTGTGGTCACCGAGCCCCTGCTGAACACCATGGATGTGAGTGCTGGCTTTGACCCACAGCAGGGAAGCTCAGGGGTGGCTTGTGGCGTGCCCATCCCTGTGACTGTGCCATGCATGGACCAAATCCTGCAGGGTTTCCCCCCCCCAAGTTGATATCTTTTACCTCTTCCCATCCAGCAGCTCTGCTGCAAGCAGAGTGTTCCCATGCACACATAGAAGGCTGCAAACCTGGGGCAGATCCATGCCCAATTTATGCCCTAAAAGCATTTCTTGATCCTATCCCACAGATGGAATACTACGGGACCATCTCCATTGGCACCCCACCGCAGGATTTCACTGTGGTCTTCGACACCGGCTCCTCCAACCTCTGGGTTCCCTCTGTCTCCTGCACCAGCCCAGCCTGCCGTAAGTAGCAATGGGCAGGACTCCCTCTTTTGGCAGGGCAACACATCCTGGGCTTATAGCTGCAGACCCAGATTTTGGGATGACACTGCTGAGGGATCAGAGGGCAGCACAGTGAGGTTCTGGGTCCAGTTGGATCTGCACAACATGCTGACGGGGTGAGCGTTTGGGGTGTAGGAACTGCTAAGGGTTCTACTCCATGGGGCTGTGTGTGTTGCTTCTGTTTCCCTATCTACCCAAAGGAGTGATGGGTTATCCTACAGATCCCTGGCATTAGGATGCAGGAGGGATGTATAGCAAATGTTCACAGCTAAATTGTTCCTGCAGCAGGGTAATAAATGGCAGGTCTGAACAGCAATTCAGCAGGGTTCCGACTCCCACGCTATCCTTATGGCTCAGCCTTGCTGAAAATCTTCATTTTTGGTTTCTCACTTACCTTCTAGAAAGCCATCAGATGTTTAACCCGTCGCAGTCCTCCACCTACAAAAGCACGGGGCAGAACCTGTCCATTCACTATGGCACTGGTGACATGGAGGGCACCGTGGGCTGCGACACCGTCACTGTAAGAGTCACGATGGCATCTCAGTGCCTCCTTCTGTGCCTTTTCCACCCAATTTCCACCCTCATTGCAATGTCCCAGAGCTAAAAGCGTTGTCCCCATCCCTAGGTTGCATCACTGATGGACACCAACCAGCTCTTTGGATTGAGTACCTCTGAGCCTGGCCAATTCTTTGTCTATGTCAAATTTGATGGGATCTTGGGCTTGGGCTACCCAAGTTTGGCTGCTGATGGCATCACTCCGGTCTTTGATAACATGATGAATGAGAGCTTGCTGGAGCAGAACCTCTTCTCAGTCTATCTATCCCGGTAAGATGTGTCAGTCCTGAGGGCTGGGGGAGGTAGCGAGTGGCTTTGGTTCAGATCATTGCACTTGCTGGGCAACCCAGCTCCTTCACTGCCACTGATGCTGCCTGGCTGTTGTCTGCGTGTCGTGATGGACAGGGACAGGGGAGCACGCTGCTGTTGTGCCATGGCCCTGCTGGTGCCCAGCAATGAGGATGTGACCGTGGTGTCACGGACAGCATCTGATCCATGGAACTCACGGCCCCTTGTTTTAAGGTGACAGCCCTGACGATACACTGGCAAACCCTTTGGTGTTTTTCTTTCATGTGTCATCCAGTGAGACAATGGGGAGCATGGTCATCTTTGGGGGAATTGATGACTCCTATTTCACCGGCTCCATCAACTGGATTCCTGTCTCTTACCAAGGTTACTGGCAGATCTCCATGGACAGGTAACGAAATGACTGCTGATTTATCTTCATTTCTAACCCTTGTTTCTCAAGAGACCCACGAACCTCGCAGGCTTTCTGCTGGCATAACACACCATGGTGCAGAAGGCCAAGGGACCAAACCCCACCGCACTTTGGTGATTCTGGGGATGCTTCTCCTCCACTGGTTCTTCTCTTGCACTAAGCCTTTTCCCTTGGGACTGTTTGAAAGCATCACCGGGATGCAAGGCCTTGTCTCTTCTTCCTTCCCTCCTGCCAGCATCATCGTGAACAAGCAGGAGATTGCGTGCAGCAGTGGCTGCCAAGCTATCATTGACACTGGCACATCCCTCGTGGCTGGGCCGGCCGCAGACATTACTGACATCCAAAGTGCAGTCGGGGCCAATCAGAATTCGTATGGAGAGGTGAGAGTGTCCACGTCCTCCTCTGTCAGTGCTACAGGCAGCCTGGCACACACCTGGCTCCATGCCTGCTTCCACGCACAGACGCACCGTATCAGCAGCAAACCACCCCTGCTGCTCCAACAGAGACTCTCCCAGTCTCCAGTTTACACCAACCAAATCAAACCACCCCCCCCCCGGCATTTTGCCCCATCAAGGTGTTGCCTCTTCCCTAAGTGCCTCTTTCCTCCGCCCTCTGCAGTACAACGTGAACTGCAGCCATGTCCTTGCCATGCCTGATGTTGTCTTTGTCATCGGTGGCATTCAGTATCCCGTGCCTGCCTTGGCTTACACCGAGCAGGTAGGGAGGAACCATGGCAACAAAGCCAGTCTCCACGTCCTTTTACTTTCTCCAATGGCTCTCATGGCTTTGGCTTCTCCATGAGAGATGGTCACGAGCCTCCAGAGCAACCCGACAAAAGCTACTAACCCACATTTTCCCCGCTTGCCTTCTCTGGCTCAAATGCAGAATGACCAAGGAACCTGCATGAGCAGCTTCCAGAACAGCTCTGCAGACCTCTGGATCTTGGGAGATGTCTTCATCAGAGTGTATTACAGCATCTTCGACCGGGCCAACAACCGCGTTGGACTGGCCAAGGCTATTTAGATCTAATGAGATGACAGCACTCAGCCAGGCCATGACTGTGTTTTATTAATGCAGCAAGAGGTCTCTTGTAAGGTGTCCTTGCTTGCGTGCAAATAAAACGTTGATGATGCGGAGTTGGTGGCTGCACATTTATTGGTGATAAGAGGGCAGGATTTAGGGAGGAGGTGTCATATATTTGCTGCTTCGAGGTGGTGGCAGGACATGGGGACAACTGAACAAGGCTGGGGCTGCTGGGAGATGAAGCTTATAGGAAGGCTTTGAACTGGGGCTGTGTCAAATGAGCAATACTGGAAAATCTCAATTTCCATCCAGGGAAGGTGAATTCTCCACCCCAGACCAACAGACCGCAAATCTTCTGCACGCAGCCGTGCATGTGTAGAGAGGAAGTCTTGCTTCAGTTTCTACAGCTTAGAGCACTCCATTGCCAATTGCTCTACCACTGTTAGGAGCCCAGTGCAGCAGGGCTCAGCAGCCCTGTTGGAACCAAGACCCCAGGGACCACCAAGCACGAATGGGAGCAGGGAGCACGCACACGGACTGCTGTCGTGCTTTTATGTCTAAGAAATGTCTGTCCTGGAGTGCCATCTCGTGGCTGTGGTTCCAAAACTGTATTTCTGTGCACGGGGGAAGCGTGGAAATAAGCGGTGCCAAAAGGATGCTGCAAGGCTCGCTTGGAAATTTTGGATTGAAGGAAGAAGGAGATGGTCCTAGCTGAAAAACATGTCAACCCTCCCTATGAGCACTGAAAGCTCAACGCTTTCTGCTATGAAATAAAAAGAGAAATGTGGTAAAACTGCTGGAAAGGGGCTGGGGGTTTCTCAGAGCGCTGCTCTCCAGATGCCTGGTGTGAAAAAGATCTGGCTGTAGGAAGTCCAGCCCTCCAACCAGAAGCTCGGCAGCAGAGCAGGAGCTGGGTTAGGTGGGTGTAGAATCTCTGCTAGGGGGAAAATCTCAGCACGCCCCAACTCACGTTTTACATCAGACTGGGAACGAGAATAAATAAAGAAATAATCTTTCAGCACTCCTTTCTGAATGAAACTGCAAACCAGAGAAGCTGGCACGTTGCATAATGATCACGCCGGCCCTTTAGGAGATGAGACATCGAGTGGAACAGATGTGGGATACAAAGCGGATGCGTAGACACTGCATGAGAAGCTGTGATTTTAATGTAGGCAGAAACATCAAAAAAGCCAACCGAAACAGAGAAGTTGGAACAAAATGTTTTTGTCAGAAGAAAACCTGCTGGCATTAGAGAGAATAGCATAATGATCTGTTTCTGTTTCTCCCCTTCAAAAGTGCCTATGGAAATTTGCATGTTTTCGAAAACCAGAAGTGCCTTTTACAATGCAGAGCCAAGCTGTCAGGAAACGTCAGCCCTCATTACACTGTGCTCCATTTGCAGCAACGTAAGTGACAATAAAAGCTACAAGGTCACGGAAGTTGGCCCCGAAGGGCATCCGTGCACCAGATAACCCACAAGTCGAACGTTTGTTTGCATTAAAAAGCCCCCCCTGCCCTTCTCAGAGCTCAGCTGGTCCACCAGAACCCCCATGGGCACTGAGCCACTGCCCTTCCTTGGTGGCTGTACAGCTGCATCCCATCCTCATCCCTCTCTTCCTAAATCCCTGCACCCACTGGCTCGGTCCCATCCATCATCATCTGCCCTGCTGCGCCACCAGCATGGATCAGGGAACTGAATCTGCAGAGGAAACATTGATAATGCACTGAGAAGAGCAGGGAGATGGGACCAGCTGGTGGGTGGCACCAGAGAAAGCGTTTCTTGTATTTTTTCCCCTTTTTGCCACTCAGTAAATGGGGGAAATCTCCATGCATGGGGGAACTGTGCTCTGATGCTGTGGTCAGGAAAGATGAATGTCAAACAGAAGAGCATCAAGTAATAAAAAGCAGACCGATGGGCAGGGAAGAGAGATAAGAAAGGTGGTATTTATTTGAACAGCCACGGGAAATCAAAGATTGAAAAATGTCTAGAAAAAAATAAAATAAAATAAACAAAAGCAGCAGCACATTCGGTTTGAAATAAAATAAAATAAAATATAAACAACAACAAAACAGCTTGCAGATGTTGCATGCCTTATCCAGCCCGCCCCACCTAACAGCGCCCAGCTCTGCCATGGAAACAAGCATCATTTTTTGGCCTTGTCTCGAGGGTAACCCCCGTTGGTCTTATTGAGAGACTCCACGCTGTCGTTGCCCGTCACCACACTGTTGAGTATCCTCTCCACCTCCCCGGGCAGAATTTGCTTCTCTTCATTCTCTGTCTCCCTGTGGTAGAAATAGTTAAAGTTTGAGACGATGACGGGGACGGGCAGGGCGATGGTCAGCACTCCTGCAATAGCACACAGGGTGCCCACGATCTTCCCCCCCAAGGTGGTGGGACACATATCACCGTAGCCAACGGTTGTCATCGTGACCACGGCCCACCAGAAGCCATCGGGGATGCTGGAGAAATGGGACTGTGGCTCGTCCACTTCCGCAAAATAGATGGCGCTGGAGAAGAGGATGACGCCGATGAAGAGGAAGAAGATGAGCAAGCCCAGCTCCCTCATGCTGGCCTTGAGGGTCTGCCCCAGGATCTGCAGCCCCTTGGAGTGGCGGGACAGCTTGAAGATCCGGAAGACCCGCACCAAGCGGATGATCCGTAGGATGGCCAAGGACATGTTCTGCTGCCCGTTGAGTTCGCTCTGCTGGATCAGCTCAGTGGTGAGCGTCACGAAGTAGGGGATGATGGACACTATGTCAATGATGTTCATGATGTTCTTGAAGAACTCAGTCTTGCTAGGGCAAACGATGAATCGGACGAACAGCTCGAAGGAGAACCAGATGATGCAGGCAGTCTCTATGACAAAGAAAGGGTCTGTGAAGGTGCTGTGGGCCAGCAAGGTGTCCGTCGTATTCTTAGAAAGCTCCTGGGTGGACTTATACTCCCTTTCCTCTCTGAACTCTGGCAAGGTCTCCATGCAGAAGATGATGATGGAGATGACAATGACCAGGACAGAGACCAAAGCTACACCTCTGGCTGCACTGGAGCTTTCGGGGTACTCAAAGAGCAGCCAGAATTGCCTATGAAAGTCATTGGTTGGTAAGAGGGTCTCGGGGTCCTTGATAAACCCTTCATCCTCCCTGAACTGGTCCATGGCTTCGTCACCCAGCTCATAGAAGGTGATTTCATCAGCAAAGACATCAATGGGTACGTTGGCCGGACGCCGGATTTTCCCACCGGATTGGTAATAGTACAGGATCCCATCAAAACTGGGCCTGTTCCTATCGAAGAAATATTCATTCCTCATGGAGTCAAAGTAGCGCATCCTCTTCTCTGGGTCACCGAGCAAGGTCTCCGGGAACTGGTTGAGGGTCTTGAGTCGTGTCTCAAACCTCAGCCCAGCGATGTTGATGATGACTCGCTGGTCCCCCTCCTCCATCCCCACCCGCTCCCCCACCAGGTGCTCGCTGAACTCAGCAGAGAACCTGGAGAAAATGGTCTCATTGTTGGCGTTTTCACTGTTGATGAGGATTCTCCAGTTGGAGAGGAGGTTGGCGCAGCTGGGATGGCCTTTCCGCGACTGGCTGGCAGGGCTGAGGTCGTTTGAATAACAGGGATCCTCCACGATCTGATCAGCGTTGTCAAAACTGACTAGTGCCACCTCCATCTCCTTCCAACTGGACACGTCCATCATACACTAATCAGATTAGCAGCATAAATCCCCGGGTCGAATGCCGGCAGCTTGCTTCTTTCCCACGCTATGAGAATCTGCAAGCAAACAGACAGGGAGACAGATGAACTGTGCATGTGGCTCACTTTGCTTGACCGGAGAGAATGAAACAAACCTGAGGTCAGAAAACCCTGCGTGTCTTAACACACCCCTTAATTTCCTCTGCGTTGTACTTCCAGCGTATTTTTTCGGACCCTGTGGGCCCTGTTGGCACAGCTTCATTGTCATCACCAAACCTCTCAATTTCTACAGCATCCGAGGATAGAAGGTCAAGCAGCAGCATCGGGTGGGGGAGGATCCAGGTGTCCCACCCAGGTTTTGCCCACCCATCCCAAACTTTGTTTGTTACAGCCTGGCTTCAGCTGGGAGTGAGACTGGTCGAACTGAAGGTGCTGGATGACCTGGTATGTGGGAAGCAATTCCCAAAGCAGAGGTCAGGAGAGGTTCTGAGGAGTGCCAACCATAAGGAAGGCAGGATGGGAGGAGAAGGAAGCATCTATCAGCCTTGGAGAACTCCTCTGTTCTGCATGAGGAGGGGCACGAACTGGGACTCCTTGTATTGACCCAGCACTTGGGGTGGGTGGTGAACCAATCTGAGGTTAACAGAGAAATCCTGGCAATATTTACACCCAAAACACATCCATCCTGGCCACTACACCCATTCCTTTTCCCCTCCTTTCCCTCATTCAGCTCTCTCCCCTCCAAATGTGTTTTCCAGTCATACAGACAAGCGGTGCTGCTCCATTTTCCATGTGCTCACTAATCACCAAGGGCACACTGGCTTTCTTACCCGGCAAAGTTCAGCAAGAGGGACTGAAAAACCCAAATGCCCTCAATTGCCAGGAATAGCAGTGCAATCCAGGCCAGCTCCGCATGGGGACCAGTCCTGTACTGGGGCTGTGAGCACACTGGTGCCTGAATCACTCACTGAGCCTGAGCCACTGGGGCTCCAAATTGTTCCCCACACTTCCCTTAGGACAGCACTCATCTGTCCAGGCTGGAAACCCAAATCTGCTGGAGAAGATGTTAGCATTCTGGTTAACTACAAATCCTCCTTATGAGCATTGCAAGCTCAAAAGCAGAACTTCATACAGGAGACGGTGAGGTCCATCTCTCTTTGTTTGAATGAAAAGCACAGAGTAGGGCTGCTCATAGGTATCTCCCTGAAGCTTTGGTTTTGTACCCATTTTCTTACATGGAAACACTGAGAGAGGAGCATTTGGGGCAGTGCACCTGAAAATAGAGCTAGGAGAAGCAGCAGTGTGTTTCAGACCTGGGGCAAAGATGAGCAGCCCCAGAACTGAGTCCTTGAGCCCAGAGATGGAGTCAGTCAGGGTTAAGGGGAACCCAAGGTGCTGCAGCTCTCCATGGGTTCAGCTCACACCTGAGTTTTCGGCAGCTCAAAGCTGCTGTGAACGAGGCCAGATGCAGCTTTGGGGCAGCCCACATCTCTGTGTCCACGCAGCATCAGCAGCCAGGCTGGGATGAAGGATGCTGAGAATGACACAGCCTGAACAAGGCTCATTTGGAGGGAGAAAAAGGCACAGAGAAGACATGAGGAGAGCTGACCTCACGTTCACAGCACCTGCAGCCCAGGAGGGAACCTGTGACCTGGAGCCTCACTCAGCACCAAAGCAATCTTAGGGCAGCTTTAAGGTGATTGTGAAATTGCATCTGAAGCGATGCCCACCATGAGATGATCTTGGTTTTAGAAAGCATTAAGGGTGCTTAACTCCTAAAAGTGTGCAAGAAGAGTCCCAAGCCCTCATTCACTTCTTCAGCCTGAGACTTCCAGGAGGCTGCGATACCTCAGGATCTGGCTCTGCTCTGGAGCCCACGTGCAGATCACACTGAGCCCTGGCACCATCCCTCAGGGCAAAACGGAGGCAAAGAGCAGGAAGCTGAATGGCACCTCTTAGTGCCCTTCCATGCATTTTAGCCCCATTTGCAGCCATTGTGGACCTGGACAGGCAATGCAGGGCTGTGACCCTCCTCTCAACGCCTTCAGACCCCCGAAGCATGCTGACATCTGCCTGTCCCCACACCCAGAGATCAGTGTCCCACCTGTCCCAGAGCCCAGAACACCTCTTCTGTCTCATTTTAAATTTAGACCAAATTAATGGCACTTCCCAAAGGCACAAAGCAATCTCTCCAGGCAAGAACAGAGCCACATGCTTTGCAACACGCGCTCCAGGCTCCAACTAGAAAGTCGTCTCGTTTTTTCCTCCTAAATCACCTAACATCTGCTTCTCAGAATCTGATTAACTAATACGCTTCATCCAAAATCCCTGGCTGGGAAAAAAAAAAAAAAAAAACACAAAAAAACACACACAAAAAAACCCACCAAGACAGAGAAACTGAAAAAGACAAAGGTCATTTGAGAGAGAGCTTGCTTTTTCCCCATCAAAACCCGATGGCAAGTCAGGAAATGGGGTGGTGCTGTGTCTACCCTTCCCTCTGCAGCCACACACCAACATCCCCACACACACCTCCCCCAGCTCTGCTCCCATCCCCACTCAAACCTCCACACGTGGGCAAGCGACAGCATTCACTGAGGTCCCCACAGAGAAGCAGAGGTGCTGAACTGCCTCCCCCCGCCCCCTCCTCATCACCCCTCTGCTCCATGAGACACGCAGTGATTTCTCCCCCCCCCCCCCCCCCCCCCGCCCCCCACGCCATCACCTACAACTTACCCACGCAGGGCATGGAGGTGCCAGTGCTCTCTGCATCTGGAAGGAGAGTTGTTAAACACACATAGGGACGTGTAGAGAGAAAAAAAAAAAGAAAAAAAAAAGAAAGAAAGAAAAAGGAAACAAAAAAAAAAAAGAAAAAAAAAGCCAAACACCAGCCATACCCTTGAAAGGTCCCGTTGGGATAAAGCAGGCAATGTCATTTAGAAGTCTCTCCTCTATTTGGTTCACTGTATAATTGGCAGCCCAGCACGCCAGGGATGGGCTTTGGCAGCATCCGATGTGGTTTGGAGCCTCGGCCCCACCGTTGCCTCGGGGAAAGGCACCTGCTCTGCCCTACAAAGCGCCGGGGGTCCATCGGGAAGGGGGAACAGGGGGCCACCCAGGCCCCCCACCTCCTTCCCCCAGCCGCTCGCCGGGGGGAGGGACGGTCCCTTCTGGCGGATGCCACCTTTAATCCCCAATAATGCTCCGGATGGTCCAGCAGGGACAGGTCTGGTCGGTGACGTGGTGAGGTCTGAGCTGGTGCCCAGGAGGGAGGCAGAGAGGGGGACGGGTACCGAGCACCGCTGACACCAGGAAAGAGATTTAGAGCAGGCGGTCGGGCTTGTTTAGCATTAATATACACCAACAGCATCAAAAAGAAGAGAGGGGGAAAGCCCGAGGGCTGGAGCATCCCCATGTGCCCACCTACCTCTTGCCTGCAGCCACGGATGCAGTGGGATCCTTTTCAGGAGGGGATGGCTGCGGTGCCACCGCCACGTGGGACACCCCTGACCCCCCCCCCGATGTGACAAGGAGCAGCCAGCACAGCCCCACACGGCACTGACAGGGACAACGCAGAGAGGGGACAAGCAGTGCCATCAGGTTGTCACCCCGAGCAATGAGAGAAGGAGCAGCCCCGTGGGATGTCACCGTGAGTCACCAAAGGGACTGAGATTTATCTTCTCTCCTCCTGACCCCACTGCATCCTTGCCTCGTGTCCCACCTTGCTGGGTGACTCTGCATGGGGCTGCGTCCCACCTTCACACCAGTGAACCCACGCCCTCCTCCTCCCCAGACCTCTGTGTTTGGGCACATCCCTGCCCATACGCCACAGCCTCAGCTCCTGCACAGCACTGCTCCCTTGCTCCACTGGGACCCAATCGCCTCCATTTCCCCCAGCTCTCTGCTCTGTCCTCAAAGCTATTTTCCACCCACGATGTTAATGAGCACATTAAAACAAGGCGTCCCATAGGAGAGCTCAGCACCCACAGGTTGGGGCACCTTCAGCTCATGTCTGGGCATCCGCACCTACAGCCAGCCATGGAAACGGGCCATAGCATCTCCCAGACCTCAGGGTTGGTTTGTCACGCTCCACATCCCCTTCTGCACCCCTACAGCCCCTCCACACTGGGGATCTATCAGCAGAAAGGAGTTCAACCAATCTGTGCTCAGTTGAGGGGACTCGGGACGTGTCAGGATTTCCCTACCCCCAGCCAGGTGCCCCATCCTCCTCCCACGCTTCCGTCCCACTAATCCCACCAGCAGCAGCTCCTGGCATCTGTTGGGATTTATCCTTTAGGACAACACTGCTCCCGAGGGCGTCCTGCAGCCAGGGCAGGCGTCCGGAGAGCGGGGCTGCAGAGCTCTGCACACACAGCTCTGCTGCAGGAGGGCAGGACGGACCTGCAGGGGGACTTTGCTGGACTGTTCCCAGCTCTTGAACTAAGTGATGCTTGCTCAGATCTCTGCAAGCTGCTTGCTGTGCTCCGCTCTGCACCAGCCAGACCCGAGCTCCAGCTCACAGATCAAATTAATGCAGTAATTAGCCCCTGCTAGTGTTCCTCATTTTTAGCAGAACTAATTAGCTGGGGCGCAGCGCTAATTGCAGCTGTGTGGGTCCTGGGTTGGGCTGAGCTGACTCTGTGGCATCTTCAGGATATATTGGGGTGACTTTTCCATATACCTCAGCACTGTGTGATGTGCCCCTAAATCAGCAAAGCCCCAAATCAGAAGCGCCCCCAAACCAGCAGCAGGGCAGGATTTGGGGAAGGGGAGAACATGGGAGGCTTGGAATTCACAGTGGGCACAACACAAACCTTCACTCCTTGATGTTCTGACTCCAGCACTGAGGCTAACGAACCAGTGATAATTAAAGGAGCTACAAAACACCCTGGCACCAGTGAACCTGAAGTCCGGCCTGTGACACCCACGTGCACAGAGAAACCTTTGCTTTTAAAAGGAGAGGTTAAGATGAGCCCTGACATTTAAACCTTTTCATTGCACCGCCAAAGAGATGCTTGGGCTGAACTGGCAGCCACCAAATTCTGAGCCCCAGCCTCTTCCGTGCCTCAGTTTCCCCACCCACAACATCACTACGTGCTGCATAACCACGCAGCAGCCCCACACTGAAGGATGCATCCCTCACTGCTAGCATGCCCAGCCAGCCTCCCCCCTTCTGATTTTTCCATATATATAGGATGCACACACGTGTATACATAGGGTGTATATTTATGGGATATATATATATATAAACCAGATTAACAGAGGACCCGGAACGTACAGTCCACACCATGAGACAGATGAAACCTTTCTGATACCCAGCCCAAATTAATCAGCTACGGATTAACCGGGTCAGGAAGCAATTTAATAACGAGTGGGGCTGAGCACAGCCATCCCTGCACGGAGGGAACCAACTGCTCCCCATCACAGGTGCTCATTCAAAGCTGCTGCAAAGCCACTCCGGCAGCAGGAAAAGACAGATGGGGCAAAAATGAGCTCTGCAGCGAGGCAGGCTGCAATCACCTGGGTCTGATCCAAGCCCTCCCCACCTTCCCCACACCCAGCATGGGAGCTTTTAGCCTGATTCAGAAAAATAAAAAAAAAAGGGTTTAAATGGGCGTTTAGCAGGAGGCACGCCTCGGCGCCTCGCGGCGCTGCTGAATGGGCTGTTGGAGGTAACGCGATCGAGGAGAGTCGATGGCCAATCGATGGCAAAGTTTCCCCCTCTGCCCCAAAGTGCTGCGGGGGTTGGCCAAGCCTGGGGTGCAGCACGGCGACCTCCTCCTGTTCCTAGGGATGAGCGGCGTCCTGACCCCACTGCCATCAGCACGAACCCTCCTGGGAGGCTGCGGCCGAAGCCAAAAGTGGATGGATGGTATAAATGGAAAGCAATAGGAAGCCACTAAGTGGGTCACGCTGATACCTGCATCGATCCCGAGCTTTGCAGCAGTGGCAGCAGGAGGAGGAGGGGCAGGGGTTGGGGTCGTTTGGGTTGGCAGCGCTGTGCGCTTTGCAGCTGACCCAGGGTGGTCATCACAGCCCTGCAGTCCCATCCAGGGAAGGACATCATAATTCGGATGCAGCAAGAACAGAATTAAGGTTTAAAAGGACTGAGATTGTCAGTGGGACCCTCTGGCTCCTAACTGTCCAAGCACACCCCCAGCATCCCAGAGCAACCCTCTGATTCTCCACCTTTTCTCCAAGGACAAACACAACTTGGTCACCATCACCCCCAAAACCACTCAAAAGGAGAACAGCAAACTCCCCCCAAAACCACCTAATAACCCCTCCTCCTCCCTCCCTCCCCACCCCAGTCGTTTAACCCACTGCAAAGAGGAAGGGAGCAACAAACCCAGCTTCTGCATCATCTTCATCCTGCCCCGGAGTCCTGGTCCTACTGCCTCCTCTGCCTCTCCCAGCTCCTGGCTGTGGGATGCTCATACCCGTCCTGCACTGGGCAGAAAGGCGATGCCGGTACCCACGTGAGCCCGGTGGGACTCCTTGCCCTCATTCTCCTTGTGCCTGAAATGGGATTTTGCTCCCTTGCTGGGTTCTGCTTACTCCCAGCCTGCCATCTCTGTGGCTGCCAATGTGTGCCTCTGCTTTCTGAGCGAGGGTGAGGAAGGAGCAGCACTAAGAGGAACACGGGGGTGAAGCCCAAACGCGTCCCTTTCTGCCCTTGCAGAGCTGCTCAGGGGGCTGTTTTGCCAAATGCAGTTGGGACAGTGCTGCTTTGACACAGGCTGCATCCATTTACCCCTGCTCGAACCCTTCCGTGCTCCCACCACCAGCACAGCACTGGTTTGGCATCCCTCAGCCATGGGTCCCATTGAGCAAGCACTTCCTCATACACAGGACAGTACTGACTGCCCCAGCACATGGAAAAACCCTCTGTTAGTGGAAACCCACATTTGCCTTTGGCTCCTCATCTGCTGAAGCTCTGCATCCCTTTGCGATTTTCAATTGGATTTTTGTCTTGCCTTGCTTTACCCACTGCCCCCTGGATCAGGCAGTGGGGTCACCTTGTCTGTATTTGGACATGGACAAAAAAAAGCCCCGACCCAGTGCAGAACAGAGGCTGCAGGATGTGGATCCTGGGTCCAGCCCAAGGATGGTGAGCATCACCTACTGCCTTCCATGCAGGCTTCCGAGCTGCTGCTTCCCCAAACCCCTGCCTGCATTGCCTGCAGACACAACCACCATTTGGGGGGGGGTTAGGGGAGTTTGGAAAACCAGCCTGGAAAATCTCCCTTCAGCTGTAAGGAAAAGGGGATGTCAGAGTAATCCTGTGCCAAATCAGAGCTGGCTTTTACCTCAGAGCAATTGCTCAATCTCCTTCCCATGACCTTTGGAAAAGCAAACAGCCAAACCCAGCACCGTGCCCTGATGTGGCCACCAAGCCCTGCAGAGCTGGGAGCCCAACGCAGTGAGGGCTGAACTCCATCCACCACGTGGAGTGGGAATCACCCACTGGACACAGACTGCAGCACGGCTAGGCTGTAAGAGCTGCAGCAATTCACTTTGATTTTTGGCAATCTGAGGTGGGAAGGAGATCAGGTCCTAGGGAGATCTTCGTGGAGCAAGCCGAGAAGAAAAACAGACACAAAGTGTAGGAAAGCCCCCACATTTGTCACGTCAGGAGATGCCCAAAGAGAAATACATCCCTGCAAGCTGGCATGGTGCTCCATCCCTCCAACCTGAGACCACATCCACCAGAATGAGAAGTGCTACCAACTCAAAATCACACAAATCCTCCCCAGACTCTCTGCATCATTGGGTAAATGCTGTACAACGTGGCTCAGCAGGATCCCCATGCTTGGACAATCAGAGTTTTTTTAGAAGATCCCTTTATTTCCAGGCGAGATCAAGCCAACATAAGAAGATCCCATTCTCTTTCTCTCTCTCCTTACTGCAGTGTGAATCTGATGTAATCTGCTCCACATTTAATCCTGCCCCTTTTTCAGGTTAAACCAACTGCCTGGCAGCAATAGAGCTCAGCCTGCCAGAAGTACCAATGAATTATTCTGCCCCACTCCTTACGGTTTAGCGTGAGCAGACTGCATGCAACTAATATTTCCTCATGTCTTCAGTGCTTCTTTCTGCAATAAAGCAGATTGCAACAGCCGATCATCTTCTAATGGAAGACTTGCAAAGCATTCAAAGCCATTAAAAAGATCACAGCCAAGAGTAACTACTTTATTTAAGTCTTGGAAAAGGAGCAAAGGCTGTAAATGCAGAAAGCACAAAGCGTATCTGCCTGGGCTCAGGCAGGAACCCAAGAGCATCCAGAACTCCTGTGTCAGCACAACTGGTGCACAGCCATGAGCCAAGCACCATTTTAACGGGAGATCAACGGGAACCTCGTCAACCAGGTGGTTCCTCCCCATCCTACTGGGGGTGAAATAACATTAAGAGTGGCTTAATAGAAGTGGGAACACCCCACAGGTGTTGGGCTCTGCTGTATTTTCACGGCGCCGTTAACGCCGCACGAAATTTTACAAGTGGAATAAAGATAATTAACAGCACTCACTCACCTGCAGCCAGGATCAGGCAGCCAGAATTACAGCTCTCCTTCCAGCCGTAGGAGATCCTTTGGGTGGGTACGGATGTGTTGGTGTCTGCGCGGCTCTGACAAGCAGGTAAGGATTAGAAAGAGTTTGTCTCAGGAAAGACTCAGATTCAGAAATCCTATACCCTCGTGAAACCCTATCTCGCCTTGCTGTCCTTGGTTTTAAAGGAAACATAGGGAAGAAACACGGCGCTGCAAGCAGAGCTGTGCTGACTGCACTGACGCAACGCTGGGGTGCAAAGAAACCAAAACTCTTCTGCAACCAACCCTGAGAGGGGAGCAGCCCTGAAAGGGGAGCAGCCACGAGCTCAGCACCCAAAGGTCGGCTTCAGAACGTGAGAGCAGAGCTGCCCCCATCACCCTTCCATCACACACATAAGCGAGTCCCCTCACCTCTTCCCAAGGGATGCCAGGTGAATATACTGAGGACCAGTTGACCTGTGGCACTTCCACATCTGGGGGCTTTTCAGAGGGGTTCCCAGGAGGTGTTGAACATCTCTTACTGCAAGAAAACACAAAAAGTCAGCTGCACACTCAGCTCTGAGTGGCAGCATCCAACAACAGTGGGGAGGGGGTGAGGCACCCCAAGGTCACAGAAGGGTGTTCCCCATTAGAAAGGGCCCACCTTGTTCCCTGAGCCACGAAGACCAAGGAAATAGGAGACTTCAGCAGCTCAGATGGGTCCTTCCAACACTACTGCATGGTGTCTTGGAGGCATATTTATAGGGTAGTGACCAAGTGCATTTGACTCCCTGGAACACACGGGATGGGTTGTGACTCTCTTGTACCACACGTGAAGAGGAGGATGGGAGGAAGGCACGCACTGGATTCCCAGCAGGATAGCCATGACTTTGCTAAGATGAACTGGGTCTTCTCCACCTCTCCTTGCTGCATTCAGCTGATGTGCTTCCTGTTATCGAGTATCACCCCCAGTCCTGCAGTGCAAGAAATGGAAGGGAAAGTCCATTGCTCACCCAACTCATCAGCTTGGCTGTTCCTCTTTCACCAAGCAGACCCAAAGACCTCCCTCAGCATTTAGGCACCATCCAAAGCAAAGCACACCCAGTGTCCCTAGGAGGCATTCCCACCTCACAGGTACTTCCCAGAGGTTATAGTTACAGCGCAGTAATGGGGGAATCGCATTAATTACTTGCTCAGCTGAATGGTGATAACGAAGGCACGGTGCCGGGCGAGGGACATATCAAGAATCATGTTAGCATGGCAAGTGGCACAGGAACACCCAGAAAGGGTGATGCTCTGCAGAAAGGCCTGAAGTTGTTACAAGAACGTCGGGAGACTTGATACAAAAGGCCAGCTTATTAATAGCTAATAGGCAAATAAATTATGTACCCACTTGGGTGGATTGTGTTTCTCCCTCCTTCCTGCACTCTGCTGCCTCCATCACCACCTTTCTACCTGGTCTCTGTCCCACATGGTTCGTTCTTCTTTATTTTCACACTTTGTGTGATGCAAGGACTGACTCGTGTTTGCTCATCACGGAAAACTTCAAAGCTCAATCCAACTTCCCCCAGGGTTTTGGCCACCCACACCTCTCCACACCACAACAGGGTACCACCAACCACGCTGACATCCCCTGCGTCAGACATCCCCAACACCCCAGGGCTGCTGATGGGGGACCCACTGAGGCCCTGGAAACACCAAGCCTGAAAGAAGAGCTCTGGGCAGCAAAACAAAAGCTTTCTTTGGGCCTGTTTTCAGAATGCAGCCTAGCCTGCTTGCCATCTGCCCAGCACCAGCAGGAGCAGCCGGAGTCCATCCGTGCCTGCAGCCAAGTGCCAACAGCTCTGCACCCTGCACGCTCCAATGGGCCCCTGGCAGGCAGCAAGGCGAGGGCAAGGCCAAGCAATGGTTCAGGGGAAGAAAAGGAGCACGTGCCTTTGTTACAGATCCTAGCATCCCCAAAACCCCAAGCAGGATGTTGGAAAGCTTAGCCAAAAGTAGTTAAGGCAGGTTTGCTTTGTGTTGCCTGCTTTAGTCCACCACATTTCCCTTCTGGTTTGCGTGCAGCATGCTGTTGCCTGTCTGATGGTGCAATTACTATCATTCCTCCTCCCTCCTTGAGCTGGGAACACAAGAATCATAGAATCACAGAGCATCCCCAGTTGTGTGGGTCCATTCCAAATCACTGAGTTCAACCCCCAGCTCCACACAGCACCACCCAGCCCCGAAGCGTATGGCTCAGAGTGGTGTCAAAACACTCCTTGAGCTCTGGGAGCTCATTGCCATCCCCACTGCCCTCTGGCAAGATGGATACTCCTATAGAAGATCCTTCCAGTAGCGCAGAGGAACGAGCTCCCCCCAGCACATCGCTGTGCATTGCCCCCCTGGTGGCAATACAAGGCCACATCCTGGGGTAAGGTGAGGATCTTGGCCACGTCCATAGCAAATTCCATCCCCAGCCTGGGGTGAGGAGCATTCAGAGCAGAGCTGGGAGCAGAGTGCAGTCCCTGTCCCAGCTCCTCACCCCCAGGACAGCATCACCCAGCACTGAGCCCTCATCCCCCAACGCTGTCCCTTCTCTAATATTTCCTGATCGCTTTCTCTGCCCGCTCCGATCTCAGAGGCCACGCTATGCTATCCCTCTGCCTGGGCAGCTTTTGGCAATCTGATCACCACCTCCTCCTCGCTAATCACCCCGGATCCCGCTCTGACCCCGATGATGTTCCACCCTCTGGTTCTTCATTGCCCAATCTGACACTGCTCCATCCACAGCCGAGCTCCTGTTCGCCGCCTGTTACCTTCTCCCTGTGTTTGCATGACCCCAACTCACGTCACAGCAGCTCCCAGCCACCAAAATCCAGCTATTCTGTATCAGTAATGGGAAACTCTCAGCACTGCCTCTGACCCGAGCACACATCTCTTCCTCCCTGGGGAGAGAACAACTTCTCACTGCCACCCACGAAGGAGGAGGACATGGCAGCACCCACCTCCAGCCCTTAGCAAACCCCCACCTCTCCCTTCCCCATGGAGGGACCATTGCTGGACTGTTTTGTACCGACCAAAGGCTGAGGAATCAGCAGCAAAGGGAGCAGTTTCACTTACCTTGTCCCTACTGCTGGACCAGAGCTGGGATGTTGATGTGATCGTCTCATCCTTGGGAAATTTTGGAACCTCATAAGCAAAAGAGAAGGAGGTGGTTTCTCTTCAGAAAAATCAGGAGACCCAGCTGGAAAAAGTATATCAAAGACTGTGGTGGTGAAAAGGGAGGTGGTAAAGCAATCGGTGGCCCTGCAAACAGAGGATAGATGGGGGATCATGGGGAAAAGTCTGGAACGGAGTTGCACTGTGTAGCCTCAAAATGCCACCCAAGGAAAACTTATAAATGGGGAAACTGAGCCACAGAGCTGCAAAATCAGCACAGAGAGCAAGAGAGGTGCAGGCCTGCCCCCTCCATCCCTATTCCAACACACAGGCAGCAAACTGGGGGGGGGGGGGGGCAGCTCCCCACTGGTGCCATCACTCAGCTCCCAGCAAACAGAAAAAGCAGCAAATACCTCCTACCACCCCCCAGTGCTGGAGAAGTGACATAAAAATATGTGTATGTCTCTATATCTGCTTTGCAAGGGGAAAAAGCAAGGAACTTCAGCAAAGCCCACACTCAGACCCCAAAAGCTAAAGCAGCACAGGGGGTTGGGCATCCATGGGTCATTCATTGGAGATCTATACCTGCCTGGCTTGCCCTCTTGAGTTTGGATACTTTTGGGCTTTGCTCTCTTTTTAGGGAAGGATTCCCGCAGTGCTGAGCGCTGCTGGCACTTTGCGTGTCTTTATCCCTCCTTAAAGGGGGATTCGCGTCCCTCCTGGAGGAGCTTTAGCAAAAAGCAAAGAGAAACAGATTAAGCTCTCTTACATCCGGAATGAAATCCAACAGTGCCCCTCTCTGGGGGATGGAAATACAGCAGCTTAGCCCAAGACAGCTGTTTCACAGCAGGCCGTTGGTTCTCCAGGGGAAAACAGAACAAGTTTTCTCTACCTGCACAAATATAGGGAGATGAAAGAAAATGCAAACATCTCCTAAAGGTGAAACCACGTAGGGGCAGGTATTGAAGCTGTTTGCTGCAGCTCGCCATACAGCCTGAGAGCTTCCCTACGTGCCAGGCTTGTTTCTTGCTTGTGAATGAGGTGCTGAGGATGTGGGCTGAATGCAGAGCTCAGGACACAGCAGGCCACGCCATACACCAGGATCCTTGGCATAGGGAGGAAGAGGAGGGCGGAAATACAGGGAAGGAGCCCCCCTCCACCAAACCCATTGGATTCAGGCAGTTGGATTCAAACCACCCAGGGAAACGGGCACCAGCTCTCATCAGAGCCGTTTCCTATTCTGGACCTCAAATCTGTACGTATTCCACTAAAAATCATTCATCCTAATGGGGAGCACAGCCAGGTGGTGCCATACCTGTGGTGCTGTTGACACTGGGAAGCCCCATTCCCCCCTCTCCCAACCTGTCCCTCTCACCTGATGCAGAAGCGCTCACAGAGTGGAAAAGGCTCAGCAGAGGGCTCCCACAGCCCAAAACCTGGTTATGAGATACCCTCACCACAGCAGATGGACGGATGACCTGTCACACCATGCACCATCAGCTTCCTCCAGTGCCTCATGCAGCCAAGAAGTGATGGGAAAAGACCCATCAGGCGAAGCAACGGCACCTTTGCTCTCATTCATCTGATTCTCTCCCTCTTATCCTCTAAACTCGAGTTTAAAAAGCTGCCATGGATCAGCAGCAGGAATAAACCTCAGACCAGGGATGCTCCTGGAAGTTGAGAGATGCAAAAGCCTCCTGCAAAGCTTGCTTCCCTGGGGCTTAAAAGGAAAAAAAAAGGGAAGGGAAAACACTCAGCACCACCATTACGCTGTGGGGGCTCTCAGTTGCTCATTTGTTCGCCCCAATGGCCTGTAAAGCTCACAGACTTCCTGAGGTGCGCTATTAGAAATAGACGTTTGGGGGCTCTTGGGAGGCTGCTTTCCAACAGCTGCCCCAAAAGACCCTTCCTTCCTCCTCCATCCCTCCTTCCCCCCCCCGAGCAACAAACTGCTACAAAACGAGTCTGCAAACCCACAAACCCCCACCTCCCACCCAGACAAACACAGCCCCACTCTGCTGCCCTCACCACAGAGCACCTGGAGCTGTAACCACCAGCCCCAAAGCTGGCCCCAAGCTGCTTTCCCTCTGCCTAAACCTCTTTTCAAACCTCAGGCAGGTGGAGCTGCTCACCAGATTATTGGCCTTGTTTCTCGTGTGCCTAAATAACCCACAGCCTTCAAACCACGTGAAGCCCCCTGCTTGGGTTTTCCTGCTGATTGGGAGCAGGTGAGCTGGCTAGGCTGAAAATCTGGGTGAAAATCTAGGAAATAGGCAGGGGATGGGGAGGAAAAAGTGCTAATGTGGTGCTGGGTGTTCTGTTAGAGCATCTATCAGAGCATCTTCCCTCCCCATCCCCTACCAAGGGTAAAAGTGAGCAGTGATGGTAGCAGAGCATCACCGCTTTGTTCCCACCCCTGTGTTCTTCTATGGGCAGCCAAGGTTGGCAATGGGACCCTGGGGGAGCTGAGCCCCATAAAGCTTCAAGATGTGCTTCCCCTGTATGCGTCCCAGCTGGCCGTTGGTTCCTGGCACACTGAGAGCCTGAGGAGGGGCTGAGGTGGGGGTTCCACAGCCTGGTCTGGGGGTGTTGGAGCCCATTGAAGTCCCACGTTGGTTTGCAGCTGCCTCCAGTTTGGACACATGGGCAGGGATGGGCCTCTGTGCAGTGAGAAAGGCAAAATAACAACTGCTGTTCTGGGCCCAGCAATGACTAATTCTCCTCTGGGAGCAAGGAGATAATTACGGGTCTTTCCCAAGGAAGGGATAGCCCTTAATTACAAGGCTGGGTAAGCCCTCACTGTAACCTGAATTTCTCTCCTGCTCCCATCATCTCCTCGTATCCCCAGCCGTGAAATAGGAACGATCTCTCACTCACACCCCACGATCCTGCCCTCGCTGGGATAACTGTGAGATTCATTATGTAAAATCACTTTAGCACTTTTCTGATTATGTCTGAATAACAGCGTAGAGGATCCCTGGTGCTGCTATGTGGCCACTCATCCACAAGCAGGGAAGCACAGCCTTTCCCACCTGTAAAACCCAGAAGCTTCCTCTGTCTGCAGGCTGATAACACAGAGCATCAGGCTGGGTGTGCAACTGCTGCTGCTCCAGCACGGGGCATCCAAGGGTTCACTGCTCATTTCACCCTGGGGAGTATGCAAGGAAATACAAGGAAAGGCTGAAAGCAACTGATGGCATTGCAGAGCAAGGCTGATCCCTAGAGCACTGCAGAGTGGCTGTGGCAGGCTTGAAGAAACTGAGGCACGGAGGCACTGCTGCTGAGCCCAGTGCCAAAAGGATGGGAACACAGCAGATAGGAGGAATCCCCCATTCGGAGTCTCCTTGGCTGCTCTGCCAGGGACCTGGGGAGATGGAGGCTGTGGAACCCAAGTTTAATTTTGCTCTCACTGAGGATGCAGAAGGCAGCAGGGCCACAAATCAAATGGCTCCGTGGCAGCTGTGGAGCACTGCATGCCTCCCACGGCCAGCAGATAAAATGCAACAGCCTGGAAAGCCAGAGAGGGCTGCATCCATCCTCCTACAGTGCAAAGCAGCATAGCCAGCAGCCAGGGATGTCCTGCCCTTTGCAAGCTGCTGCAGCCTGCATGGCTCACTGGCTAAGCATGCTCCTGCCTTGCTTGGTTATCAGCTTTGCAAATTATTAGGTTTTGCAAACACAGCTCCTTTCAGAGCAGACAAGGAGATTGGCATCGTCTGCCCTATTCCCATCTGTAGCCCTGCATGGGTTATTTCCCTCTGGGAGACATCCAGATCAAGTAGCTCTGGGTGTTAGGGGCAGTTCTGCCAGGGACAGGCAGGTCAAAGGGGATTTTCCATCTGCATTTCACAACTGAGATTTTCCAGCTCTCTTATTTTTGCCTCAAAGTAATCCTTTGAGCCCTCAGGAAAAGTGCCTTGCAGGAGGTCGTGTTTCGCTTTCTGTGAGTATCTTTGGGGCTGCACCACCCCAATAAGTTACTCACGACGAACAAGAATATGAAGGGATTCTCAGTGTATCCCCCATTTGCTGGAAACCATGCATATGTGGAAAAACACTGCCTTGCAAGCCACGAAGGCTGGGCTACGCAATGGCCCAGTGCCAGGTGTGCCCAAAGCAGTGGCAGATCAGGTGAATCCCCAAATCAGCTCAGGGGGATGCAGGGCATCCTAAATTTTCCTCCTTCCCCCAGGAAGAGGCTCAGTGCTGAGCGTGGAGCTGTGCCTTACACCACACATGGTGTCCTGCAGCACCCGTGCACCCAGAAAACTCCAACATGCCCAGGGGAGCACCCAAATCCAGAGGCACCTCCTGCTGGCCAGCTGTGCCAATCGAGATGTGTAAGAGGAAAGATGCATCTTGCACCAATGCCGGCTCCCTCTCACCATGCCCCACGCATGGGCTCACCCCAAGACCCCCTTTCCCTCCCCACATCCTCCAGCACTTTGCTCAGCACATCCTCTTCCAACCGGAGGAATCCTCTCTGCAAAACCCGAATGCGTGGCCAAGATAAAAGCGAGGCTGTGAATAATTCATGCCTCAATCTTTTTTACCACCGTCTGCTGTAAATATTTAAATAGCACCAAGATGTCTAGAGCTGAACTTTGGGAGGGTGAAGGGGAGCCTGCAGAGCTCAGCCTGCAAGGAGGCTGCGTGGTTTGCCCTGAGGAGGTGGGAAGGGGACAGAGGGGATTTTTCCTTGGCTTGATGTGCACCAGGGACAGGGGAGCCCCAGGGAAAAAGAAATGGATTTACATCAGATAGCAAATATCCAAGCCTTTCTGTGCAACCACGAAAGGGCAGTTTGGAAAAGATGACATTTCCACCGTAGGAAATAGGGGATTCATTTATTTATTTATATTTTTTGGACAAATGTTCAGCTTTCAGTGCTTCCCCTCCCTCTCCTCCTCTGCTGTCCCCTGGCTGAAAACCTCGGAGTTTGACATGAATTCATAATGGCCACAAAATCAACAAGCAAATCTCCTCTTGCTGCTTGCAGCTCCCTGCACTCCACCTGCAAAACAAGAAAACAACCTCTGGCATTGAAATAACACACAGCCCTGTGCCATCTCCAGGCTTCCCAAGCAGCACTCAGCCTGGAAGTGGGGTACAGCTTTATGGGGATATTTAGGGTGAGGGTCCATATGTCGAACCGGGGGCGCTGCACGAAGTGGGGATGCTCTCAACAGCCAAACCCCACTCAGCTGATTTCATTTGCAGGGCAGTGGTTCCCTGGGAAGCCTCCATGTGCCCAAATACTTTTTCTTGCTTTGGTAATTTGCAGCCCTTCCCGTACCTGTGGGCACTGCAGCTTTGCAAGAGTGGTTTTAAATGTACTGGGTACCCTTCATTCTTGCACTTCTCCCTGCACGTCTGAGGATGTGCACGTGCTGCAAAATCCCCATCATCCTTCTTCTAAGACAGCTTCAGGGCTGGAA
Source organism: Perdix hodgsoniae (assembly GCA_035772895.1). Lineage (NCBI taxonomy): Eukaryota > Metazoa > Chordata > Aves > Galliformes > Phasianidae > Perdix > Perdix hodgsoniae. The sequence continues at coordinate 3,537,368 of JAPSGF010000060.1, read as the reverse complement.
ATGGCTCTCCTCTCTGTGGGTGCAATTTGGGGGTTGCTTTGTTTCCCTAGAATCAGAGTTTGGGACAGCAGAAAAATCGCAATTTGGAGGTTGGAACAAGTGTTGCTCCGAGCCGAGTGGTTCTCCTTATTGCAGCCTTTTATGAGACTTATCCCAACCAATTTAACATCTGGAGACTTGTTTTTTTTTCCCCTAGAAAAAGTGACATTTCGTTTCACAAATTCCTGACGGGATGCTTAGAAAACTTCACATCTTTTTCCTCATCCCCCATTCCCAAGCCAAGAAATGAATCAAAACGTTGTGTTTTCCACAACAACAACAACAGAAAAGGAAGAAAGAAGAGGCATTCAGTAAATGAGTCATCGTTTTTTTTTTCAGTGAAAAAAAAAAAGCCATTTCCTCAGGCTCCGTGCTCAGGAATGGCTCTGATCTCTGCACCGTCCTCTGTGGCCACAGCAGCTGCCTGGTCCTGGCCTGATGCTGGGGCTGTCTGGGTGTAGGAGCACACGGATGTTATCTGGGAATGGTTTCCTCTTTCCTCTGAGGTTGGGACCCGGATCTGCAGCTTCTTGGCATCGCTGGCTTTGTGTGTTTGGTTTATTCCAGCCATACCCACTGATTTTGGAGACTGCGGAGGGCAGGGAGAACATGCAGGTGAACTGACTGCCAGCCTTCAGCTCTTGGTCACTTCTCCCTCTTCTGGAACTAAAGTGAGAGGTAGATATCCCAAAACCTCAGGGCTGATGGGGGACACTACCAGGCTTGGGATATGGGCATGGGATGGAGGAGGATGGGACCCACAGGGCGCTGAGTGCTGCCACTGGGGTGGTCCCAGGTGGCTCCAGAAATAAGAGAAAAGGGGGCAAAAAGAAGAGCAGGATCAGGCCCTGATCAATTTGCTGCAGAAGGCCGCGGGAAGGCTGGCAGGTTCTTTCTGTACTGAGTGGTTTATAGATTTTCTCTAAATAGGAATCTGCAGCTGCGTGGCAGCAAGGAGGGTGCAAACGTGGGGGGGTGGGGAGGGGGGCAGGCTGGGAGCTCTCCCTGCTTGTGAGCAGATTGGGATTGATGGGAGCACACCCCAGCATCCCTCCTTCCCACCTGCAATAAAGTCAGATGGTGCACGGCCACAAAGCAGGGATCCACTGCAGGGGGATCCCCAGTGGGTTTTCCACCCTACCACTGCCTGCTCTTCATCCCCCCCCCCCAGGGGTCTGCATCCACCAGAAGGGACCCCGTGGGGGAAGCAGGGAAACAAGATAAAGCCCAGCCCTCTCCCCAAGGTAGGAGGGGGAAAAGTTGAAGAGGAGGTTTTTCTGATGCTTAAACACTCGTCTTCATCCCATGGGGAACTGCACGCTGGTCCTATCTAGAAGGCTTGGGCAAGGATTCCTTTTAAGCCAATAAACGGTTGAGGGTGAGAGGCCTGGAGTCGGAGGGAAGTGACTAATCAATCCGCTCCTCATTTATTTATAAACGTGGCAGTTGGAAGCGTGAGCTGAAGCGCTGAAGGCAGCAGCCAGCTGCAGTCTTTGCAGGAAGGCTTTGGAGGAAAGATGGGCAACCGAGGCAACGGCTTTCAGAAGAAAGCCTCATTCGGAAGGTCCGATCAATAGGGAGGAGGACCATGCGAGACTTCTTGTCTCTCCTGAGGCCACTGAAAATCTCCCCATCCTTCCCGATGCATTTGTGAAATAGGCAGGAAGTCGCTAAAAAGGAGTGGCTTCTCTCCAGGGTGGAAACATCCCCAGGACTTGCTGAGAAGGACATTTCTTGCTCTGAGATGCTCGGCTTCAGCCTGATCTCCCTGCAGATGCCTCATCGACCCCCAGGCAGTCTCTTTTGATCCACTGTTGGGCATGGAAATCTTCTTGCAGGCAGAAATGGCGGAGAGGACAAAGTATCTTGGCTTGGGCATGTGTAGCCATGAGGCCATGCCTGTAGGAACAGCCTTCACCCCAAATTAGGAGAACTTTTATGGGACTCGAGCACCTTCAGCCTCAACATCAGCAGCAAAACCTCACCCTTCACAAAGCCAGGAAAGCAGGACCAGGATGAGGGCCAGGATCTCCAGGCATTTTAAGGTCTATTAACTGGCGACAATGGGTTTGAGCCTCATCATGCATAAAATTGGAGTAAATCCAGGGACACGAGCTTGGTCAGGGCACTGGAACGGTGGCAGATGGGTGCCATGGGCTGCAGGTACAGCTGGAGCAGCACAGGGAGCAGGGTGCTGAGTGCCACAAAGCTCTGTTGGCTCCTTTGTGGCCACGGGACCCCGGGGATCCTCTCACATTGCCAGAAACTGGGGCTGCGAGGGAGAGGATGGCTCCTATCTGGTGTGGGGAGAGGTGGCTCCTATGGGATCCTGCACCCCACCACCCTGTCTCCCGAGGGGATTTATCTTGTACGTACAGAGTCATGTCCAGGAGGATCCCATGGGGTCTGGTTTCCGAGGGCATCACCATGTTCAGCAGAGAGGGTCTCCTCCACACCATTCCTTCAGGCCAGGAGAGGCATGCCTTACAAGAACACATTTCTCTGCCTAAATTAAAGCCATTCCATCCCATGCAACTCCTCACTGCCAGGTTTTACTAAGGGGAATTCAGGCATCGGTGCCCTGTAAATCCAAGCCCTGTCCCTTGTATCAACAGCGGCTATCTACATCCATCTGAGCTTGTTTCCTTGGCTCCTTTCATCACCAGTGCAGAAAAATGGCTTCTTCTAAGACATGCCTTTTCTGGCCCTGAGGCACATGGCTAAATTAAGCCAAATGAATCACGAGGAGGAGTTTCTTTTTCTCTCCGATGACCGTAACAGGGCTCCTGACACTGAGAGCAAACGGAGATGCCCTCCCAGGGATGCCTGCATAGGATGAGAGCACTGGCAGGGAGCAGCACAGCGGGGTAGGGGCCGATGCTGAGATTCATGGCTCCTAAGCCCCAGCACGGCGACAAATCCCAGCTCCTGGTCATAGGATCACAGCCTCTGGTTGTCACAGAGTGAGGGTCATCAGAGCTGGTGGGAGGGAGGGAGCAGGATGAGGACAGGGATCGATAGGGCGGTCATGTTCCTGCGCATCAGCAGCCGCTCTCTATACATTTAATGCGCTAAAACGCATTCCCCCAATTTTCTATTTATGGCAAACGAATGTCTAATCCTTGAGCTGCGACGCTGCAGCTTTGTGCTGAGCCGGCGGTTCTGCTGCTGCTGCTGGGGAGGAGAGGACGGAGCAGTGGGAGCTGCGCCCACGCAGCAGAGCCCCTCAGACCCCACAGAAATCCAGGGAGGAGCCGGGCAGGAAACCCTCTTCCTCCAGCAGAGCATCCCACTGCCATCCTGTTCAACCCGCACAGCACCAAAGCAGTCAAAAATGCCTTTGCTTCTCTTCCTGGAGCTGTTGGGGACCTTTTTGCTTCCAGGGACAGCTCCCACCGTGGCCAGCATGGCAAAATCCCACCCGGGAGCCACTGGAACCTTTGAGTTGTTTTCTGCTGCAGCATCATCACTGAGGCTGAACTGAGGCAAGGAGGATGGGGTTGAACAGATGTGTTTGCATGTGGTTTTTCCATAGAGTGCATCCTCGTATATGTCCAGTGATGGAGGAGCCCACACTTGCCAACAACCATGGATGTTTCCCAGTGCAAAAGGAACCAAATGGCAAAAGGCAGCTTCCCATGGCCTGACCCCCTCGAGCTGCAGGAAGCAGAAGAATGAGCTCCAAGTGCAGACAGCAGCTCTGGCACTGAAGGAAATGCACAAATGGGCAAAAAGCTTTGGGTTTCCCATCAGCCTGTTGCATTTATTGCAGGTGGAATGAGACTGCTGGGGGGTTCCCAGAGGAGTTATTTATGGAAAAGGGTTCCAGCTCGGGGCTGTGCCGTGCAGGAAGGCTCCCAGAGGCTGAGCAATAAATAAATGCCATGAGGGTGGTTGGGAGCTGAGCAGAGATCCCTGCCCTGCAACCAGAACTGAGCTAAGAGCTTCTGCACGAGCCCAGGCTCCTCTACTGAAATCACTGCAGACAGCTCGAGACATCTGAATCTCTTCTTTCGCAAAGCACTTTAGAGCTACTAATGAAAAGCGCTCTGTAAGAGCCACATAATGTCATCATCAGAATAAGAATAGTTGCTATCAATGCTTGCCTCTTGCCAGCCTTACTGGATGCCACGAAATGATGCTCCGCTATACCAAACACCCGAGACTTCGCTTCATCTCTGAGGTTGTCAGGGCATTTCAGTAACTGAAAACACACAAAAACATTTGTGGATAAAGTTCTTTGTGCCGCCTGGGGGTGAGCAGCCGCTCCCTGCAGCATCCATGCGGGATAAGGAGACTTTGGGGACCTCAGCATCACCCCAAGGTCCTGCCCAGGGATGACTTAGGAATTAAGTCTGTCCATTTGGCTGATCCTTTTGTAAACTCAAGCCATATGGGACTGGATCTGCTGTTGCCTCCTTCTAAACCTCAGAAGTTTATTATCCCCGGAGCCAAAGCTGTGAGATAAAAATGCTATTTCTGCCCAGGATTTCCGCAGCAGCCTCAGAGCATTCGCAGCCACTTTCTAGTTATTAATGCTCACATGTGAAGAAGTGTGTTCCTTCTGCAGATATTTGCCTTTAATTAGCCAAGGATAAAAGGACAGTGGAAGATAACCCAGCACCAGGTCGGGAAAGGCTACACTTTCAAACAGTGCTCGGTTGGCAGTTTTTGCCAGGCAGGGAGCAGATGCCTGGCAGAAGATGTTTGTGCTTTTTCCTTTGCCTGCCCCCACCTTCATCTCTCACTGGATAAAACGTGTCCTTGGGTCTGATCCTGCCCACGGAGGATCGTGGCATCACAAAGTGTGATGGCAGCAGATATGGGGGCTGCAGGGCGCTGGCTGACCTTGGCTCCCCAGCTCCTCCAACCAGTTCTGTTCTATCCAAGAGCTGTGTTAAAGCAGCAGCACAAAGCAAACCCACCAAGCTGCTGCCAGCCCTGGGGTTTCTCTGCAAACCCTGTAGCTGTGCCTGGGGTCACAGAGCTGGGTAAGTCACAAACCAACAAGTGCCCCAATACTCACAGCACAGCATCGTGTGTTTGGGACATGGGTCAGTCCCATCTCCCGTGCTCCTTGGGGCTGGGGAGTGCTCTCATTCTGCTTTGCCCCAGTGGCAGCAATGCACAAACCTGCTGCTGAGCTTTTAGTCCGTCTCCCAAGCACCGCAGACCCACCTTCTCCCACCCTTACACTTTAGGATTAAAAGCACAGCCACTTTCCCCATGGTTCTTTTTGCACCTGCCCAGCACAGAGGGGTCCATGGCAACGTGACATCCTCAGCACCTTGGGCTGAGAACTGCAGCAGAGTGCTGCCTTCCCCATGAAACCAAGGCATCCTAGGAGCAAGGGGCAAATATTCAGGCAGCTCTGGTTTCGGGTCTGTTGTTCCTTGCATCACTCCTCATTGTCTTGTCTGCCCTCACACACTGTGGACCCAGGGCCCCCACCAGTCTCAGCTGTGACTGTGTAGAAGGGGAGATCTGTGGTTCTTTAGCACACCCAGATATCGCCCTCATGGAGAAAGAAGCCCTGCAGGCACTGCCTGCAGCTCCCCTTCTCCTGCCCTGTACCTCGTGCTGGGGTGTGGATGAGCAGCGCTCCCAGGAATAGGCTTTTCAACACCCAGCACAAATGCAAAGGAGGGAGATGAAGGAGCAAGAGAAAGTGGGAAGGAGAAAGAAGGACCTGGCCTGATTTCCAGAGCTGCAGGATAAACGTGCATCTCAAGCTCCAAACCTTTGCCTGGAGGTTAACTAAAGATAGGCTGTGGGGGCTCCTCTTCGCACACCCACACTTGCAGATTTTGCACCCAGCAGCTCAGCAAAGGTCACCCAGAACCCGAGGTACTGCAGCAGTGATGGTGTCATCCTGCACCAACTCGGTGCACACCCAGCAATTCCTGGTGGGCATTGCCAGGAGGGTGGCAGAGCCCCGTGTTCCCTTCCCCTCTTTCCCACTTCTCCCCATCTGTCGGCGTTTTATTGATGGGTTTCTGCACTGCAGCCCCGCTCCAGGAGCTGATCTCAGGATCCCAGTGCCTGCTTGGCCAAATGGAAGTAGGTTTGGTAATAGGGCAGCTAAAAATCCCTGCTCGTCCCTGGGGTGCATGCAATGGGCTTTAATGGGGTTTAGCAACCTGAGCTTCCCAGGGCAAGCAGCAGTGGAAGAGCTTTCTTGGCACCTGGGTCGTTTCCTTCCTCGATGTCACCAAGCAGGATTTCAAGGGCTTGAGACTCCAAAGAGGAGAAAGCAAACACGCATGGTGGGGTCCTCCCCAGGATGAAGAGCAATGCCATGCTGCTGCCTCAAAGACCCCTTTAATTCAGAGCAGATCCATGAGGTGGAGAAGCAATGCTCAGTAAAGGGAGTGCAAGGATGTAGGTTGGGTAGCACCAGGGGGATCGGTTCCATCAGACGTGTGGGTCTTCCACCCCACCCTTTGCTCTTTGGAAGGCTGTAAAAGCCCAGGCATGGCAATGCATGCCCTGACATCATCAGCATCCTCCGTGCATGGGCACGGTGCTGCAGCATTGCTGGCAGAGCAGCAGTTTAAAATAATTGCTGCATCCGCCTCACCGCCTCCTCCTGCCATCCCTGCGGAGTGCTGTGCAGAGCAGACTCTGCTGCAACCCCCTCACACCAAGAGCTGTTTGGATATTTATGAGCCCAGAATCAGCCGGACTGAGATGGGAGTGGGGGGGGCTGGGGTTTGTTGGGCTCAGAAGTGGGGTTGAGGAGCATGGAGTGGCCCCAATGGGGCAGCCACCAACACGACAGAGAGCACTGCAATGAGGATGCTGCCAGTTTCGCTCGTAAATTGATATCTTACCTTTTCACATTCCATTTTTTCCCCCCTGTATTTAAATGCCCTCCTTTCCTCCCTAAATGACCCAACCATGAGTTCCACCATCCGGTGATGCATTCGCTCTGCCCCAGCACTGAGCTGAGCTTTGCAATTTGCAGGTCCTGAGCTGTGTTATAGGTGGGGAAACTGAGGCACAGAGCAGGACAGGATGCCCCCTGCATGGCAGAAATGATTCCAGCTGTGAGCCCAGCTCTGTACCACCAGAATGGGGACCTGAGGCTCTTGGAGCCTGCAGGGAGCTGCCTCAGGAAGGCTGCAAGGGTTAAAAACAGCTCCAGTGCCATTGGTACGTGTGTCTGGTCAGCATGGATAAATGTCAGCACTGCACCCGAGGTTGCCCTTGGGTTATTGCTCCTCTCTGGGTACATCCAAGACCACAGAGGCTGCGTGAGGTGGGAAGCAGCGTGGGAAAGCCAAAGTCCTGAGCTCCAACTTGTTGCTGGCTCTGCTGGATTTGCTGCCAAATCCTTCTCAGCTCTCTGGCGAGCGATGCCATGAGCAGTGCTGATCTGTGGCAGGGGCTCCAGCCGTGTCACTGACCTGAGTCACATCTCCGTGGAGAAGAAATTGGATTTTCTAGCTAAAAAAACAAGTCATGCCGTGGGTAGGATGCATTTTAGAGACTGGGTTGTCACCATGGTAAGAAAAAAAAAAATGTTTCCCCAGTACATAAAAGTGAAAAACAGCAAATCTCTGCCTGCAGATCCCACAGTGTCAGCAATGGAGCTCAGAGAGTCCCAGCGAGATGCGAGAGGAGGGAAAGCACAGACCTGGAAGTAGGCTGGTTTGGGGCTGCATAGGAATGTCTGAGCCCAGCCTGGGGACCTGCCTATGGGAACTCATCCCAAACCCTTCAGGGAGAGGACACGCAGGTTTGGGATGAAATATTTGCATTTCAGTCCCCACTGCGGTCTCCCTTCGCTGGAGGTTTGCTAAAAGCCCAAAGCACAGCACCAACCCACAGCTCAGCCCCTTCCATGGGTCTTTACCCCATAGGGATTTTTCCATCATGGAATATCACGAGTTGGAAGGGACCCATAAGGACCATCCTGTCCAATTCCTGGCTCCACATAGAAGGGAATTCCCTTCATTTCTCAAGGTTTAGATCCACACAATAACCCAGCCTACCCCAAATGCATTTGCTTGTCTTTCTCCCCCCCCCCACCCCCCCACCCTCCACAGAACGGATACCAAAATAGCTCCTCAATAATATACATATTTATTTCCTCTTAATTAGTGTCGATATTTACAAAATCTGTGATACTCTGTGAAGAATAAATTATATACACTCATGATAAACCAGACAGCAAATGCTCATTTGGAATATGTATGTACACAGATCTGTATACCTATATACAATGGTCGGCCCTATTGACGTGGGTGTCCCACCCCATGGATGTGCCCGACCCCAGGGACACCCCTGTGCCGTCAATGAGAGCAGGAACGTCTATACACACTGTGCAATTCAGATACAGCTGGTGTCTACGTTTTTGTCTAGCAAACGCATGGTTAAATGACTTGAAATTCCCACGAGTCCTCCTCTACCAGTTTATAGGCCTCTCTCCATTCCTGGTCCCATTTCTCCCGTAACCACGGCAACACAAGGTTCGGCTCCAGCATCAGTAGGATGAGTCCTTCTTGGATTTCCTCTTCCCATCGATTCACTCAAATGAGGCACCACGCACAGCTTTGATCCAATGCCTGTTTTTCCCTTGCGCTTCCAGCAACGATTAGTAGGTGACATTGGAGGACAAGAGTGCAGTCTCAAGCAACGAGGGAGCAAGTGCAAACGGATAATTACAGTCTTATACACGACAGAAGGATGATCAAATAAAACCAAAAACCAACCAACCCATGCCCAGAGCAACCAGGCAGGGTGTCTGACACACGCACGGGCCCTGGGACAAGGCTGTGGTCAACTGACGTCCAGCAGCTCCTCCAAGCCAACCATCCCACCAGCAAGGAATGAAGGTGAGGGGTTTTCCTCTCTCCATGCACGGTGTGGACTAAGGGCAGCCAGATCCATCATTTCATGGAGAGACCAAGACCATGGGGGTAGGGATGGCTACAAGGACCCTCATTGCCAGACCCTGATGGCAGGGACAAGGCGATGCGCTGGGTGCTGCCATGGGCACGAAGAGGGAGCTGTAGACTTTTTTGGTTGCAAACTCAAGTGATTTAGAGCTGGATCCTCCTCTCTTCACCCCCCAGCCCTGCAGCATGCTGGCCAAAGAAAACGCTGATTGCTGATCCACACAAACCACTGAGATCCCCCGTGAACACAAACCCCAAGGGCAGCACAGCTCAGCCCTGGGACTAAAATCCCAGCATGGTTCAAAGGAACCAAAACCCAACCATTACTGACAAACCCAGCAAAGCCACCCAGCACAGCCCAGCAAACCCCTTCGACTTCTGGTTGGCTTCAGCTGCACCACCACAAACATACCAGCACTGGGCCCACGGTGCGGATTTGGGTTCCAGAGAAGAGATACTGAAAAGCTGCTGGGATGCATGCAGGGATGCTGAGAGCTGATGCCAACTCTGAGGCTGAATCCAGATCTCCTTCCCTTGGGCCCCTCCTTAGGGATACTGTGAACCCAGAAAGTCCACAAGGCAGCAATTTCAACACTGACCCGGGAGTTATGTGATAACAAAGCAAGGCCATTCCTGAAATACCTCCTCCTCCTCTGTCTTTTTCTCTCCTTCTGTGTATTTATGCACAAATATGCCCGTATTTATACACCCACATGCTACAGTCACATAACACCAATCTAGAGATCCTTTTCTTGGTATAGCTCAGTATCCAGATTTATAGGACTTCGACACAACACGAAGATGCAGAGATTGGTTTTTCCTGACAAAAACTCATCAGCCCATATTGCTAATTTTCTCCCATCATTCCTAAAGCACTCAGCTAAGACAAGAGCCTCCCCTCACTGCCCTTAGCAGATATTGCAGAGGATGTTGAAGGGTTGACTGGTTGCTCACAGAGTTAGACATGTACTGGCTGTTAGAAATCACCACTTCCCATCTCCAAAAGCATGGCACAAAGGGCAAAACTTAGGATCCAGGTCCTACCTCCTCTGGGTACCACCACAGGAGCACACACAGAGTGGAGAGCATTGGTTCTCCATCCCACCCATGGCCAATGGCTCCTTGAGAGGAGGGAAGGGAGACCCAGCCACTGTCTTGTGGCATCCTCCATCTGAGCCACTTCACATCCCAATTATGTACCCACTGAAGTTGAGCTTGGGATGCTCAGCATCTCCGCGGGGGCCTGGAGGCTCTCAAACCAAATTCCTCAAGAAAAGAAGAAAGAAAGAAAGAAAGAAAAAAAAAAAATCACAGTCTCCTCCTGAAAACTGGTTCAAGATCACATCAGTGAGTCAGAAGCAAAGCTCAAAATAGCACTAGAGCTCCGACCTGCAGGCACAAATCCCATTAAAAGCTATAGGGAAACCATTTCTCTGTGCGCGGGAGAAATCCAGACTTGTGCTTCATGCAGCCTGATGGGTGGCTTCTGACCCCCACAGACCTTTTCTGCCCTGAAAAACCCATCTGAGCACACATCTATGTCCTTACTGCTCTGCAAACAAGCTGCAAGGGCCACCATAGAGATGCCCTCCTTTCAGGGCTGGTTTTCCCCCTTTAGAATCTGCCTGAGCGAGCGCACAAGGTGCAGGATCCACCTATGGCCAAAGATGCCAGGAGGTGAATGGCCTGAAGCTCGCAGGATACGAACAACCAGGCACTTTGCAATGTCAGCATCCTCCCAAAACACCCATAGCAGCCCGTCCTGAGCGCTGGTGCTTTCCTGCACAGCAAAGTTGGGATCATCCCAGCGCTCAGGCACCCGTGGCTGGGCAGTCGCATCCCCATAGGCATGCAGCAAGCTGGATCAATGGAGGCTGGGCAGCAGCCACCTGGGAATCGCACCTCTGCCATCCCATTCAAGCTTCAGAAAGAGATTTATTGCTTTCAGTTGCGTTGATTCTCGTTGTGTGTGTGTTGCAGGTGTTGGTGAGCTTCGGAGATGCCCATTCCAGAGCTGTAGCAGCAAAGAGGAGGAGAGGGTTCCCAATGCAACAAGATGTGATTGCGGGCAGGCACCCAACCCTGCGCGGTGCTCAGCACCCTGGGTGATTAGAGCTACGCCTGAATCAATCTCTTATTAAAGATGTGAGATCCCACCTGGCTGAGCGGGGTCAACATGAGGGATGGATCCAGCCCCGAGCAGCATTTGGAACCATTGCTGTAGAATACGCTAGCACCGTTTGTTGTATTGTTGTGAATATTTTTTTCCCCATGGGAGGCCAGGAAGGTCCAGCTGACCTCACTCCCATGATCTGCCACGGGCTTCCCTCCTGCACCTGCACTTGGCAGCAGCAAAGCGCTGATCGAGCCCAAATTCAGCCCCAATTCGCCCCATCTGGAGAGGATGCTAAATGCCTTCAGTTGGGGGCTTTGCTCAACCATGACCTCACAGGGGTCCCCTGGCCTGGCCCATCCTGGGCTTTGATAGCAATGGGGAAAAGACAAGGAAATCCAAGTGGGATGGGCAAAGCAGATGAAACCCCAGAACAGACAGCTCCAGCTCTCCCCAGATTACACCAGAAATGGAGAAGAAATGGAGATGATCCTGAGGTGTCTGCATCCCGACACAGCCCTCAAATAGACCCTGGGAGAAGGCAAAGCAAAAGCAACGGCTTGGAAGCACAAGCTTGGATCCAGTCCACCATACAGGAAAAACCAGCAGCCCTAGGGCTCGACATGATTGAAATCAGGGTTTTCCAGCCCAGAACACACCCCAGGACAGCTCACATCTGTGGCCCCTGAGCCAGGAAGCCCCTGAGCTCACATTAGCTGAGAATTCGGCCCTATAGTCATTCTCTAAATATCTATACACACACACAGTAATTGGATGGGAAATGGCTGAAAACTGCTGACCAAACAAGTCCAGAGAGCCCATACCTGCCATTCCACCTGCTCCTCCAGCCCTGCCCGATCAGCTGTGCTTTCTGCTCCTGACACCCAGATTAATGACTAATTACTCGCCCCATAACGAGCGCAGGTGTTTAACTTTCAGCTCACCTTCCATGGAGCCAGCTCCTGGGGCTGGGTGCTGGGGCACTCAGGCTTTGCCTTGTTATCTATCAAGCTGTTGTCAGCACATGCCATCCCCATCCCATTTTTAAACATATTAGAGATATTTGAGCCCCCACGAATCTCCTCCGAGCCACTGGAGAATCTATAAACACTATAAACATAAATACTGTATAGTCTACTAAGAAAATATATATTTGTGTGTGTATTAAATATTCAGATTCATGCAACAGATACCCATGCAGCTGTACTGTATTACTGGTTAAATTTCACTGCAGTATAAATATATTGTAGGCCACAGCATAGTTGCTCCAGTTTTATATATAGATATATTAAAAAAAAAAAAAAAAAAAGAAAGGATGCTTTTTTTCCCAACTCATTTTCAATGTGTCAGTGGAGGTGTCTTTGGTGATCCTGGAAATAGTGGTGGATGGAAGTATCATCTGAATAAATCAATAAAATCCAAGCGTTTGATTTGTTTACTCGTCCCTCCCGGTGCCTAGCATAGAAAACTTAAGACTTAATAAATAATGTGCCGCCAGACTAATTATCCCTCCCCTGGGCCTCTCACTGGCATACTGCAGTGGCTCAAACTATTGCAGCATGCAGCATTTTCCGTTATGAAACGCGAGCCGGGGCGATGCGTTCAGCTTGGCACTGCCGAGGTGGAAACCTGAGCCCTCCAACAAGCCAACCAGCCCTGCCTGACCTTCCCCAGCCCCAAGCTGGTGACCCGGCTCTGGGGACGGGGCCGTGCCAGTGAGCATCCCTGCATCCCTGCTATGGCACGGCGCTTGGACCGCTCCGGACCAGCGAGCCTGGGATGGCAGAAGGGAAACAAAATGGTTCGGTTTTGTTTGCTTGCACGCTATTCAGTGTGGAAATCAAAGGTTAAAAGTCACTTACACAGCTATTGCTTCCCATGCAGAACCAAATATACACCGTAGAAAATACTGTGTTAACTACAATGCAGAGCAGCACTCAATATCTGCAATTGTTCCACTTCAGCTTTAAATACGGTACTAGGTTTTAGCGACTAGACATCGGTTAGCATTTTGGTGATATTCACATAGTTTGTGTTAGCTAGGGTGCAATTGGCTGTCTTCAAGTTCTCCTCCCTAAAATCCTCATTGCTATTGTTTACACCTTCCTGAATCTCCATATAATCAGACTTACTAATGGTAGAGGCACTTCTGCTTTTCTTTAGGTCAGGGGAAGAGGGGATCTTTGGGCAGCTGGTTACTTGCAAATATTGAGCCTGCTCCTCTCCCTCCGTCTCCCGGTGGTAGAAGTAGTTGAAGTTAGACACAATGACGGGCACGGGTAAGGCAATGGTTAATACGCCAGCGATGGCACACAGAGACCCCACGATTTTCCCCCCGATGGTGGTGGGGACCATGTCTCCATAGCCAACAGTCGTCATGGAAACCACAGCCCACCAGAAGGCGTCGGGGATGCTCGGGAACTGGGACTCACTCTCGTCGGCCTCGGCAAAGTAGACGGCGCTGGAGAAGAGGATGACGCCGATGAAGAGGAAGAAGATGAGCAAGCCCAGCTCTCTCATGCTGGCCTTGAGGGTCTGCCCCAGGATCTGCAGCCCCTTGGAGTGGCGGGACAGCTTGAAGATCCGGAAGACCCGCACCAAGCGGATGACTCGGAGGATGGCCAAGGACATGGCTTGCTGGCCTTGCTGGCCGTCCTCCGGCTTCTCGGCCAGCTCTGTCCCTAAGGTGATGAAGTAGGGGATGATGGCTACAATGTCTATAATGTTCATGATGTTGGTAAAAAATCCAGCCTTGCTGGGACAGGCGAAAAACCTCACCAAGAACTCGAAGGAGAACCAGATGATGCAAAGCGTCTCCACGATGAAGAAGGGATCTGTGAAAGAGGTGGACTGCTGGTACCCCATGCTGCTGTTGGAGTAGGGAGGGTGGATCAGCCCGCTGCCGTGCATGTCTTCATTCTCATCCCGAAAAATGGGCAATGTTTCCAGGCAAAAGCTCACGATGGAGATCAAAATCACCATGACAGAGACAATAGCTATAATCCTGGCAGGGCCCGAGCTCTCGGGGTACTCGAAGAGCAACCAGACCTGTCTCTGAAACTCATTCTCCGGCAGCGGTCTCTCTTCTTCTTTGATGTAGCCTTCATCCTCCCGAAACATCTCCATGGCTTCTTCCCCCAGTTCATAGAAACGGATCTCCTCTGAGAAGATGTCCAAGGGCACATTAACCGGCCTCCGCAACCTCCCTCCAGATTGGTAATAGTACAAAATCGCATCGAAGCTGGGTCTGTTCCGGTCAAAGAAATACTCATTCCGGAGAGGGTCAAAATATCTCATTCTCTTTTTAGGATCTCCTAGCAAAGTCTCCGGAAATTGAGCTAACGTCTTGAGCTGAGTCTCAAAGCGCAGCCCCGAGATGTTGATGACCACCCTCTCGCAGCATTCATGGTCGGTCTCGGGGTTGTACGTGTCCTGTGGGTGACCTGGAAGAGCTGCAGCTTCGTCTGCAGGATCTCCGGTAGCAACTGTCATATTGGGGTTGAAAGGAAATCCTTATGCTAAACTCTTCCGAGTACCCGGTGGTGGGATCGGACTCAGGGCAAGGCTACTATCCTGCAGAAGGACAGGTACGTAGGTGTGGAAGTGTCTCATGAAAAGGCGAAGGGATGATAAAACAGGAGAAAACAAAAAAGGAAAGAAAATTGCCCCTGCTGAGAAAGAGAGAGATGAAGTAAAGTTGGGGGGAGGAGAGCGGCTCCCTGCGCTACCATTGCCTACCGCCGTCCTCGGGGGGTTAATCTGAGTTAATCAGAGTTCAAAACTCCCATCTAAACCCATTAGGCAAAAGGGAGAAAACACCTGAGGAGCCCTCATCTATTCACGACCGGCACGGCAGAACCGGCGTTGGCCAAACAGAACGTGTTGGGTTTTAGGGCTAAAAAGAAAAATTCAAAAGAGGGGGGAAAAAAACAGGAGGGGGAAGGGAAGAGAAAGGAAGCAAAACCCCGTCCAGCCCTACAGCGGGGAGGGGACCCGCGGGGCAGCGCGGGCTCGGCTCATTTCCAGGCATGCATTTAAGGGTTAACATTCAACCGTGCATAGGTTATTCTACGGTTCTACGGCAGGCAATCCGGCACGACCCTCCAGGTAACCCTAACGGCTCCGCTTTAACTTCCACACCGTCCCCATCCTCCTGCCCCGGCCGTAGGGCTGCGGGTGCTGCTCTGCCCGCCCCGAGCTGGGCTCTGCTGCCTGAATTTGGGTGCAAGCTGCCCGCGGACCACTGCAGTCCCCCTCCTCGACCGCTGGTGTCCCGGCTGCTCTCATTCTCTGCAAAGCGCCATGGCACACAGAAAACAAATCACATTACCTGGAGAAGCCAAATCTTAGTGTCTCTTAGTAAGACCGATTATCTGACCCTGGGGAAATCCTAGAGAGGAATACAGGCTTCCAAGATCCCCATAATTTCCTCTCTCTTCAAAGTTAAAAATAATGGTGAGTCATCGTAGAAAAGGAGAAGGGACATAAAAGGGGTGAGATTTCCAGATGGTGGAAGTCGGGTCTTGGAATGGTTTGGACTGGAGAGAAAGAGAGAGAGAAAGAGACAGAGGGACAGAAGTCCTCCCGGAGCTGTTGCAGGTCCGCACTTCAGGGCAGAGCAGCGTCTGTCTGATGCCTCCGGTACGGCGGGGGGAAGATGCTAAGCTCAGCAAAACCCGATGTCCCCGGTGTCCTCGGGAGGTGTGGCATCGCCTGGAAAAAACAGCGAGAAGGTAGAAAGCCGCCGGGGGTTCGGAGGCAGCGTCCGCAAAGCCCCGCTTCCTCCGGGCAGCTCCGCTTCCTCCCCGCCGGCTGTTATCCCGACGCTTCGCTAACCTGCACTGCAACACGAGCCGAAGGGAGAGAGGAAAAAAACAGAACCGCGTCCTTTTCCTCTCCTCTCCGCTCCGGGCGGTGGGGCCGGGCAGCCCGATGGCAGCGAGGGGAGGAGGCGGCGGGCGGAGGGGGAGCGCCGCAACCCCCGGCACAGCGATGCTCTGCGGCGCCGCACCGAACGCCCCGGGGACGGCGGTCCCTACGGCCCCGCGCTGCCTCCGCGGATGGCACGGGGGGCTCCGTTTTCATCGGTGAGACGAAGCTCTGCTCGGCGTCCACTCCTCCGTTCTCCCCCCTGAACATCCCCGGCCGTGAGACCCGCGCGACCCGCACCCACCCTCCCCATCCTCCCCAAAGCCAACCTCCAGCCGGCCCACCCCCCCCGTGGGAATTCCACTCTGGTGGGGCTGCACTTCTCAGGGGGACGCTGGGGGGGCTCGGATCCCTGCATCAGCCTCTGCTCCTCCATCAGATCGCCCCGCACCGCCCCACGGGATGCTCGAGCCGGAGCGGTCCATCCAAACTCTCCTTTCACCCCCCTTTCTTTCTTTCTTTCTTTTTTCTTTTCTTTTTTTTTCCTTTTTTTTCCCCTCCCGAAGAAAATAATAATAATAATAATAATTCCTCTAACCTCCCTTCTTCGGCTGCAACTCGACTTGTCTACTTTGAGCCAGGATTACAGAACCGGGAAGGGGAGGCAGGTGGAAAATCACCCCGTGGTCTGAGCCTCCTCGGTAAAGATTTCAGCCTCCTGCAGGCCATATATGCCCGTTGGTTTCTCTCTTCATCACCTCGGGTGCAGATATTGCTGCAGATCCCTCTTTTCTTGGAAATTTCCCCTTCCCGTGCAACCCTCCTCTCCCTTCTCCTTATGCACTAGAAAAAATAGTACAACCCTGACAAGGCTTGCAGCATCCAACGGCTTTGCTTAACCCTTTTCTACCAGGCCCAGAGAAGAGGAGGTTGCATTTGTCCCAGTTTTTCTCCTTTTCCTGCATTTCCTCCCCGCAGCCCCACTCCAGAGCCCTGCTGGGTTTAACCTTCTTTGGCTCCTGAGAGCATCACAGCAGAACACCACGACCACCAGCTATCTGCTGCAGCCACAGCATTTCCCCCTAAATCAACCAACCTTGATGATTTTTTTTTTAAACATGCATTTCTTCTCCTGCTCCTAAACTCCCTCCCCTCCTCCCTCCCTGCCCCAAACACCCCAGGTTTGCTCAGCAGTGCGGACATTTGCTCATTATTTAACACGTTGATTAACATTTAGCATGAAGTCTCGGCTCCTCTCTCGGATCCCAGACCGGAGCGGTGATGCTGGTGCTGATTTGAGACGGTTACGGCATCGTCTGAGTTGACATCACAGATTCCAGCACTTGTTTTCTCCTACTTTCTCCCCACCACACGCTGTCCTGCTCAAAGGACCCCCGCCCACCCCCACCCCGTGTTTGGGTTCCCTTCATGCAAATCTGGGGGCTGCAGGGGCAGGAAGGAGGCGAAGGAGATCAGCCACGAGAGCCCGGTTTGTCGCTGCATGCACAAGGCAGGCTCGCTGCAGGCACGAGCCATGGCCGTCTGTCAGAGCGCTGAGATTTCGGGCAGCAGAGAGCTTCGAGGACAAGGTCGAGGCGTTTGCTTTCCCTTTTGCAACCGAAAAAAAAAAAAAAAAACAACACAAAAAAACCACCAACAACAACAACAACAAAAAACGAACCACGCCAAGCCTCCATTTCACAGCTTGTGGCAAGCCGCTATTTCAGCAGAGACAGCGGGGAGGAAGCGGGGAGGGGGAAGGGGGGGAGAAAAAGGCACCAACTTACAATTGGCTCTGCAGTCAGGCATGCAGCGAATGCACAAACAGCCGCGCTCCGCTCTGCTGGCAGCACTCTCACCTGCGCTGCTGGCCCCGAAACTCGCCCCGGGCTCCTGGGAGCAAAGCTCCGAAGGCAACAGAGCTTCTCAATGAATATTCATAAGATTAATATGAGCATCTCTCAACCCCCCCCACCCCCCCCTCCCTTGCCCCCCCTCCCTCCTCCTAAGCAAGAGACCTAGATTTCAACCACTGGGAAATAATCATATCCCTGGATGCGCGATGCTGCTGCTTTAGCGAGCGGCTCTGAGTGTAGCATGTTTGTGTTGGAGCCTGGACCGGCATGAGGAGATCTGGGGTGGCAGCAGCTCTGTATGGCTTTGGGGGAGGCAATGGGGCAGGATGTGGGCCCTAACTGTGGCCCCCTGTGGGCCACGATGCCAGTGGTTGAGGTGAGGATGCTGTGCTGCCATATAGGCTCCAGCCCAGCTGGACACGATGTGGGGTGAGCAATGCATCCACACCCGGAAAACCCATCCCCTCTTCTCTTCTCCATCACGTCTAAAGCAGTCATTTTATATCAGCTTGCATTTGCAGACCTCCTCCCTGCACGTGGAGGCATCTCCCCATCCCAAATGGAGGGCAGACAACAAAGCTGGCACGCAAGGCTTTGGCTCAGTCTTGGGCTGCTCTGCTATGGCCATCCAAGGAGTGCACCGGGGCAGCCATGAGGACTGCAGGGCTCCCAGCATCCAACAAACACAAACACTGGAGGAGGTGATGGAAGCATTTCAGCTCCCATCTGCAGCAGTCAGACTGTGAGGTGCTCCTGCTGCTGGAGGTGATCGCGTGGCTCACCCTGGAAGCCCAATAACATCAGTGCTGAGGGTGATGCCCTGGGAGGTGTGGGGGCATGGAGGGGTTAACCCATATTTCCCTGAGCCTCAGCTGCCTCCTAAAGCTGAACATGAATTTCCATGGCAAAGTGGGGCTCACACACATGGGGGTTTCCTTATTGCATGCATTCCTCTGGGTGCGAGGCTACTCGGGAAGAAAGGTTTTAATTGTTGCCCGTGTTGTTTCAGCCTTTTCTGAGATAGATCTGCCACAGCAGGGTGGGCAGAATCCAGACAACAAGATGCCCAAGGCTGATACTTATGCAATGTGTAGAGACTGAGGCTGGGCGACTCAAGTGCAGCTGAATTTCTAAGCTGCTCTTCCCTCTGCTGCCTTGCCAAGGCTTTGCACAACCAGTGGGGTTTTTCGTACCAGCAGAACCATCTCCTTACAAAAAGCTCCAATCCTGCCTGTAGCAAACGGAGGAAACCTCTCTGAATTGAGTGATGCTCTCTGATTTACTACCCTAATTGTGGAGCTATTATTATAATGTGTACGTCTGCACCCGCCTCCCTCTGCCACGCTGACAACTCGAGATGTAACTCAGCGCTTCGGAGGACGCAGCAAGTCAATACACTGCACCTACTTGTCTGATTTACATGTGTTTCAATGGCTGACACCTTTGCATTAATATTGTCATTAAAATATATGTATGTTCCCACTGGATTCTTTCTGTTATCCAAATGGAATTGATACCTTTCTTAACTGGAAAACTTACCCCATCCTTTCTTCTGAGCTGAACCGTTCCTGTGTTGGGTGTGGGGATGCCCAGCGATCTGGTGCTCAGTTCCCAGCAGAAACAGAGCTGCTTCACATTCAGACAACACTCTCAGACATAAGGGCCGGATTTGGGGTGTGGAGGCAGGAGTTGGACCTTTGTCCCCCCTGATTTAGGGTATTCTGTGATGCTATAGTATACAAAACAATAACATATCCATCCTCCAGCAGCCCTCCTCCAAAACCAGAAGCACCATCAGCACGTTGCAATGTGACAATGGCATATCTCCATGGTGACCTTCCTGGGGACGCCTTCTGCAAGGCCAGTGGGGCTCTGAGGGATGCCAGCAGTCATGCAATGAGGAAGAATCAAGACCATGGCTTGGATGCATGCATGAGCGTTGCTGCACTCCCAGGATCCTGAGCAAACTGTGCTCCTGCCTCCATCCAAGCCTCCATCGGGAGGAACCTGTGACATTTTAGGAGCTGTGACAACGACAAGTGGCTCACCCTCCAGAGAAAGCATCCCACCCCCTGCCTGCTGCATGCATCAGCAGAGGGTGCAAGCATGGCTGCATGGCCGGGCATTGGTGTGCAGTGGTAAAAGGACACACTGAGAGTTGGTGATAACCTCGTTGTGATGGAACAGGGTCTGAAAATGGAGGCAGCCAGAGAACAAAGTGACACAGGTGGGGAGAACACGCTTTGCTCTTGCATAGCTTGTGCTGCTGGTGGATCCCAAAATGCAACAGTGATGTGGTCACATGGGAAAGGAGGAACAGGAGATCTTGTGGTCATGGGGCCACGTCCTGGTCCCTGGGGCAGCTGGGTCCATGGGAAGATCTCCTGATCCCGCAAAGAGCTCCTGATCCTTGGGAAGATCCATTGGCCCTTGGCAAAGCATGGCCAAAGGGAAATCAGCTAATATTACCTACCTGCAAAGATAAAATTACATACTTTCTCCCTCTGTGAAGTTTCCCATATTAAAAATATGTGATTAGTTAAAGAAAATAACTCCAGGTTCCACCCTGAATGTTTGTTTGATGAAGGCTGTTGCGTTGCAGCATTGCTGTCTCCCAAATGCTCGCTCAGCCCGGAGCAGAACCAGCAAATATTTCATTGCCTGGGAGCTGTTCATTGAAAACAAAAAAAGTCATTTTGCCCAACCGAAACACGGTGTAGAACTTCAGTTCTCGAGGTCTTTGGAGCCCATTGAGGTTGTGAATATTTCATGGCAGGCTGCTGCAGGATTGCTAATGGAGCCGTGGCGCGGGGCAAGCGGCAGCTCCGGCCACTCCAGTTAAAAGGCTCTCACAGCCTCTTTCTTTGACTTGCACAAACAAAAAGGACAGGACAAGCCAAATTAGTGAGCAGAAAAGAAATCAATAGACTCCTTCGAGCCAGGCGCGAGTGCTTTCAGCTCTGGAAAGGAATCTGTCCTGCTCCCAAGCCTGCCTTGCGCTCCCCACACTTGTCTGTGCATAACCCCCATGTCCCTCCCCAGGGCTGGGCCTTTATCAAGGCATCAGCTGAGCCACTGCATTCCCCTGAGCTGGCCTAGGGGACCCAGCTGT
This sequence comes from Perdix hodgsoniae, assembly GCA_035772895.1. Taxonomy (NCBI): domain Eukaryota; kingdom Metazoa; phylum Chordata; class Aves; order Galliformes; family Phasianidae; genus Perdix; species Perdix hodgsoniae. The sequence continues at coordinate 3,516,476 of JAPSGF010000060.1, read as the reverse complement.
GTCCCTACATCCTTCAGTCCTTCCAAACACCACGAGACTGAGCTGCTGCAGGGCTCCAAAAGTGCTTTCTCTGTGATGCCGATGGAAAGCTGGCTTTGCTGAGCACCAGAGCTCCCCGTGTGACCCCTTGGGAGATGCAAGAGAAGTGATGAGCTTTCCCACATGCTTCATTTTCCTCCAATGATTTGGTTTCCTTGGGTCTGAACCAGACCTTTCCCATGTGCTCAATGGAGCATCGCTTCTCCTCCAGCTCTAGGAAGGGCAGTGCTCACCAAAACAGCAGAGGCATAGAACCAATGTTGAAAACTTCTGAGCTCAGGGAAGAGAACAGCAAGGGGAGATGGGAAATGCCTGCAGTGCAGATAGCAAAAACCTGCAGAAAGGTTGCCTCTGCCTTGGGGCACTGGGTGGGCAACCTCAGGATCTCATCTCCTGGACTCTATGTTCTTCATGGTCTCTTCTGACTTGGAAAATCCTTCCCTTCCCTTCCCTTCCCTTCCCTTCCCTTCCCTTCCCTTCCC
>JAPSGF010000060.1:3495124-3515945 GCA_035772895.1 Perdix hodgsoniae | reverse complement strand
CCCTTCCCTTCCCTTCCCTTCCCTTCCCTTCCCTTCCCTTCCCTTCCTTCTTTTCTCATCCCATCCCATCCACAAGTGCTGTATAACATCTATGTGCCTCCCTGTCTATCTGTCCCTGCTGTACAGTGGGTGCTGGGAAACCCAGTTGTGGTGTTTTCCACTGGCAAGGCCACAAACAATGCTCCAAGGGAAGGAAAAAACAAAGCAGGAGGAAAAGGGCTCTGCAGGGAGTGTTTCCATCCTCTTGTCCTCCCACACATGAATGCTGCAGGGAGAGATGCGGGCTGGGGCCGCTCACTGGGGAGCTCCTTCCACCTTGGTTCCTTCATCTTCCAGTCAGACCAGTGCCACCAGTGTAGCTCCATCACTACAAGGTCCCTCCTGGAGATGGCTTTGCTAGGGTGGAAAATTCCTACTGTGGGATGAGGTAGGAATTCATTGTGTTATCACTTCCCAGGGAGACTCTCCATCACTGTGACCTTGCAAGATCATCCCTGGTCCAGGTCCTGGTGGCGTGGGGAGGTGACAGGCAGTGATGCTGGGCAGGACATGAGGTGGCCATGCCCACACTGGGTGGTGGCAGAGCTCTGCCTGCTGCCCTGCAGCATCCTCTCTGTCACCTCGTTGCTGTATTTACTATTTCTTCCTCTCCCACCCCCTCTTTTGGGACGAGACAGACTTCCCTGTTTCTATGGCAACCCTCCCCCTCTCCCCTCATTTCTTCAAAGAGGTTTTCATCCGCTTCTTTAGAAAACTGCTATTTTTAGCCTTGGCATCCCCTGCTCCCCCTCCCCACCCTCTGCTCTCAGCATGAATTTTCCTGAATGAGCAGCACCCACCCAGGCTGTCCCAAAGCTCCCACGAGGGCCGCATGGCTGGAGCAGGAACTGTTCAGAACCGTGGTCCAAATTCTGGCACCTCCCTTCATTTGTGCTTAATTCCTTTGGGGAGCGTGAGGAAATAGAGGGAAAGCTTTTGTTCTGCAGAAAGACCCCGGGAACATCTGCAATCCCCATCGCTCCGAGCTGAAGCACGAGCAGAAGGAATTCAAGAGTCAATCGAATAATGAATAGTAGCAGGGCCAGGTGGTGTTTAGCAAATGATAACCTTAGCAATCCCATGGGTATGGGCAGCACTTCTGGCAGGAGGAAACCACACCTCACCAGCTGGAAGAGAATCCTTCCAGTTCCCAGCATCTGTTTGAAAGATAAGAATTGATGCGTTAAATCAGAGGTCTCCTTAGGAAGGGGTGGTTTGGGGAAAGGGGAAATACCCAACAGAAGGCTGCAGCATCCTGGAGAAGTCACGGATGGGAAGGCTGGAGAGGGAGAGCAGGAGGGACCCACGGGTCTGAGTCCTGTTGTGGGTTTGGTGTGAGCACATCACCCTCTGCCCAACAGGGTTCTTGTGCTGCTTTTCATGCAAGCTCATGTTTGGGCTGATGCCATCCACGCCACCTTCTGCAATTCAGCCTTCGAGACATCCTGTTTTTCAAGGTTGCTGAAGCATCAGCCCAGTTAACCACACAGCAACCGAAACTGTCAGCTGGGAGCACCACAGCCCTCAGGGGAGCCAATGCAGAAAGGAACAAAATGAGGTCAGGGCAGCCAGGGCCACCAAACCGGACACCAAAGCTCTGAGCATCCCACATGGGATTTCCTCCTGCTGCTGCTGACTCTGGCCAGGATCTGGTTTGCTCCCTGTGCAGCCACTGGGAGACAATTAGGAAACAGAGGCACTGAAGATGGTGCAAAGGGATTTTGCTCACCAGCTCCGCTCATCCCCCCACTGTGCACCAGCAGCCTCGGTGCTGGCAGCAAACCGAGAGAGAGAAAAAAGCCAAAACAGCACAAAAGCAAGAAGCTGAGTGCTGCTTTCCCAGGAACCCGCCCAAATGCAGAAATCAGAGTCAGGGGCAGAGCTCAGGCCCCCAAGGAGAGCCCTGTGCTGCTCCGTGCAGACTGAGAGGCCAGTGGGGTCAGAGCAGATGATTTGTAGAACTCGAGGCTTCAAGTTTCTCCGTCATTGCTAAATTCCCAGTCTGAGCCTACCAGGAGCAGGCATGGGGCCACTGCTCTGCTCCCAGCCTCGGCCCTCAGCTTAGAGTCTTGCACAGGGTTTGGGGATGCATTCTCAGGAATAGGATTTGCAAATCCATCCAGCTCAAGAGATTAGTCAGCAGTGCAGTGAAACAACACCTCACTTGCAGGGGCCACTGGGTCATGGGATGCAATAGAACAGCACTTTTGCATTGCAATGTAAGCCACCCCAGCAAAGGGTGCCCCACCAGCAACAGATGCTGCACCAAACCCAGCCTTCCCCACACTGCCTTGGCTTACATCACCCATCTTAAACCCTGGGCTTCATCTGTGCCGCGGCTCTGCTCACTTTATGGCCCCCAGCTGTGTTCCCCAGAGCAGGAACGTGCAGGTGATTGAAAAGGAAAAGAAACCAGAAAATTCTGCAGGTCTCCACTGCTCTCCAATTGCTCTCAGACTGCCCAAGTGCAGACCGGTCCCAGCTGCTGCAGATTAAATGCAGCTTGTACAGTCGTCATTTATTTTTCCATTCTCTCTCACTCTTCAATATTTTTTAGACAAGCCGTAACCTAAAAAAGCTCTGAGATTATTTGGCCAAGCTTGCTTTTGGGTGAAGCCCAAAGACGTGGTACAAAGCCAAGGGCAAGGTTTTCAGATGAACTTCAAGCCTCGTTTCTCAAGCTTTCCGCCTGCAATGAGGACGAGCGGTTCAGTGCCTCCACTTACACTGGCTTTGCCAAAGTATCACTGGTGACATCCCTTCTTGTGACACTCACGATGGGAATTTCAAGGCTTTGCTCAGAGCGACTTCAGTCTAAAAAGCGAGTGCAGCTCTCCAGGTTGGTGGGGTGGATGGAAATGTGCAAATTTTACCCCATGATTTTGCTGCTCGGTTTTGTTCCCGAGAAATGCATTACATTCCACATTCTTTCACGCTGAAAAATAAGCAGTGAGTTCATAGAATCATAGGATGGCCTGGGTTGAAAAGGACCACAATGATCATCTCGTTTCAACCCCCCCTGCTGTGTGCAGGGTCACCAACCAGCAGCTCAGGCTGCCCAGAGCCACATCCAGCCTGGCCTCAAATGCCTGCAGGGATGGGGCACCCACAGCCTCCTTGGGCAGCCTGTTCCAGGGGTATCTCATACCCCATCCCTGTTACATCCTTGGACCCCCAGCATCCCTCCTCTCCCATCTCACCGCCCACCCCCATCACTACGGCACCACCAGAGATGTGTTTCAGCCGTTTTATTGAACTTTGCATATGAAAGAACAGTTCTGAGTCCTAATGAAAAAGAAAAAATAATAATAATAATACATTAAAAAAATAAGTTTGACATCAGGTAAAAAAATCCACCGAACCAGAAAACAAAAACCCAAAAAACCCACCCGTGTGGAGCTGAATATGCAGCCCACAGCACAGTGGGGTCACCAGGACAACAGGATGTTTGTTCGAGCATCAGATCAGCACCGATGGAATAGATTGAAACGTGGGCAACACAGCTCACTGGGCAAACCAAAATGAAAAGGAAAGCAGAGCAACGAGGCTGAGCTTTGCATCTCCAGCCACAAATGGTGTTGTTTCTGCAGAGCTTAGCTGCTCTGGGTTCGGCCTTCGTGCAGAGAAAGCCACTGGGTTGTCAGGTGGGTGTGTTGGGTTTCGGGAGGCAGGATGTCACTGTTGGAATATCTCCGTGTGTGTTGCTGCTGAGACAGTCCTGAGGACTTCTCATCACCAGCCAAAGTGCTGCCTGACGACGTGGAAAGCAACGTCAACGTTATACCCAGCCAGGAAGGAATCATGGAAACGAATTGCATAGTAAATGATGGGGAATGAAGAAATTAAGACCTCCTGTGTGAGAGGTGGGTGCTTGGTCATGTTCCCCTCTTGCAAAGCTTTGGGACCTCAGGTCCTAAAGAAAGAGCCTATCCTCCTTGGGAGGAGCTCAGTTTGGCCATGGGAACACTCCTCCCTCTAGAGCACCAGTTTTCCTCCCTACGCACCAGGTTGGGTGCATATGGGTGCGTCTTTCAGACGTCACTCTGTTGGCACCCAAGCAAATGACTAAATCCCATTTCTCATACACCAGTGGCAGGCGGATGATAGCAAACACACACCATTTTGACTAAAACCGCCCCATTTCAGGCGCTGGGCCACAACTCCACGCCATTGCTACTTCTCCTCTCAATAGCACAAAGGTTCAGATAGGTCAATGGCTTTTCTAGAGCCAGGAAAGTAGTCCTGCCCTTAAACACTCTCTGAAATGGCATTGCTGCTGGCCTGGCCTCGCTGTCATCAGAGACAAAGGTCTGGAAAACAGCAGAGGAGGACAGCAGATCTCAGCCCACTCCTTTGGAAGATGCACTGACGATGTCATCTTCAAAAAGAAATAAAGTGTGTCAACGAAGGGTGATTTCCCCGTGTCAGAGGTGGGCAAAGCCACCGCATTACAGAGCAGTGCAAGAGGAGAAGCAAGAGAAGGAGTCATGCAGACATCCAAGGCTGTACAGAGGAGAAAAACTCTATTCTTCAATTTTAGAAGAATTCAGAGATGACAGCAGCACTTAAATGCATTTTGGATAACATCTGTGCCTCTCTCAGCTGTTATCCATGAACATCACCCCAGTGCCATCCCAGTGCTGCCTACAGCACCCTGGGACCCTGCCCTACAAATCCACCAGGAGGGGCCCCGTGGCAAAGCTCCCATTGCCAACAAGCACGCTGGCATGGGAAGGGAGAAGGGCTGCAGACAGCAGGAGGAGCTCAGACGTGTTTGGCGTCTCAAGCGCCGCACGACGCACGGCTTCCTCGGCATCTCTGAGCGTGGCTTTGAAGGGCTATGAATAAAGATGAGCAGTCTGCAGTCGGATGATTATGGGAATAAATATGTGCTATTTTTTGGGGGACCTTCTCTTGCTGTCAGCCATCATTAAATCTCTCCCTTTTTTTTTTTTTTTTTTTTTTTGGATACATTTTTAATTTGCTTTTCCTTCCAAATCCGGCTCTCCCTTCAAAACGACATTTCTGCATGGCTGTCCTGCTATGATGGTTGTCTATAGAACACACAGGGCTATCTTTGGAGTCATGACAATGCAGACAATACACCGGACCAACAATTAAAGACAATCAAACTCCCACTTATTTGGAGAAAGCACATTAACAATTAGCCGGGTCGGCAATCAAGCAAAAGAAATCCAACAGCACGGAGCACACGTGGGCTGTTTTGTTGCCATGAGCTGATGTGTACAACACCGAGAACAGGTTGAAATTTGGTGATTTGCACGATTTGGAGATGTCACAGAGTCACGGAACTGAGTTGGAAGAGACCCTTAGAGGCCACCTGCTCCAACTGCCTGCAATGGATGGGGGCACTCAGGGTGTCCATGGGGAAGGTGAGGTTTGGGGAGCAGAGCTGCTGGCGCCCATTGGGGCATCACTGCTTCAGAGCCCAGCAGAAGGGCTCTGCTCATCCCAACCCCATCCAACCCCAAGCACAGAGATGCTTTAACACAGAGCTCATTGAAAACGGACGAGGCACAACCACGGTGCGCACACGCACAGCTCGTAAAAAAATCTCGGGGTAACACACCAGTGAGAAAGAAAAAATAACTTCTGTACTGATACATTCTATCCCCACTTTTAAGGGCTACTGTTTAATGTTCCAAAAGAAACTAAATTCAACACCTCTGGGACCAGGGCTTCCCGAGAGGAAATCAGCTCTCCTCCTGCCCACAGGGGGTGCTGGGTCCCATCTCATGGGGTGCTGGGCTGTCTGCAGCCCCGACCCCCCCCCCCCCAGGCTGCTCTCCCCTATGGGATCACTGCAGATTTGTTTGTTTGATCCCTTTTGCACCCTCAGGACCAGGCTAGGTGCTGCAGGAAGGCTGCAAACCCATCATTTCGCAGCTGTTTGGCAGGGCTGGATGTGACGCGGAGCCCTCCCATCCATCACAATGGAAAGAGAGCACCGCTGGGTTCTTTGGGGCTCACGGGGGTGGAAATGAGCTCAGCCCTCACCCCCCAGACACTGGACAGCTTTTGGCATTCGTTACAGTGCTGGGGAGCTGCAGCCTGGTGGGAGGACATGGCTCCCACTGCAGGAGGCAGGGAGGGATGCCTTTGGTGCAGCACGTACCTATTTATAAAGAGCACATACAGGAAAGCCAGAAAAAAAATAGAACAGAGCTCGTTCGCTTCCTATGGCCAAAACCAGCCCGTGTCACTGGGAGCACTGAGAGCAACCCACGTGCCCCCATTTTGCTCCCACCCCAAGCAGAACACTTGGACAGTGTTCAGCGTTTTCCTCCTGACTGCTCAACCTTCCAAGAGTTTTGTTCTGTTTTTATAACAAGAAAAGAAAAAAAGAAAAGCCAAAACCCCAAACCCTGAAATAACATCCAACCCATTTCCACCTCTGTCTTTTTTTTTTTTTTTTTTTTCTGGCTTGGCGCCGTCTCATCACATCGCATAAAGAATCTTCCATCCATAATGCACTTGTGAGAAGACACGGACGAGGCGAGGAGCAGGTCGGGTTGGGGAGCTCCATCCATCAGTGAGTGCCATCTCCTTCAGAGGTGCCTCATCCCCGAGCACAGTCCTGAAGCTCTCACGCTGAAGCTTTTCTGCTCTCTGTTGGGCAAAGAAAAAGCAGCGTTGGTGCACAGCCCGGCTTCGAAAAGAAGCAGCAGGTTGTTATGGTTTCAGTGCAGAGTGGGGTGGATGGCACACATTGGTCCCCTCGGACGACTTCAATTCCCGTTCCCCAGAAATGAAAAGTGAAATGTTGCTAATTAAAATCATTTAATGGACTGAATGCAACGCAGCTGAAAGAGAGCTAATGCTAGGAAAAGATTCCTTAAGCGTATTCTGGTTATTAACTATTCGCTCACGTTAATGGCAAGTCGCAAATCCAATCCAAAATAACTACCATGAGGTGAGTCTTCCTCATCACATTTTTCTCTTAATCAAGCTGAGCTCCTGAAGACCTGATACCACTGATATGGTATTAAGCAACTGGCTGAGCTGATAGCTGAGAGCAGGGGCCGATTGCTGAGACCCAACCTGAGATCCAACCTCTCTCCCACCACCCCCATCACTCCCATTTTCCCCAAAAATGAACACCTCCCTCCATCCCACAGCTGGGAAATGGAGCATCGCTCTGCCCACCCACAGTGGGGCACAGCCCTGAGCTGGGGGGATGTGGCACTGAGCACTGAATGGATCCCAAGCGTTGGCCCCTCGGAGCTGATGTCTGAGTGACAATTAGTAATGCTTCTGATGGAGAGGTTCGTTAACTACATTAAAACCAGCCTGATGGGTGCTAATGAGCGCTGCCACCGGATCGCAGGATGAGAGCTGGGTGCTTCGTTAGTGGGAAGGATCTGTGTTAACGAACTAAGTGCTAACAAACCTGGATCCACTTCTCCCAGCCTGGCCATGAAGCCCTTCCCTTCAATAAGCCAATTTTCCCCACGTGAGCCTGTTTTACCCAAATGGCTGAGCCTGGAGCCATCCCATACACACAGATAGGAACCTCAGCACGGCACGGACTGATCGGACGCAGAGCAATGGGCAGAAATGCAGACACAGCTCAGGTTTCCCAGCTCTTCTGGGTACCCCAATGCCTTTCCAGGATGTATCCCTGTCCTCGTAGACAGAACCTCAGTTTAATGATGTCATTATTCCACTGAATTCAGCCAGAACAGTAGTGGGAGTGAGGTCAGGAGCACGCAGGAGATGTTGCTGCTCCGGCTTCTGAAGGGATGCAGATGTATTCCCAGCACACAGGGATGATGAAATCCTCCCCCCTCCAACAGAAGCAGAGGATGTGAAGCAGCAGCTACAGAAATCAGAGGTTGTTCAGTTGGTGGAGCCAAAGGATTTGTGGCCAAGAGGTGGGAGTTGGAGGAGCGGCTCGAGAGACCGTGTGCACCGCATCTTCCTTGAGCCCTGCACCCAGGGGAAATCTGGGACTGGAAAACAGCTCCTGGTGAGCCAAATCCTTAAGGGATAAACAATGAGGATGAGTCTGTCTGTCTTCCTCTCATCCCAGAAAATACGTTGGAATGGCTGAGATTTTTAATATAGAATTAAAGCGCGGGATATAATTGATGACAAGCGATGCAGCTTTGGGGGAAATAGATTTTATCACATCAACTTGATGAGCTCTTCTTACTGAGCTCCAGGTATGGCTGATAAAGGTATGTGCTGCTGTAATGCACCCCTGCAAACGAGCTGCACGAAACCTTGGTTATGAAAATGGAGCAACAAATGCACAGAGATTTCAGGAGAAATGAGGCATGAGGGTGGAAATGCAAGTGCAAAGATGCACATCCCCCATGTCTGCAGCACAGGGAATCCCATTTCATGGACTGCAACCTGCACAGCATCCCCAGCCACACTGCAGTGCTCTCAGCTCCTTTTTTTTTTTGCTACCACAGGGGCAAACAGCAAAACCCATCTTTCTGCAGACACAAAAACGCTTTGCAATGCATGCATTCGTCTTTTCCATGCTTCACTGCAGCCTTTGCGTTCTCACGAGAGCAAAACCCGGAGCAAAGGCGCTGCTGCAGGAGCCCCACTGCACCCCAGCCACCGCTGATCAAACCGTGACACAACCCAAAAGGATTTTCCATATCTGCTGTGCAAGAGGCAAGCAAACAGCTGGCGCTGGTCAGCATCAACACAACGCCAAGTGCACTTTTGCTGCCTGGAGAGCAAGAGCAGAGATAGCCAGTGGCTGATGCAGTCATGCACATCCGAACCAAGTCTTCCCACACAGTACGTGTAAGGATGCTAAAAATGAAGTGCAACAAATGTGGAAGAGCAACAGACGTGGCGGAGCTTCGCCGTGCTCAGAAAAGCATCCGAATTACGAGTGGCGAGGAAATGAATCACTGCAGAACCAACACAGCACCGCTGATCCGGGGGTCTTCACGTACAGAGATGGTTCCCTCCGCGCAGAGGTGAAGAGCAGCCAGAGGGAAGTATTTGAGCAGAGTGGCAAGCTGAATGAGATAGGAGACAGGTTTTAATTTACTGGAGCATGTCCTGCTTCATAAGAAGGAGAAAACTGATGGTGCCCTGCAGGGACATCCGTGCGTGAAGGTTTCCCCGTCCTCCTGCAGAGCATCCTCAGCGCTCTGCCAGTAATGAGACACTGATGGGCCCCAGAAATGTGGGGATCTCAAAAAGCAGCTCCTTGTTCACAGAGGAAAGGCAAGCAGGGGGATCGTGGGGGATTTTCTCAGAGCGTTTTCGGCTATTTTGATGGCTCCAGCTGAAAGGGCAGCGTGGGACCCCGCTCCCATCCCTCTTCCGCACAGAGAATGGTTCTCATGAGCAAAAAATGCTGTTTGCTCTCTGCTGCTGACAAACAGCAGGAGCACAGCAGCCCTGACGCCTTCCAGCACAGAGCAGCAAACACGCGTCCCGTCAGGAGGGATGAATATCGCATTGACGGAGGCACCATTACTCATTTTCCTGCTTGGGAATCCAAGTATGGGAGAAAAAGCTCTCGGTTGTGCCTGGGGCTCTGTCCTATGAGCTGCGGAGCCCTCACTGGGGCTGCTCCACTGGACTCCCCCCCAGGAGCAAACGTGCCCAGTGCAATGCAATGGCATGGCAGCTCCATGCCGTACCCTAAGAAAAGCCTCCATCAGTGCCCACCCAAATGCTGTTGACCCCCCACCCCCTCTATCAGGGGAGGGATTTCCAGCACCGGGAGGCACCCAAATATCCCCAGATCCACAACACCCAAATGTTCCCAGCTGCACATCGCTGCCCAAAGCCAGGCGCTGGGGGAAAACCCAGAGCAGAGAAAGGTGAGGATGAGAAGCACCAGCTCCGTGGTGGTGAAGGATTGCACAGGGTTTGCTCTGCCCATGGCATCCCACAATGTCCTCAAAGCACCTGTTTCCCTGCAGCCATTGCCCACACGCATGCCTTGGCATAGGGATGCCATCGCTGAGCTTTCCTTCCCCTACACAAAGTGTGTGAGACCGAAAGGCAGAACGCTGCCAGGTGCAATGCTACCTGTGTGCTTTGCAACACAGGTTTGCAGCCTCTTAAAGCATTCAAATATGGAGAAAGGCACTGCCTTGCGTCGGGCTGGGCTGTGCTTGCACATAGATATGCATATTTTAAAAGCTTGGCAGGAAGAGGGCTCCAAACTACACAGTTGAACAGATTTCATGCAGAATGCCCTCCACACACACAAACCACCACCCGAACCCCACGCTCTGCTCTGCCAGGACACCCCTTAGCATTGGGTGAGGGCTCCTTCCCTTCTGCTGGGGAAGCCGCTCCTCTGCCCTTCATCTCCACTAAACTGTTCCTAAATTGGGGATGAAAAACAACCAGCAGCTTCCTTTGTCCCTTTGTCAATGGACAGAACAGCAACAATTGCCCAAAGAAATCTGACCCTGCAGGAGGAAAGGGACACCCCAGCCCTGCTCTGTGACCCCGGGGTGGGACAGATCCCATCCAACTGAAGGGCGTCTGCTGTGCTGAGGAGCAGCGAACCTTTTTGGAGGAATCCAGGCCCCAGAAAGTGTAAATAAGCAGGAGAAAAGAAAAGAAAAAAAGAAAGTGAGAAAAGCATTAAGCAGAAAGGCCAGGATGAGGGAGGTTCCTGTCTCGAAGGCGATGCACCCACGGGGAGGCGGAGACCCTATGGTCCCCTAAACTCCACCAGCAGCCCAGGGTAGCACCTGTTTTGAGGCAAGCTTCACAGCCCAGTGTGCTCTGCTGTGCCTGGAGCAATGGTTGCAGCAGCACTAACACACAGCGGACGCACGCAGCGAGGCAGCAAGGGCGCATGAAGTGGATGCACGCTGCAAGGCAGCAGGGGAACACACAGGGATGGAAACTGCAAGGCAGCACGGGGCTCTCCATCCCCACAGGCTGCCACGGAGCAGTCTGGCAGCACTTTGCAGCTCCTGGCAGGATGCACTCAGAGGAGCTGTCAGACCGTGCGGCGCACGGAGCGCGCACTGAATGGCACCCAGCAAGAGTGACAGCACGGAGGGAAGGAGCAGACAGAAATGGGGCAGAGCACAGCAGGGATATCCCCGTTTTGCTGCTTGCTGCTCCCTCTCCCATTTCTGTGCGTGCCTTCAGCGCTTTGACGTTTTTCAGCAGTGCCATTCAGTGCTTGAAAAACTACGGCGGATGATCCGGCTTCCTTAGCGCCTCTGTGATAAAGCGCTTTGTACTGACAGTAAAATGTGTTTGAAGCTGTTCTGCCCCCACTGAATGAGGTGGGGAGCAGCCAGGAAAGCAAACTAACGACCAGTGAGGTTTCTGCTTATTTAAGTGGCACAGAAACTGTAGAACTGTGTGCTGCAGTTTCCAGGCACACTTGTGGTTTCCGTGCCGGTGCCATCCGTGCAACTGCCACAGCAAAAATATCACAATGAAACTCGGCGAGGAGGAGGGAGAGCTCCCACTGCCCTGAGCTCCAACCCTCCTTTTAGGACGGGGCATGCAGAAAAGCTTTGATAGCCATCAGAAGGGAAAGCTCGCAGCCGGCTGTGACAGCTCAGCCTGCTGGCAAAGGTGCCTGGGGGTTCCCTGCTGCCCCGTGCTCCAGGATGCTGTCAGGGTGAGGGCTGTCAGCTCTGTGTGGCTGCAGAGCATCACCCTCGCTGTGGTCGGAGCAGATCCTCTGCTGGGGAAACTGCTGCAGCTCCAATAAAGCCATCAGATGCCATTAGTGAAGAAGCTGCTTGGATGTTTTCACTTGGTTCTGAGGGTTTCATTCACTGGTTGGGGGGCTGGGGCTGAGGGGCGGTGTGAGGTGACACAAACCGTCCCAACGCTTTTAAAGTCTGGAGGAACTCCCAGCAAAATTTCCAGTTTCAACACAGTCAAAATCCTCCCTTCCATCCCCTCAGGAAACACATGGCTCAGCCAGGTTGGGCTCCAGGTGTCTTTTGTCTTTGCTGGCATTCCTGTGCACTCCCCACCCGACAAACCTCTTTGTTCTTACCCCAAAACCAACTGGGACAGAGCAGGGCCCCACCAGCCCTACTGGGGACCAACCCAGAGCACCAAAACGCCGCCACAACTCTTCTCTTCTTGCACAGTTTTGGATAGATCCCTGCACAGCTTTCCCCCAGCATTGCTCACCCAGAGCTCAGTGTGCAACACCAGAAAGCAAAGAAAAAGCACACAGAACTGGAGGAACCTTAGGATGCTGCCATCCCATTACACCCAAAGTGCACGAAGACACACGAGGGCAGCAGGGGAAGCTGGAAAACAACGCACGCAGAAGGAAACACGAGGTTTGTTCCAAAAAGCAATGATGCAAACAAAAACCTCTCCCCCCTTGCAAAGCTCACCTGATCCCATCAGATGTCCTGCAGCCCCCGGTGTGCACAGAAGGATGAAGGAGGCACATTTTCCCTGGCGGCTTTGGGCTTACATTGCAATCTTGCTCTTTCTAGCTCTGCACTTGTCCCCCTGGTTTCCAAAGGCTGCCGAGCTTTCCCGGCTGAGCTTTCATTTCTGCCCTCGGAGGACACTTTGGAGTTTTGCTCCGGGTGAGGTGAGCGCTGTCCTTTCTCCACTCACGTCTGCAGGCTCCCAAATCTCACTGCCAAGGTGTGAACTCCTTTGAGAGGGAGAAGGGGATCTGGGGAGTGCTTATTGCCTACGAGCGGGTGTCTGGGTGCAGGGATGGGCTGTAGGATGGGGTGCGGATGGGGGTGCAGGATGGGATCCCTGTGCGGTGCAGAGCCGTGGGGTGGTGGGGCTGGAACCATCTGGAAGGGCTTTGGAGGGAAGGGTGAGGGCCGAGGGGGGGGGGGGGGGGGGGGGGGGGGAAACGCCACCACCACCTTTTGGGGTTTCCCAGGAAACCAGGGTCGCCATAGCAACTGCATCACTCCGGTCCGAATTAGTGACTTCCGCTGGAAGGCGTGCTCACCACTTTAATCTCCTTGCCATAAGCAGCTGCATCTCTCCCAGACGCGGTGCAAAAGGTGGAAACATCCCTTTGTCTGCAGCTCGGCAGCTCAGCCCTCGTGCATCCACCCCATCCCGCTCCACCCGCGGCAGCGCACGGACCCACAGATCCTGAGCTGGGTGAAATCGTGCCCAGAGCTGCAGGGGAAGGGAACGAAGGGTAGAAAATAAGGGGGTCGGGTTTTTGTCTGAACCGATTGCGCTCGGCTTCTGATCAGACGAGAATGTCATAAATGATCTATCGGGGGAGAAAAGGCGATCCGCGGTGCGTCCCTAAGGGCACACCGCCTCCCAGCATTAAGCACCGTTTAACAACCTGCTAACGGAGACCGTGCGAAATTAAAGGCTTGTTTCCTCCCAGCCCCCTTCCAGAGCTCGGCAACATGTTTTCCTCGTCTCCCCACCCAATCCGGGGCCGTTAATCCAACAAGTGAGCTTATGTGATGGAAGGGAAATGGGCTCCGCACCGCCTGCAGGGAAGGGGGAGCAAACCAGGAGCAAAGCGAGACGTTCCCAAAAGCCAGGAAACAAAGGCAGCCCTTCTGCAACACGTTGCAGAACAGACACCTGCTCCAGCGGTGCCATTTGTCTTCATTCTCCTTCTCCGTACCCATCGGCCGTCCTCTTCTCTTTGGAGAATTTTAAATCCCTTTCGGATCTTTGGAAAGGGAAAAAAAAAAAAAAAAAAAGAAAAATCTACAAAAAGAAACGTATAAAACCAAGGGCGCACACAGACGGACGATGGTGCATGTTCCACACAACACCAAGTACACACGGTCACTTTTGCATCATTATTGTTATTCATTCTTTTTTTTTTTTTTTTTTTTTTTTTTTTATACCACATCCTCAGGTTTCGCTGCCGCTCTGTGTTTATTAAACATCCGTAAAGATCTTTTTGATGTTCACACAGTTGGGATTGTTTGTGGTTGTGCAGTTGCCTGTCTTAAAGGCAGCCTGTTTGAATGCACTGTGGTTGATTCCCCCCTCCTCTATCACCATGTACTCGGATTTGCTGAGGGTGGAATTGCTGCGTGCCTTCCTCATCTCTTCGGTAGATGAGAGGTGCTGGCAGCTTCCAACATGCATGTACTGGGCTTGCTCCTCACCTTCTGTCTCCCGGTGGTAGAAATAGTTGAAATTGGAGACTATAACAGGCACGGGCAGGGCGATGGTCAGCACCCCCGCGATGGCACATAGAGACCCCACGATCTTGCCCCCGATGGTGATGGGGTGCATGTCCCCATAGCCCACTGTGGTCATGGTCACCACCGCCCACCAGAAGGCGTCGGGGATGCTGCTGAAACCCGAACTGGGGTCATCGGCCTCGGCGAAGTAGACGGCGCTGGAGAAGAGGATGACGCCGATGAAGAGGAAGAAGATGAGCAAGCCCAGCTCCCTCATGCTGGCCTTGAGGGTCTGCCCCAGGATCTGCAGCCCCTTGGAGTGCCGGGACAGCTTGAAGATCCGGAAGACCCGCACCAAGCGGATGACTCGGAGGATGGCCAAGGACATGGCTTGCTGGCCATTGCCTTGCCTCTCTGCCAGCTCGGTGCCCAGCGTGATGAAGTAGGGAATGATGGCCACAATGTCAATGATGTTCATGATGTTCTTGGAGAAGGTGGCCTTGCTGGGGCAGGCAAAGAAACGCACCAGTAGCTCAAAGGAGAACCAGATGATGCACAAAGTCTCCACCACAAAGAAAGGGTCGGTGAAGGACGACACCATGGAAACGGCTGAGGACGAGGAATTGGTGAAGACATCGGGTGGGAGAGGTCCACCACCCGTCCCAAATGTCCCCCCGGTTCCCTCATAGTCGTGGTCATCCCTGAACTCAGGCAGGGTCTCCAGGCAGAAGATGACAATAGAGATGAGGATGACCAGGACGGAGACGATGGCGATGCCTCGGGCCGGCCCGGAGCTCTCAGGATACTCAAAGAGCAGCCAGACCTGGCGCTGGAACTCCTTCTCGGGGAGCGGCCGCTGCTCCTCCCGAATGAAACCCTCGTCCTCCCGGAACTTCTCCATGGCCTCCTCCCCCAGCTGGTAGAAACGAATCTCCTCGGAGAAGATATCAATGGGGACGTTGACGGGTCGTCGGATGCGCCCTCCAGACTGGTAGTAATAGAGGATGGCATCGAAGCTGGGCCGGTTACGGTCGAAGAAATACTCGTTGCGCAGGGGGTCGAAGTAACGCATCCTTTTGCGGGGGTCCCCCAGCAGCGTCTCGGGGAACTGCGCCAACGTTTTCAGCTGAGTCTCGAAGCGCAGCCCCGAGATGTTGATCACCACCCGCTCGCAGCACTCGTGCTCTCCGCTGACCTCCGCGGGATGCCCTGCGGGGCCGGCGGCGGGCGGAGCGGGGTGTTCGTAGCGTTCCCCCCCCAGCAACGGGTGCGGATGCTGCGGTTCCTCCGGCAAAGGGTCCCCGGCGCCCCCCACTACCGTCATGCTGCCTTCCTCCGCCTCCTCGCCCTCTTCTTCCTCGTGGCCGGGGGGCGGCTGCGGAGCTCCGGGGGGCGGCTGTTCGGTGTAGCCCAGGTTGTGGTGGCTGCTGTTCGGGGGCCGGCCGGCGGAGGAGGCGGCCGGAGAGTGCAGCAAGCTCCGGCGCTCGTCCATAAAGGTGTGGGGAGGAAGGGGGAAAGGGTGAGAGGAACGGCGAGGCGGCGGTCGGAGCCTCTTCTTCCTCTTCTTCCTCCTCCTCGGGGCGGAGAGGGAGAAGCAGCCGCCCCGCTCCCGGCTGCCGCGGCTCTGAGCGGCGCCGGGCTGCGCTCAAAAAGTCCGCCCCCAGCGCTGGCACCGCCTCGCCCCGCCGCTCCCCGAACCCCCCCCGGCACCGCCCGGTTCGGGGACCTCCGGAGCCCCGCTGTGCCCGGGGTGCGGTGGGGCTGCGGCGGGGAACTGCGAGAGGCTTCGGGGGCTGGGAGCAGCGGGGGGAGTCCTGAACGGCAGGGCGTGTGTGTGTGTGCATGTATACGTGTGTGCATGTGTACACGTGTGTGCGTGTGTATGTGCACATATGCATGCACATACATGTGGGTTTACATGCCTATGTGTGCGTGTGCGTGTGCATGCATGTGCGTGTGTGCCCGTCTCTGTGCACACGTATGTGCACGTGTGTGCATGCATGTGTGCACATGTGGATGCTTGTATGCATGCATGTGCATACATGTGCATATGTGTGTGTGTGTGTGCATGTATGCCCGTGTGAGTGCGTGTGTGTGCATGTGCTCATGTGTGTGTCTGAGTGTGCGTGTGCAACCCCACAGCAAAATCAATGCAGACGTGAAGCTGGCTCAGCTCTCTGTAAAGGCAGTTGCAGTCTTTCCTGCAAGGAAGCTGGAAGGCTTTTCTCAATCAATCTTTTCAGGCAAATAGTTCACTTTTGGTCAAACAAGATTTTTATTTATTTTATTTTTTATTTTTCCTGCAGAAAGCTTTCCCTGCAGAATCCCAGTGCTGGCAAACACTCCATCCCCACAAGCCTTGCACAGAGGGGTGACTGGAGGCCAACCCCCCCATGGGTCCCTGTGCTCCCAAACCCCATTGATCGCTCTCCAGGAGCGCTCCTATCCTCAGCCCTGTGCCAAGAGAGGCTCTGGGAATTCAGGGGGTTCCTGGCTGGGGAAGGAGCCTGACCACATGGGTCAGGGATGTGTTAAGGGCGTCCCAATCCCATCCCGCCCCAACAGCCCCACTGCAGAGAAGGTGAAATCCTCACTACCAGCCCCTCTGCAGCTCCTTGCTGCTGTTATTTTTAACCAGCACAGCCTCCAGAAGGTAGGGGAAGAAAAAAAAAAACAACACTCTGATGAAAAGATCAAACTTATTTATACTTTAAATTAGAAACAAGCTGTACAAAATACACAAACCCATGGGGGAAAACAGCAATAAATATTGCTGTAGGAGCTGAGCCCAAAGTGTAAATGGGAACAGATCTGAGCAAGCCCAGCTTCCCTTCCTCATCTTGCTGGTAGATCTGGTAAGGGGCAAAATAACCCCAAACCTTCTGGCCCAAAAAGTGGTGGAGGTGCCCAAGGAGGAGGCGTCCAGCTGGGAACTGCTCTGGGCTGTGGCCTCAGCCCCAACTGCACTCATTGCTGCAGCAGCAATAGGAGACACTCATCTCCAGGCCATGGCACCTTGCCCTGCGTGGATTTGGGTTCTTATGGTCACCTCCATCCTTGGCTCCATGTCCTGCTCATGGCTGCACATCACCCAGGATGAGGGAAATGGGGCAACAGGCATCCAGCCTTACTCTTTCATCTTTCCTATGGCAACTAACAGCAGGAGAACCCAACACACAGCATCCCCCACCCATCCCAACCTGGGCAGAATGAGAACTAAGCATCATTCGCCCTCAGGTTGCTCGTAGGCTGCAAAACACCCCTGCAAGAAATGGTTCACATCCGAAATCTGAGCTCTGCTCTCTGCAGGTTTCGTGTGACCGTGCGACAGCCATCATCTGCTCCTTCCATACATGTGTGTAGCACTTACTGAAGGACTTGTCTGGCTCATCTCTTTCCACTGCTAGGACTCCTGCCAGTAAATCACTGTCATCTGGTCGAAGGCAAACAAACAAGGCTGCTTCATACCGTAAACATTTATTGATGACAAAAGGCTGGAGGCAACAAGGCAGAACTTCCATAATGGCAACAGTTTACTTGGGCTCTCGGTCAGGGGGGGGAAACCCACTGGAAATCAGCACCAGCTCTGCAGAGAGCCGTGTACCTTTGGGATGCATTGAGGAAAATCCCTTCCCTTGCAACCAATCGGCTCAGCACAGCAGCAGGAATTAACCCCTCAGCTGCCGCCTGCTTTCAATCAGCCTGAAGGATTGCAGCTCCAGCCCAGCAGCCTCAGGCACCGCCTGGCCTCCTGGCCCTGTTTTCCCCTCCGCTGCTTCCACCTAATCCCATCAAATCTAATTAAGCTCTGCCAGGCCAGCGGCTCGCTGCAGGCAGAGCGGCTTTGGGGCCATTGCCGCCAGCCCCAGCTGGTCAAGCAAGCCGGGTTGTGCCCCAAACCAGCAGGAATGAACACGATCACAGGGTGAGATTGAGCACGGTAACACCAGAGCTGACAGGAGTCCATGGGAAGGGACACCTCTGCACTGCCCCCAGCGTTTTCCTGCAAAGCGCTGCACCAAACGTGCTCCTCCAGGCTGTGGCTTTTCTGCTGAATGTAGGATGTCCACCTCCTCCCCGTGCGAGATCCTCTCTGCTTATCCATCCATCCAATTCTAAGCTTGAATCTGGACTCGACAAATTCGATTTGATTCCTAACAGCCATTTAGGAAACTCCCCTGTGCAATGATCTGCAGGCTGACCTGCAACATCAACTGCAGCTTCCACAAAGCAGCAGAGCCAGCACTGCTCATTTCTTCCTCCAGTGGCCTTCTTGGGGCAGATTAACAAGCAGAGGGGGCACACAGCTTCACCTCTCCCACATCCATAGGTGAACCCTTCCAGACCCCTCCCGTGCATGGAACCTTCATTCCAAACCCCCGTTGCTCCCTGGCTTTGGTTCCTCGCCTTGAAGCCTTGCCCATCCCAAGCATCCTCTCGTGCTTGCCCTGCCCCATTCAGAGCTGTGCATCCTGCAGCCTCGCTGCCCGCACGTGTTGGAGCCCTGCCCTCCCTCATGTCTGAATGGGAACCCTGCCTCCATTGATAAATCTGGGACAAATCTGCTACTCTTTTATTTCTGAGGATCAGAAACCTTTCAGCGCTAACGCTGTTACAGTAATACCTTAATGCACCATAAATGTATTGTCTCTCCTCTCACAGCAGGGAACACACAAAGCTCCAGCTGCTCCATGGGGACATGATTAACTCACTCGTGTGGCTCCTCCTGTCGTTCCAGAACCACGAGCTCACCTTGCCCTACCTTTGCTTCTCACATCCATAGGAACCCTATTTCCCTGCCAACATTAGAGGCTGAGAGTGCCATTCGGGTCACTCCCCACTGCTGGGGCAGAGCTGAAGCTTGTAAATAGGGCTTCAGCATCAACCCAACTTCTCGTGATTAACTCAGAGTAACACACAGCTACAGCAAGCAAATGGGCACTGGCACTCTGCTCCTCTTTCTGCAGCCACGTTCAGTAGCTTGCTCTCCCCGTAACCTTCAGCTGGTTCTTCCCTGCGAACTTAGCTCTGATTTAATTACGGTTATTGGCTCTGCAATTAGGGACGAAGCAGCACAAGGCTGCCTTTGGTCCAGGAGTGACCACCCTGCAGCCTTCGGGCTCACAGCCACCCCACAGAGATGCACTGCAGCTCTGAGATGCGCCCACAGCCGTCTGGCTGCGTAGGAGCAGAGCCTCGAGTCTCTCCGTGCCTCAGTTTCTCCTCTGTACATTAGGAGAACGCTTCTCGCCTCCCACCTGTAGTCTATTTAAATCCCTCACCAGCCTTTCACCCAGCTCGTGGTTGCAAAAAAAAAAAAGAGAGAGAGAGAGAGAACCAGAAACTCGAGATAGGAAATAAAATTCAGTGCTTTCTGACTGCTGAGGTTTGCTTCACTGTCAGCACATGGGCAAAGCTCACTGCTGCAAGCTCCGTGGGGATGGCAAACCTTTAGCAGGGCACTGAGCACAAACACAGCAGGCAGCAGGCACACGGGGACGTCTCTGTTGCAATAGAGTGAATAGAGGCAGTCTTCAGAGAGTGGTCCTTGCTCTCAGTAGGTGGGGAAAGTGAAAATCGAACCTCTGACCCCAAGTCGCCGTGCATGGATAGGAGCTATGGATAGGAGCTATGGATTCAGCAAGAGAAGTGCACAACTCTGCCATCAAAGAATGGGGAAGATTTGGGGGGTAAAAGATGCCCCAACTTCCTCCGTGTTGCTTGCTGACTTCACACAGTGGCTGCATTGGCTGTGATGGAGCTGCTGGAGCTCAATCCCATCCAACCTGCTGGGGACCAAGGGGTTACAATTCAGGCTAGAGTCAGGCCTATTTTAATATCCTAAAAATGTGATTACGGGGCGGGATTATGTTGGCCAAACAATGTTAATGCAAATTCCCCCTTTAATGGGGATCACATTCCAAGGCCTTCACAATGACAGCAAAATGATATCCAGAGGCTTCTTACGCAGCTCCTGTTGCACGCCATTATTTGGTCATTAGGCGATAAGATTACATCCACAAAGCAACTTAACCACAAATCCATGGAGACAGCGTGGCAGCGGCGCTGCCTTTTCATTACGGATGGGCAGATGTCCATGGGATGCGGGGTGGGTGCTGGAGGGATGTGGGATGAGCACCGCTGCCCAGTTGGATGAGAGCTCAGCAGCCCCCGTTTGGGGCAGTAGAAGTCACTCCTTGCGCTTCGCTGAATAATTTATTCCAGGGATGTCACTTCTGCTTGGCTTTGGTGGCACTGGTCCCCATCCGAGTTGGCACACGGCAGCATTTCAGCCTACTTATGCCAAGCGAAGCCAACAGCTGCAAAAATTCTGCTAGCAGCCCCTCTGACAGCCAAGCCCAACCGCTGCCTTCCATCCAAACACAGCTGGAGCAATCTGCCCTAAAATATGGGATCGGTCTCTTCACAACAATATTTCAAGTGGATTTCTTCAGGGGGAAACTGAGGATATTTGGGTGAATTGGTGCCCAGCCCCGTTCAGCTGCATAAACAGTTCTGTTCTTAAATAGCTCCATTCGGTTTGCACAGAAATACTGGAGAACCTACAAGTCGCTGCTGCGCCACAAAGCGCCCTTGTAAAGGCTCAAGTGTTTATTTTCAGAACGTGTGCTCTTCACCTTTCTCCCATTGCTCAGCCAGTCGTGCTCGGAAAAATAAATTGTGTCATG
>JAPSGF010000060.1:3395830-3495114 GCA_035772895.1 Perdix hodgsoniae | reverse complement strand
TGCAAGCACAGTTCTGGGACAACCATGGCATCCCATCCCTATGCACAGCAGGACTTGGGAGCCTGGATCCAACCAGACCCAGCTAAGTGCTAACATTATTATTATTGCAAATCTGGGAAAATACACTTCTGCCCTAAGGCTGTTCTGCATTTCCAGTGGGGAAACCCAAACCAACAGAAATTTGGACCAGAGGAGCCTGTGCAGCATCATGGAGAGGCTGCAAGAGGGGTCAATGACCCGAGCTGTGGTGCTGAGCCCTGCACTTAATTTCTATACGATTCTTGTTTTGTAGCTTCACAAGCCTGGATCCCCCTTGTTGCAGTGCTCATTTCTGGGAAATTCTTGCGACTCACTCTGAAATTTCCTCCGCATCACGGGGTGCCTGCAATGAAGAAGACACCAGAAATTGGGGGTGCCGATGGGTCACTGTGTGTGAACTGGGAGCAAAACCCCTCATTGGGACCCAGGGGCGCGATGCTGGGTGATGGGGTGACACTGCAGGCCAATGGGGGTGACACCATGCTGCCCCATAGGTGCCATAGCGACCCTCCTTGTGCTGGCCAATGACCATGTTGACAAGGCACGAGCAGATGGAGAAATAACGAAAGGGATCTGCTGGCGATAAACACGCGACTTCTCCGAAATCACCCCCCTCCAAAGCAAAAGCAAAAGCGACTGCTTCTTCTTTCCCCATTTCTAAACCCCAAATGACAAAGCAGCCGACGTGCTGGTGGTGTTGGGGGGATGTGGGAGGGGGGTTCCTTTGCAAAAGGGCTTTTCAGAGTTTTGCCATTTCCTTTCATTTCTTTGGTATATTGGGAAAGCCGGGGCCGTGCTCAGCCTGGGGACGGCAGCAGGGCTGATCGCTGCCACCTGCGCCAGTAACCCCAGCAACAGCTCCGTGCCGACAGAGGCAGGAGAGGATGCTGACTCACTGCCCGCCTCGAGTTAGCAGCTCACCCTTAATAAAAAAGCACCGCCGGAAGAGTCTTGCTATTCCTTTCCACTCCGCATCCCCCCAGCCTCCCCGTACAAACCGAAGAAACCACGATTCTAAATGAAAAAACACGTGAAAAATAAGAAAAGAAATACCCGTGCACACCAGGGTGAGTTTAATTGCATGAACGAACTCGTTCCAGTTCAAAAGGCAGCACCCCCCATTAATTCGCTGAGGTCGTTGCAAAGAGCAATGAGTCCCGAGATGGAAGGTTTTTGCTGCAAATATAAAGCACTGAATTATTAACGGCCTGGGTCTATGGAGAAAGGAGGGGGGAGCTTGAGAAGACCATCTTAAAGGAGGAATTCACCCAGAAATGACTGCAAACCCCTCGCTTCTCTCCTTGCCTTTGACCTCATTGCTTTGTCTGCCACTCGCTTTCCTTTTTAATGCGGATCTTGCTCTTTGCTGCTTTGTTCCCCTTCTTCTTATGGGGAAGTTCGAAATGAGATCCAGAACAGCCAGGAGAGAGGAAGTCTGAGATGTGTTCGTTTCTCGCGGCTTTTCCTCCCGGCGGACTCGTTTTGGACAGAGAGCAACGGGAGCTCAGCACATCCCAGGTGAGATGTCAGAGCTCAGAGACGCCCACGGCGGCACATCCCACACGGCGGGGATGGGTTTGGAATGGGCAGCATTTATTCCTGCTTTGGTTTCATCCACTCGGTCCACCACGAGGAGTTCGTCGAGGCGTCCCCAACACGTGGGAGCTTCCTGCGTGCTCATGGTGTGCTCGTGGCCTCCCCATAGCGATGACCATCACCTACACTTAAACACCCATAGGATCCCCTGTGCTGTAGCACCAGCTGTCCCACACTCACAGCCAATTCCCATGCTGGCCACAGATACCCATTCTTTCTCCCCAGGTGATGACCATCAGCTCGTCCATAAATGTCCATAGGAGCCCTTGTGCTTTAAGGCCATGTCCTTCCGTGGGAGCAGCACCCCCTGCTCTGAGCACAGAGATGGGCTGAAGGCACGCAGTGGCTCTCCCAGTGCCCTCTGCAGTGGGGCTCCAGGCTGTACCTGTGCACATCTATTGCCTGCCACCTGCCTGACACGGGAGCTTTTAATAGCTCCATTATGCCAGCGAAGACAGTGCGAGGCCTCTCTGCAAAGCTGAATTGTAACTGCTTTTTAATGAGGATGATTCATGGCAGCTCCTGGTTCTGCTGCCAGCCCTTGTGCTGGAGGCTCATCATGAGGGAGCTGGGAAGGAAAGCTGACGGCTCCCCAGCACGGAGGGGAGGCTGAGCAATGCTTTGGGTTGCATCTGAAGCTCGTCTGAATCTCCAAAGCCATCAGGTGAATGGGTTTGAGGGCTCCGGAGTTTGTAAGAGTGCCCCAAAAGGTGACGTGCAGCCATCCCCTCCACCAGCTGACACAAAACAGGGAGATATCTACAGAGCAGGGGCAGGAGGAGTGCCCAGACCTGTGCTTTGGAGGCTGCTTTGACATTTACAGAGACCTAAACCACAAACAATTGCCTGTGCTATGCTCCCAGGGTCGGGGAAAAGCTGGAGGGCTCAACTGAGTACAAACATCTGGATTGGGTTCAGCCCATTGCTCCATCCAACACAAGACTTCAGGACTACTCCCAAAGGTGATATGCAAAACCTCTAGAAATAAGGACTAAATCCCCATCGTTCCCTTCTCTCTCTGCCACCGAGGGGCTGCAGGGACTTGGGCAAGTGGTGCCTCAGTGTCCCCATCCATAAAATGGGCTGCAGGTACAGACAGCACTTTGTGGAGTGCCCTGAAGCCCAGGGAAGGATTCTGACATCCTCTCATCTTCCTCCTTCTTTCCCCTAACACGACCCACATGGAATGGGACACCCCTTTGGTCATCAGGGTTCAGCTCTCTGGGCTGTGCCCCCAGCCCCTCATTGGCACAAGAAGCAGAAAAAATCCTTACCTCTGCGAGCACTGCTCAGCAATGACTAAAACACGGCTGCATCATCACCACCGCTTCCATCTGAAATCCAAACGATTGCGCCATACAAACCTCCACAAAGAAAATCAGCTCCATCCCCGATGATACCAGGACACCACAGCACCCTGACTTTGCCTCAGATCCCATCTCGTGAACGGATGGATTTCGATACCTATCAGTAACATGAGAAGCTGTGGGATGCACAGTGCAGTGCCCTGCACTCGAGTGTGAGGAAGCCAGGAATAGCAATGCTTATAATAACAAATAATAATAATAAATACATAAAGGGCTCGAAGCCTCCAAGTGCCCCTGACAGATTTGGTGTGTGTGTGTGAAGGTCCCAAAACACAAGTGGCAGCAGGAACCGAGGCTTTTGTTGGAGTGAGAGTGCTAGCAATAATTAAATCACTGCCTCGTTACGTGCGGACCAATTTAGCCCCTCCTGATGCATTTGGCAAATAGTTAGCATAACGAATCCATCTGAAACGGCACCTGAGACTGAAGTAATTCATAATGAAGCTCCATATTGAGATTAGGAAGGCAGGATGGTGAGGCAGCCCACCATAGGTGAGCAGGGGGGCAGAAGATGGTGCAAACCTCAGCACTTCTACCTTCACCTCCTGCATGGCTTTAGGGGGCAGTGGGCTCTTGCCAGGATGCAGACCCCCGCTGACCAAGCTTACTGCATCCCCTGGATGCATCACTGGGGATTTCTGGGGTGCTGCAGTTTCCAGCTTTCAGCCTTTCCTATTTCTGAGTCTCTAAACGGGCAGCTTCACCCTCAGGAAGGCTGGAAAAGACCTCTGAGATCACCAAGTCCAACTGTTAGCCCATCCCCACCAGCAATTCCCAGTGACACAGGGCTGCTGTCAGAGGATAACAAAGGGAAGTTAGCAGCTAGGCACCTGAAAGGCAGGTCCCTCTATCACAGTGTAAATCACACTAGGAAGAATATCTCATGTTCCTAATGCTGCTGAAGCTGACACAGTGCTACCCAAATAGACAGCAGAAGCACACAGGTGCAGCACCAATGCTTTTCTGCTGCCCTGTGCACATAGACCAAATGAGGTTTAAGGCAGCAGCATCGTTTGGATGGGGGTAATTGGGGTTGAAATCCATCTCTGGAGGGGATGTGCACCAGTGCATGGGAACTCAGAGCAGCTGAGCGTTGTGCCAAAAATACTTATGGAAAGTTGTGGTGTGTTGTAAGAAATCGAGTTGCCTTAAGGTCACCTTTACATATGTATATTGTTAATGAATGCTTCAGCCCTCAGAGGTTCAGAATTTATCCTACAAAGGACAAGGATGAGGCAAAACTAAGGTTTCTGTTTGCTCTTCTCTCCCACTGGGTCAGGTGAGTCCATAGAGGTCTGTGCTTTAAACGTGCAAAATGCATGAGCACAGCTGGTAGGAGATCTCCAGCACATCTCCGGGAGGGTGGGGGAGTTTGGCTGGAAAGCTGTGAGCTGGGTTATCCGAGGCAGAGAGGGAGCTGTGTGTGCATAGTGTGCCCACATAGCACCATACCTTCCCCGGTAAACGGGGCAAGAAGGAGCGAGGACAGCAATTAATGCACTCCAGTGGCATTTCTCCATCAGGATTTTGCTGCTCCCTGGGGCTCTGCCTTCCCCAGCACCAAGCATTGGGTGCCACGAGGTGACACTGGTCGGAGGCCATCCCACGCTGAGGATGGGTGCTCTCCTGAGCTCATCCTGAAGCTGCCACGTCCCCTCCTGCCACGCTGTGCCTATGTAGGACATGCAGCCCCCAGGGGCTCCCCTGCTGACGCAGCGTTCCTATGGCAGAGGGCACCACGTTTGTGGGCAGATGGGTTATCTGGGCCAAACCCAACATGCGGGGACACCCAGCCTGTTTCTCACTGGCTTCATTAAGCCTCCTGTCCCAGGTGTCCCCAGCCAGCTGTCCTGGCACAGCCACCTCTATGGGATGACCCTCTCAGCAGCCGGGAAGGCAGGAGGGGAAGGATGGATTGCAGCGGTGCACACCAGCTCCCCAAAGTGCAGGTTGTTTGGCTTTTCTTTTAATTTACAGGATGATCAGGACAGATTTCGGCTCTTGCATTTACCCTGAATTATCCCCGGATCCCAAATGCTGGGAGAAGTCAGGTCTCAGAGCTGCACACGTGAGAGCAATAATTACCAACACTTCTCAGCACCTTCCCACCCCCATCACCGCACGATCGATGCGCTCTGCCATTGCTGACCTGGTTTCCAACTGTCCCCCTCTGGAGCAACATGGGGAGGTGATGCTGTTTGGAGATCCAGCTGTGGCACAGAGCCATAGTGGGATCCAGGAGGGGTGAAAATGACAGCACCAACCACTGCAGTGAGCTATCCTAAAACACTGACTCGCTATTAAAGCATCCCCAGAGAGCTTTGTGTTGCTAACCATTCCCAGCCCTGGGAAAGGATTGCTCTGTAATGCCAAGAGTTTCAGTGCGGCCGTTTCTTGGGAAACGTCCCCAGGCTGCATCCCCAGAGCTCAGGCTGAACCCATTCTTATGTGACAATGATTTTAAGGGACTGAGCCGGGCTTTCCCACATCTGGTTTGATGTTAGGGCAGAACAGATTTCATTCCAGCAGGAAGGCTTCTTGCATCTCTCCATGTCCAACTTGCCCTGTAATTCCCAAATCAGTCCTGACTCATGGAGGAGAGCTGGGGATTAACAGCACAGCACATCTCAGTGCAAAACTTCCCCTGTTTTTCCCATTCCCTCCTTATCCCACAGCTGAGATTCCTTAGTGGCATCCTACAGGCGTAGGGAGCTCCTTAAAGGCTGCAGAGCACAGCTCCGAGCTGTGGATCCTAAAGCTCCAGCTCAGACCTTCACAGAAAGGGAGGCATCATTGAAAAGAAGAAAAGAGGAGGAACATCTCTCTGCCATGTATTATAGGGCGAGCCCACCAGACACAGCCTCAGGCACACAGCTTAAGCCCAGCTTCGCATTCATTCTTCTCCAGGTGCAGAGTTTGAATGAAAGATGTAATTTTGCTGAGGAGGAAAACTCTGCAAGACGCAACAAAGCCATGACACAACAGCCTGAGCCTGAGTTTGCTCCTTGTCCTATTTTAGCACCAGCTGGAAAGACAGAACCAATGCAGCTGGCCAAAGCTACTGATTTAATTTCTGCAGCTATTGCTTTTGAAACGTCCCACGAAGATGCAGCACAGCTCTTGTCAGGAAGTGCTTCCATGCATTACAGAAGCAGAGCAAGCTCAGTAGTGTTCAAATCCTCTCTGGTTCTTGCATTAATCCCCGCTCTCTCCATTTTACCTAATAATCTCTGTGTTGCTCCGTTTATCCTGCTCTGCTGACCTCCAGCTTCACAGGCACTCCTCTACTCCCCATCTAGGAAAGCCAGGGATTAGGCTTGTAAATTTTTCAGCCATGTGAGCATACACCCAGGTGATGTGTTACAAATTTGGCTTCAGACTCACAGCCTCATCTGCTCCTTTTTTCCTCCCTGTTTTCCCAGACACCGAGGGGTTGGGGCTCCTCCTCAGCCCTCCCCACTCATCCCAGCCCTCATTCCCAGCCCATCCACCACGGAGGGCATCCCCAGCCTTCCCCGACCCCCCCACACAGGCTCCTCCAGAGCCTTACACATTAAATTCAGATGCAAATCTCCCTGCCACGGAAACATCCAGCTGATACAAGCCTTTGTTCCTTCCCAGGCATAATTGCAATTTAAGGAATGCTTTTCTTTAAGAGAAATGCCTGTTTAACCTCTGTGCTATCTGGAGGTGGTTGAACCCCACGTGTCCATCTGCAGCAGCTGATAGGGAAGCACTGAAGGAAGCAGATAGAATCTTTCATTTCTCATCAGTAACCCCACGGCCAGCCTGCTGCCAGCCTGCTCATTTTCCATTGTGCAAGTTGCCAGCTGCATCCTTCCAAGCCCTAACAGCTCTTTTTCAGATCTATTCCGAGGCTGTCATTTCTCCCAGCATCATTAATGAGAAGATTCGGGACAAAATGTTTTGCACCTTGCTTCTTGTTCGTTTTTGAGTCACAGCTGGGAGAAGGCAGCTTGTTTTTCACTTTGCAAAGGAAGCTGCTGGAGAATGACAAGCCTTTGTTCTATGGGATGCTCAGAAAATAGGCACTTCCAGCATTCAAGTCCTTAGGAGGCTGTTCAGACACAAGGCTGCTAGAAAATGATTTACAAACTCCATTCAGCAAGGCAAGACGAAGCGAAGCTGGCACTGCTGACTGCCAGCCCCGGTGCCCTCGAGCTCCCAGAGCCTGAGAAAGCCGAGCACTGGCTTGGAGAGACATCACTTCTGCAAAGATCAGCAACCCAGATGGAGAGCCCCAACTCAGAAGCCTGGGACCCAGCCTTAGGTCCAGCACCGCATCACCAGCAATACCCAACAGGGCAGCTAAAAGCATTTCTTTGCCTTTCCACAGTCCTGCAAGCAATGAGACAACGTCTTCTCACGTGGGGTGCTGCTGCTGGCCCCACCACAGCAAGAGTGGAGTGCTCCCACTCTTACCCAATACCCAAAAGCCCTTTGCCATGCTCTGCCACCCACTGTGTCAATCTTGCCTACGCATCAACCGAAACACCATTTTTATTCTGGAAAGCCACAGTCAGCAGCAATCACCCTACTCTAGAGAGAGGAAACTGGGGGGACAAGCTTTCCTCCCACAGCCTCATCTGCAGAACAACCAGCAGATCTCTTGCCTTGCACCCCAGCATCCCTGCCACCAAAACACGAGCATCTCCTGGCCTGCTGAGGCACACACAGCTGCTCCTTTTGCTGCCTTTGCCCAAGGATGGCTGAATCCTGCCCATTTCCACCAGTTGTGCTGCAGCAGGATCTGCTCCCAGCGCAGACTCCCGGCCAGCACCATCTCCCCAGGAGGGACGTGATGGGGGATGTGTGACACACCAACACGCCTCTATTTTCAGGTGCTGCTGTGTGACAGCTGCAGAGGTGTTTTTCTTGTCCCCAAAACCTTCAGTGCTGTGAACAGAGAAAGTGGAGGAGACGGCCACCTCTTCAGAGCACAGCCAGGTGCTCAGCTGCATCTTTTACTCCTATCCTAGAGATCACTGCCTTCAGCCTCTTCTATCCTGGGGAGATCGACCTTGAGGGTTGGATCCTGCACTGGGGATGCTGCAACCCCACGTATACACACAGCATGGGGGATGTGAGCCACACAGAGAGGGAGCTGTGATCCTTGTGGATCCTTTCCACGGAACTCGAGATGTTCCATGATTGTATGAACCCAAACTGCAGGAGCAGCTCTCAGTGCCCAGTTCTGAGGTGCCCCCACCCCATTCCAGAGCCTCCAGTTTTCTTCCTGCCCACCCCAACTCACACCCAGCACAGGGTTGAGCTCACAGCCCACCAGCCCTGCAGTAAGAAGGTTCATTGTGCCGAGCTTCCTCCTGCCCAGCACTTATTTGTCTACAGGAATTTGGAAAGGTTGGCAAAGCAGAAGCAAAAATAAGCAGACAATAAACCCACAGTGTTACAGTCACAGCACATCTTGGTTCAGGAAACTTAGAAATCCTTCTTCCCAACCATCCTGGGACCTCAGCCCAGTCTCGGTTAAGCCTGCTCTGTTTAGCATGGGTTGTGTTTACTTTAATATTAATTCTCCCATTAAATTTGCACTGACTGGGGGCTGAGAAAGCAGGAAAGTTAAAAAAGGGGGCATTGAACCTTGGAGCTCAGGCAGGGAGCTCTGCTGTTTTCCTTCTCCTGATCAACATAATCCTAAACACAAGGAGAAGCTTGTCTCCCCAGCATCCTGCCCTTTCATTTGCAGGGTGATCCACTAACCCTCTCGCAGACCCACTACAGCTAAGGAGAAAGCCCTATATGCTGCATCTGATAATGAAGTAAAAGCACATTTATGGAATTAGTTCGGCTAATCCCTGGTAAATGCAGTTTTATTGCACCGTGCTTGGATTCAGAAAACAACCAGGCATAAAAAACAGGACAAAAACTGGAGGTGCAGATACAGGCAGAAGCCAGGAGAGCTGGTGATAATAAACTCTTAAGATCTGCCATCCAACTCAAAATTGAGTGGTAGACGGAGGCAGCTTTCAGGGTTACATTGCACCCAGTTGTGTGTCTAATACTCTGCAACCATAAAGCGAAAGAAATGGGTTGGAGGGCTTCACTTGCAGTTTGGACCGGACCCAAAAGCCGCCAGAAATGTGTTCAGGTGGGGCTGCAGCACAGACACAGCCAACGAGGGGCTTCCCCAAAACTTCACGGCACGTTTCGATGGGGAACAATAGCAATACCCAGAGCTGCTGGTGCGGCAGGGAGCGACCTGGCTGATGGACAGGACGTCCTGATCCCCACGATGGGCTCCAGCACACCCTGCTCTCTGCTGCATCCCACCCTGCGCCACCCCTAATGAAAGCCACAGCAAGAAACGCCCTTTCTCCACCCCAGCGCTGGGGCTCTCGAAGCTCTGTGAGCCCTGTGTGACTGTGGCCACACCACAAATACAAATCCCCTCCACAGGCATGGCTGGCTGCATTTCAAAGCCCAGCCAGCGCTTTCCATTCAAGCCTTCAGCAAACGATTCTCTCTCACTTTAACGTGACTTGACGTGATTTTTTCCCAGGTACACTGTCTGTCTGCTCCTCTCTCTTTCTTGTTCCTTGAGTGCTGCCAAGCTGTCAGCCTCATCCCGCGCCGCAGCAGGGCCATCACAACTGCGTGCAGAGGGCAAAGCGATGCACGGGGGCACACGGGAGGGGGGGCTGTGAGAGGAAGATCTATAAGATGCTGTTTTCCTTCTCTTTAATTGCAATCAGGGGGTTGGCACCTGCTCCCATCCTGTCCCTGAGGACGCTGACCACAAACGCCAGTTCCACCTCCCATCCCCTTCACCATGGCCCCTCTCAGCAGTAAGCCCAGGCTCGGTGTGCCAGATGGAGACCTCCAGGCAAGTCAGCACGGTTAGGTTTAATGCACTGAGCAATCCCACAGAAATCCTGGGCCCAGATCCTCCATCTGCTCTGGTAGCCCGCTAGCATCTGCAGCCAGCCTCCACAGGGCTCCCTGCACACAGGGAATCCCAGCACGACACCAACACCCGGGTGGTGAGGGAAAAAGAGGGCGCGGGCACGGAAATCCCACTGTTCCCAGAAAAGCACCCCGAGGACATGCTGTGGTAGCCTTGCAGCTGAGTCAGGGACACCTGGGGCCAGCAGCCAGCACCACGGCCATACCCCAGGGCTGGGCTGCTCTCCTCCAGCAAAGGCTGCGTGCCAGCACTGGGATACACAGCTGGATAGGGACGTCACAGCACTGTTCTCCACAACAGAGAGCTGCAGAGCCCAAACCACACCCGCAGCACAGGCTGCCACCTCCACCTGCAGTGTGATGCTCTGTGTATATGTTTTCCAGTACACTGCAGCAGGGCACAGCAGTCCCAGGTTGGCCACATCTGGTGCCCTCCCAGCACGCCTGGAGCCATCGTGGATGGAGGGAGATGGAGATGTTGTGGATGCCGAGAGTGGAGACATCCTTGATATGAGCCCCAGCATGCTATCTTTAGAAGGAACACATGCTATGCTCAATTCCTTCTGCTCTATTTCCTCTGTGAAACCCTTTCCCATGCACGCTTGCAGGGGCACGGATGGAGGAGGGAGGTCCCCATGTCCCACACCGACGCTCACAAGACCAGTCAATGAGCACCAAGCATCCTGGTGAGTGAAAACCACCGTGCATCTCCTCCCACTGAGCATTTCGTTGTTGCTGCACCACAAGCCATGGGGACACATCGCTCCAGCAAGGCACAGGGCAGAGTCTCTATACAGCCACTCCATGGTCAGGAGGGCTGATGTAAGCCTTCGTGCAAGGATTACATAGGATCTGCCACCAGACTCACCACCCAGCATCCAAGCTCACCAGCAATCTGGGAGCTCGTGGCTTCTATCCCTTTATCCACTCCCAAATGCCAACCTTTTAGTAGCACCTACACAAGCACGCCCTACCGAAATCCATAGGGCCAGCAAGATGAAAGAAGCAGGTAGGAAACCACATCATCTCCTTAAGCACAGTGCTGCTACATGGGGCAAGCTTCTACATCCTCAGTAGAGATCAATATCAAAGCCCTTGGCTTGGGAAAAGGCCTGCACCCCAATCTCTGCTTCCCAGCAGGGGATTTGCTTTGCCAGATCCTGCTAGAATACCGCCCATCTTGCAGGCTCTGTCAAAAAAAGTGCTGATGGTTTCTGTAGGATTTGGGTGCAATCTCAGCCTTCCAGCTCATGACCTC
The DNA here is from genome assembly GCA_035772895.1 of Perdix hodgsoniae. Taxonomy (NCBI): domain Eukaryota; kingdom Metazoa; phylum Chordata; class Aves; order Galliformes; family Phasianidae; genus Perdix; species Perdix hodgsoniae. Next base: position 3,483,909 of record JAPSGF010000060.1, on the reverse strand, counting down.
CCAGTCATACAGTGCCACAGCCTGCAAACCCCAAAGGGGTCAACACACTGGAAAAGTCAAAGCACCAGAGAAGCTCTGAGCTCCAAGCAACCAAGGCAGTTTCTCCACTTCCCCTGGATTTTTAGGGCTATCAGGGTTCATGAGAATTTGACCCCAAACCCAACATCAGGATAAATGGCAAGCATTTTCACCATCTGCAGTGGGGTCAAGAGAAAAAAATCCCAGTCAGGAGGACAAATAATACCCACGTGCTGACACAAAAGCGAGAGGAGGCACTCAGACCAACCTGACCCACATAATTCCACCTCCTGGAGAGTTCTGTCTGCCCCCACCTCTGGGGGCTACAACTCAGTCAAACTGCACGGAGTAGAAAGAAAACATTTGGAAAGGAGTCAGAGGCCGCTGCTCTGGGCTGCCAAGGTCCATCAGAGCTGCCCACGGGCAAAGCAGGGCTCTGCCATCCCACTGCAGGTGGCACACAGCCACCCACCAGCCCCACCACTGCCCTGTGTGCTGCCAGCCCAGGCAAGGATCTGAGCACAGACGGCCCCAAAGTGGGGTTTTAAACATGAAACCATTTTCACTGTTAAAAAAAAAACAACCAACCGACAAACCCACTAAGTAGAGAGATGGCTCATTTACTGCCTTCTGTGCATTTAAGCACAACCGATACCACGCTGGTGTGTGATTTATCAGAGGGGTGACAAGGCTGTCACCCATGATAACCCTGCCTGCTGTGTGTGACAGCCACCCAAGGCGAGCATGCAGCCCTGCGGAGGCGGACAGGAGGCAGCTCTGGTGACTTCTGGGCTGCAGCATCAGCAGAGGGCTGTGAGCACACGCAGGATGCAGGGAGAGCTGCTCAGCGGGCTTCAAACCCCTCCTCTGCAAGGTGCTGCTCCTGTTCGTTGGCAGGGGTTAAGAGAAGGGGAAAGAGAATCCTGCAAAAGGATCCCAGGCGTGGGGAGGGAGCAGCATCCAGCCTCAGCTGTGGCAAAGGGGGAATTGGCCTCCGTGTTTTATTTGCACATGAAATGGATGCAGGATGCAAAGGGCTCAGCAGTTCACATGAAAGCATCTGAAGCACAAGGCTGACACGTGCAGTGTTTCACTGACCCCAGGAGAGATGGGGAAGAACACAAGGTGCCTTGCAGATATTTATTTCTCCTTTTTAATAGGAACAGAAACAAAAAAATGTCCCTGCAGTTTTCTGCAGCAAGAAGCACAGCAGACCTGCTGGCCAGGCAAGCAATTAACACATTGTCAAGGAAGCAGGAGAACAGCCTTAATGACTGCAACTGCAGAGCAGCCTCCGGTTTCTGCCCTTCTGCTTTGGAGCCAAAGGAAAACAGAGGCAGGAGCTGCTCACCCCTCGGCCATGGATCCAATCGAGGTGGTGGCACACAGAGAGCAAGCAGCCTGATGTGCTCTGAACACCAAGCAGACACAGATGCCAGGTGGCTGTGGCCAGGCAGCCAGAGCCTTGCTGACAAACTCTCCTCTGCTAGGGAGGAAACGTTACAAAAGCCATTTGGTCATCTCGAGATGTTCTGTTACACCTCCAGCCAAGCTGGGCTGCCCTGGCTTTTCTTGCAGATTTTTTCCATACACCAGCAGAACTCCAAAGAGATAAAGGCTGGAGGGAAAGGCAAGGAATCATTTCATGAGGCATTGCTGCTGAAAATGACTGAGGGAGTTCAGGTTTGAGGTCCCTCCATCACTGAGGAAACGGCCCACAGACCTGTTGAGGGGTTACCCAGCGTCAGCTGAAGCCAGCATCGCTGGCTTTAATGCCAAGATGTTGCCCCATCTGATCCAGGAACCATGCTGGGAGCAGGATTTCAGACTCACATGCCATCTCTGGAGGCTCTGGACAGCCTCAGGGACCAGCAGCAGCGTGTGCAGAGCAGCTGCCCACTGGGAGAGGACAGGCAGCGCCCACCCCCAGGGTGCTTTCAGCCTCCACGCACCGCAGGAACAAAAGCAAAGGAATGATGGAAGCACAGAGGTTCCATCCTCAGAGGGAAGATCACAACACGGCAATGCTTTGGGTTCCTTCTACCTAGAAATGCTCTTGAACTCAGAGAAGAAATACAGGTATATTTGAGTGACTTTCCCTATTTAACCCTCAAAACCACATCCAAAGAGCGAGGCACAAGCCTCGTTACTACAGACAGCGATACTCAGGACACCGCAGTGCCATGGAAATAGAGACTGCACAAAGAAATACAGCAAGAACACTCGCTGATTTCACACAGGTTCTGCTTCAGGAGGACCTGGAGTGGATGGATCCCAAATTCTTCACTTCCAGCAAAACCTCACGTCTGCTTGAGAGCAGCGATGCTACAGAGAGCCAAGAGCAATGCTTCTAATCCTGCATTAACAAACATGACTCACCCATTTATTTTCACTGGTATGTTCATGGTTATTTTAAGCTTTGTCTAAAGAATGCCAGCTACTGTATAATAACTGGAATGAAAGATGGCACTGTTTTTATTTTGCTTTACAACTAAAGATTTATTTTTAGTTCCTTTATATATATAAAAAAAAAAGCTGAAAAGTGAAACTAGTCTGAATATTATTGTAAATGCTCTGGCACTGGTTTGCTAAAACAGAAGCACATGAGTATGTCCCATCTCCAGACTGGAAAACTGAAAGGGAAAATTGGAGGCCCAGCTGCCATCAGCCCCAGCTCTGGCTTTGCATCCCCCTGGGAGTCAGCCTGGCTGCCAGGACATCCAGGAAACCCCCATCTCACAAATAGGGCTTCCAAGAGCAGGCTTTGCCTCGCTGGATATGTAGCTCCCATCTGGCCTTGAACAGCCCAAAAACACAGAACCTGCTGGTTACACCAAAAGAACATTGAGTGCATGGAGACTTTTGAGTTTTAATATCATGCAAGGAATCAAAACCACCCTGTTCAGGCCATTCTTTTTTCTCCTGAGCCAACTCAAGCTACAAAACCCATCTTTGCACCAGCCCTCCTGCTGCAGCACAGATGATGCTGACCCCAAGCCCAGCTGACACAGCCACCCTTCTCCAACATCCCACAATCTCAATCAAATGCCCTTCTATCTTCTATCTAGCTTCATTTCTCCTTCTCCTCCCTCCTCAACTTGTATCTAGAATAAACCCCCACTTAAGAGTGAGGACGGATCCCAGTGTCCTCCCCAGGAAACAGAAAAATGAGTGCAGCAGTTCCTCTGCTCCTACAGAAAGCACAACCTTCCATACTGGGATGCCCACAGGACCGCTGCTCGTTTTTGCTCTCTGCTGCCTACTTACACCAGCTCTCCCAGCAAATCCACACTGCGCCTCAAAGCAGGCCAGAAAGTCCCCAAGAGTTTTCCATCAAAGCCACTGTCAGGCTCCCAGAGCCTCATGCATTTCTGCAGCTGTTTTCTGCCCTCTTGTGAAGGTCTGCAGAAATCCAGGCCTAGAGCAGAACTTGCAGCTCATGCAAACCCACACTGGCTTGTTTGCAGGATAGAGATCTAAGAGCCTGGGTCTGTCCCTAACCCACACCTGTCAACACTTCCTGAGCATGAGGCTTCAAGGACCAACATCTCTCCTAAAAAAGGGAGACCAGATCCCCTGCAACAGCCTGCACTGGCCTCAACCCTATTTTATCCTGCAGATGGTCACTTTTTAAAGCCCTAAGCCAAAAGATTAATTCCCCCTCGCGCTGCTGGCCTTGGCTGGGACAAACTCTTATTCTCTCCACCCAGCCTAGCCCAGAATCTTTTGAGTTGGAAGGGACCCTTAAGGGTTATCTCGTCCAACCCCCCTGCAGCAAACAGGGACACCTACAGCTCACTCGTGTTGGTGAGAAACAGGCCTAGCATTGCATTGCCCCTGGTGGGGCTGCTATCACTTGGCTCAGGAAGTTCTTTGACACATCCCAGGAGCCTCCTGGAACACCTACAGCTTTCTAGGCTCGCTGGCTGGCACAATGTGGGGTTCGTCCCTTCCTCCCCTATTTGTGACCTTATTTTGGGTATCGCCTCCACGGGGCTCTAACATTTGGTGGTTTAACTCCAGGTTTAACCTGACAAACAAGGATGCAGTAAGCAGCTTGGGCTCTGCAGGTTCCTGCTTGCTGAAGACAAAACACTTCTTTGTCCAGAAGGAGCGGGGAAACATTGGCTGTAATCCACCTTATATGGCTAGGATGGGCCATACCAGCAGGGCCCATATTTCCACTTCAAACCCTTATCTCTCCCATTGGCAGCATTTATGAACAGAAGGGACATGACTCATCCAGGAATCGAGACAGACTACGGAGAGAAGCAGGAGCCTGCTGCCCTGCTGCTCACACTAAGCACAGCCCCTTCCATCCACCCCAAACCCCACCGCCCCACCATCTGATCTGCAAGCCATTTTCTTGGTCAGAGAAAATGCTTTCTTGCACCAACCCAGTGTGAACCTGAACCCGCAGCTCCTCCCATGCCTGCAGCCTGCATTGCCCCTGCTTTACAACAAGGGAAACTGAGGCACAGAAAGGGCAGTGACTCAAAAATACCCATCCCCATTAGAGACCACAACATCCATCCACATGCTGGCTATGAAAGCCACTCTGAGGCAAACTCAGCAGAGCAATTTGTATTCTCCTCCTTCCCAAATGTGTCAGTGACAGATGCCAACAGCTCCCCAGGGCTCCTTTCATCTTCCCGAGACATTTAATGTTCTCATAGACTGTTACTGGTCCCATCAATTACTTGACTTTGGCACAATGACGCAATATATGACACGGCACAACCCATTGGCTTTTAAATGCCACCGATGTAAAAGGAACAAACTATTTGGTCTCCTCCAGTTATTTGTCACAGCCACAATGTTCCTTCAGACGTAGTTTAATTCTGGACTGTGCGATTGCACCACGCAAGTCTTTCTCCTCCCAAGAGCCACACTTCATTGGTTGGGCTCGGAACCACAGGTGGTTCCACTGGTCTGGCATTAAATGTGGAGGTTGGCAGCCCTGTATGTGGCAGGGGGGGGTTGGAGATTCATGATCCTTGAGGTCCCTTCCAACCCTGGCCATCCCGTGATTCTGTGCTGCTCATATTGATGTCGGCTTCATCCCAAAAGATGAGGATCAGTGCAATTCAGTGCAGTCAGAGCCACGAGCCAGATGGCACCGCCACCCTGCTCCGCTCCCAGACAAACACTCAGCTCCTCGCAGCCCAACCCACCCCGACGAGCAAGGCAGGAGGAAGGTCAAACCATCTGCTTGCTCTGTGCTCAGTGCCATATTTAAGTGCAAAGCATTTAAAGACTGGAAAGCTGATCTTAGGCTTCCCTATTATGTAATTGCTTTAGTCTTGCTTCTTCCCAGGCAGTCACTGTGAGTGAGCAGCTTTGGCTGGAGAGCCAAAACTGAAACAGGAAAGCACCAAACGCCCACGAGCATCAGCAGGGCTGCTGTCCTTCCTGAGCTGCTACTTTAAGGCACTGTGCTATAAGACACAGCCAGAACAGCCTGGAATAAGCAAGATGCTTGCTTGGCTTTTATTATTTAGGTTCCCGAAGACCCTATTGCTAAAACATTTTGAGTTCTCCCTACTGTTTCCATCCCCTCCCAGTGCAAAGCAGCTGGTGCCTCTCCTCACAGCTGTTATGCCATAACACTGTGATTGCTGCCAAGTGTTTGGGGGAGCCCTAAGACACACGGACCCACTGACTGATGTTAATCAGCCCCTTCTGGCAGGCGAGCTTTCTTCTGAAAGCCCAGCTTCCCCAGCCCACCTCAAGCCCCTTGACCACCACAGAGAGCAGCTGGATGCTGCCTCCCAACTTCCCTCCAACAACCCGGATTGTCTTCCCATAGGAAAAACCCTGAAAACCTGATTCCAGCCTTCAAGCCTGCTCTGCCTTCGTGGAAAACCACCACCGCACACAGAAAGCAGCCACGCACAGAGGAACCCTTCCTCCCCCCTCAGGGCCCTGCAGCCCCTCAGCACACCTGGGAGCCCCGAGACCAAACTGCCCCCCCCAAACTGCAGCAGGGCGCTTTATTCCCCCCGTTTCCACTTCAGAACGCCTGATTCTGATCCGTCTACCACACGGACAGGCACAAAGCCGCCGAGGTGCCACATTTAACTCGTAACACAAAGCGCAAACGCAAACATCATCCAAATAACCGGACCCACGCCGCGCAGCCCACTGAGCGCGCACGTCCCTCCCACCCCTTTTATAGCCTGCGGAGGTGGGCGTGGCCACGTGCCCTCACTTTTGCCCTTTTCAAACGTGGCGGGCACGAGGAAAAGCCACCTCTGCGCATGCGCACGTCGGGCAGAAAGGGGGGCGGGAAAACGGAAGGAGAGAGGTGGCGCTCCCGTGACGTCATCAGGAGACGGGGCGTGAGAAGATGGCGGCTTCCGGTCTGCCTGGGCTCGTGGTGCGGCCTGGTCTGCGCTGGGCCCGTCCCGCCCGCAGCGCTGAGCGGCGGTTTTCCTCCTCGGTCCGGTTGTGCTGCCGGCTCGTGCGCTGCGGGTCTTGGCCGTGCTGGGATCCTCATCCCTTGGGCCTGGCTCTGAGGTGCCCTCAGGGCTGCGGGTCACAGTGAGAGGCCAGGCCTTGGTCACGTGGATCAAGGGGAGCGTTTGGCTTCCTTAGTAGTAAAAGCAGCGCCGTGTGCCCCAGGGAGATGAAAGGAGCGGCACAGAGGAGGCCTTGTCACGACAGAAGTTTGTTTGCCTGCACTGCGCCCTTTGCCCACGGCTGTGCAACTCGTGGGAAGGCTGTGGCTTTCGGTACGGTTCACCTGGCCCAGCTGGTGACTGGTGACATCACACGTGGTGACATCGTGCCACGTGCCTGGATGAGCTCTCATCACATGAGCAGGGCGAGGGCTTCTGTGGCTGATGCTAAATATAGCTGAATACAGCATGGGATGTTGTGTGTCGTGTTCCTGTTAGAAGAAAAAAAAATACACAGTGTGAAATGGCACCGTCTGGGAGCTGCTGAAGTCACAGGAATTGCAGTTTGTGAGGCGGGGTTCTAGGGTGGGTTGTGAATCTCTTTTTTTCCTTTTTTTTTCTGGCTGAATGTGAGGCAGAAGTGTGCCCAGCCAATAAAACCAAGGACATCCTGGTTGTATCAGCACGAGTGCACCCAGCAGCAGCAGGAGGTGATCATCCCTCTATAGTCAGCCCTGGTGAGGCCTCACTTCAAGTGCTGTGTTCACTTTGGGCTCCTCACTACAAGAGAGACACACAGGACCTGAAGCATGTCCAGACAATGAGCTGCAAAGGGTCTGTGAAAGGTTGTGCTGATGAAACACAAGCTGACTGAGAGGTAGATAAGATGCAAGCGGTGAGCATGGCACAAATCACCACAGTGGGAGAAACTGCCTTTCCCCCACACAGGCAGGCACAGACCATCATCCCTACTTTTCAACTCTAAGCACTATTTACTTCTTTCTACAAGACTGCATGAGAAGCTGAAACAAATGGTTTTACAAACTTCCTCAGTAATGCAGAAATGCAATTGAGCAAAACGTGGCCTGGGTAGCCTGATCTGTGCTTTTGGTTTGTGATTGGAGCAGCGCAGTTGTCTAGCTGTGTGTGGAAAGTAGTGCAGTAATAGGGCTGAACCCTGTGCTTGAAGCAATAGCAATATTGTTGCTTCTGCAAAACAAGAGTTGTTTTTCCCCTTTGTCCTAGAGTTGCAAATCACTCATGTGGTTGACCAGTGGATTTCAAACTCTAAATCCCTCTTCCATCTAGTAAACAGCAGCATCTGGAACAGACTCTTCTTATTGCAGTTAACTTGTAGGGACAACACTTAAAGGTAGATGGGAAATTATTTCCATTGTATCTGTTCTCTTGACTATTCAAGGAATATATTTATTCCTATCATCCCAAGTTTTCCATCTTTCTTTGCTCTTTCCTCTTTGCAGCTCAACAGTGTGATCTGTGATGCTCATGCAAGGTGTGTGCAAGGAGCTTAGTGGCTTGGCTGCTGGGTGGAGCTGGTTGGTGATGCTGCTCCCATGTAAGCTTGGGGCTGGATTAGCAGTGTCACTCGGTGCTCAGACAAGAGTTCAGGGTTTAGTGGAGACAGCAGCCTTTAGCACCACATGGCCAGCACAGCTGCCATGCTGACACGGGAGTACTTTGCAGCCCCTTTGTGTAGATCAGGGTTGCATCCAGACCCCCAAAACTCACCCAGTTTTGTGAGCAAACTCAAAACCCTGAAATTGTGAAACCGACTGAACAACTTGGATTTTGATTTCTTTAGTAGTCCAAATACTTTCTGCAGGTTCTCCACTCCCTGGGTCAGGGTTTGGTAACCTCTGACAAATGAGACAAACCAGTTTTAAACAGCATCTTGCAAGACACTTGTGTACCAGGGAGTATTGCTGCTTCTTCCCTACCGATAGTCTGGAAACAAGTAGAACCCTGTGGCAGTGCTCATGCTGTTCATCAGCTCAGGGAAGCAACTTTTCTCTGTTGTAATACAGGTTGCTCCCCCAACATCAGTGGGACATGCAGCCCTCCACACAGCCTGGGGCTTTCACCCAGCAGCTAAGTGCACGCCTTGCCTAGGAACATATTGCAGTGTAGTCCATTTGTTTTCACGAGTAGCCTTAGGTATTCAAAGAGATCACACATCACATGCTCCTGCCATTGCTTTATTTTCATTGGACATTTGGGTTTGAGATCTGTGTCAAAGAGAGAGATAAAATGCAGTGAGAGAGGCCAGAAACAGGAGCAGATTGGGAACAGCTAAGTGTTGGCTTGCTTTAGAAGAGACCTCCAAACCTGTCTTGTGCAGCTGCTTTCTTGTGCTTTGAGCTCTTGGTATCAGCAGAAGTTATGAAGATAAAGGGAGATGAGAGATCTTTCTCTTTAATGTTCAGAGGCTGCAGTTTCCTGCAGGTTTATGAAGCTGGAGTGGTAAAGGCTTTGCAGGACTTGTCACCTGAGATATTGAAATCTGCATCCAAGATCTATGGGATATCTTCAGGATCAATTGTGGCTGCATTTGCAGCATGCGAGTGTGATATAGGTAAGGGTATTCTGTATATGGAAAGATCAAGCATGTAGGTTTGCCAGAGCTGCAAAAGATCTTTTTAAACTGCTGTCCTTAATTAGTGATTAATTAATCTGAATTTTATTTTGTTGACTTCTTTAAGAGTGGAAAATGTGGATAAATTAACTGCACAGGTGTAGTTATGGAATAAGTTTCCACATCTTGTCAATTTAAATTAATGGTGTCTCTACCCAATATAAGAAATAGAAGTGCCTAAGGAGACATTTAGGGTTTTTTATAGATTCCTAAAGCATGCAGGAAATAAAATATTGAATGCGGTCATTGAGAATCTAAATCTGTCCTTGAGATCTCCAGCCCTGCTGAAAAGGGTGGCTCTTTACCAGCCTGCTAAAATGTCCCTCTACCAGACAGAAATGCAGCTAAGAAAGTACATAACTAATAATTGCTTTGCTTTGGCTTTAGGTGAGATGCAGCAGTACCTCCAAAATGTTGGGAAACTCTTTTTCAGCACGCTCCTTACAGCTCGGGGGAAAGTCCTGCGTGTTGTAAAGGATGCCTTAAATAAATTTCTGCCTGCCGATGCCCACCAGCTGGCATCTGGGAAGCTGCACATCATCCTCACCCGCCTGCGTGATTGGGATTGTGTGACGGTTTCAGAGTTTGCTTCAAAGGAGGACATCGTTCAGGTGAGAGCCTTCCAGGTGTGGGTCCCATCTCAGCAGCCACAGATGAGTCAGCACTCACAAGGGCAAGAGATTTTTGCAACTTTGCCCTCCAGGTCACTTGCTGTCTTTCCCATAGGCCGTGTTATGCAGTTGCTTCATCCCTCTGTGTTTTGGCTTTATCCCTCCTCTGTACCATGGGGTGGTGAGTATTCCTGAGGTCAGAAGAGCGTGTCGTGGCTCAGGGTAAGGGCTCATCTCAGTGGCACTAGGTGTTTTTGTACCCCAGTTTGCTTGTGCTTTGTGCATACAGCGTCTGCAGAGGGAGGAACTGAACCTAGGTGCCCCACAGCCACAATGGAGAGGGAGGAGTTGGTGGGTGTAGACCTGGACTACATGGGGCAGGGCTGAGGGCTGCTCCCTGAAAGATTTCCCCAGCCCCAACCCTTCAGGCCCGTTTGGGACTGAGTTGGGAAGAAATTCCATATGCATGCATATGACGCAGCTCATTCTGAGAAAAGAGAGGCTCAGGGTTCCTTGTTTTCTCTTCTAGCGTTATATTGATGGGGAATTCAGCATGTGGAAGACCAACTTCATGTCCCAGACCACCATCACCGTGTCTGCTTTATCTGGCGAATTTGACATCTGTCCCAGAGATTGCCCAGTTCCCTTCTTCATTTTCCAAATAGTTGATTGGATTTTACATATATCAGAACAAAACTTGTATCGCATGCAGTGTCTTTTCCAGTGTCCTTCAGCAAAAGTGAGCTGCTTCCTCAGGTACCCAGAGCCACGAGGCCCCTACAGCTGGCCCACTTGTCCTGACTGCCATCTCCCTCCTGCAGGTTTGTGAACAGCTTTATCACGATGGCTATCGGGATGCAGTCTCCTTCTTACACAGATTGAGTAAGTGGTTGGGAATGAGGAGCAGGTAGGTCAGGTAATTCTCATTCCTGTTTTCTCCGTGGCCAGCACTGGAGCTCCCTGTTCATCCCTTGCCTTCTAAAGGAAGGGCTTGCTGGGAATGTCAGAGCTTTCCAGGGAATGTATGTCTCAGTGACCTGGACAACAGTGTAGCCTTGGTGCCTTGTATAATCTTTGATGTGTTATCCAGAAAGCTGTGATGTTTGGCAGCCCCTGACCCTAAAAACCCAATTAGGGTGAGCTGTAAACTGTGGTCCTCAGTGCCTTTATTTTCCAGTTCACCCTGCTTATGCCTTACATTGCCAGGAATTTGGTAGTTGATCCACAGACTGTGAGAACTGCCTTCTCTTCCCCCAGATGCATTTGGTATAAAATACCTTCCTGAGAGCTTTACCCTTTCGTTGCACAAGGAATCGTGTCAGAAAGGTAAAGGGACCCTACACAGGAAGCCAGGAACAGGAGTACCTTGCTCCAGAGCAACAGACTCCCAGGACATCACCAAGGAGAACACAGCAAGCATTTGTTCAGCAGATGAACTGGAGGAAGAAGATATGTTCCATCTCCTGCAACCTTCAGAAAGGTACAGAGCCAATGCATTTTGCATCCCATCAATTTTCATTAACTGTGTCATAACTTGCCCAGTGCTCATAGGCTGTCAGGGTTTTTAAAGGCACCAGTAGGTGAAAATATCAGGAAAAAGAAGGATTCCTCACTTGAATCAGTAGTGATGAGTGAAGCCCCATGCTGAGCTTACTATTTACAATGTTTAATGGCAGGTACACATTTCCCCTGTCTCTTCCTGGCAGATTTCTGGCAAATATCACCTGAACTCCCAGCTACCCACATTATCATTTCCTCACAGATGAAGCCACATCAGAGACACCCTTTAGAAACACAGCTCTTATCAGGAAGTGACTTATGTTGCAAGGTAATGACAGGCTCTGCCCACACACTGTTTCGTTAAGGGTGAGGGAAGGAGCAGTGTGTCTCAATCTCTGAGGCTGGCTTTGCTGTGCCAGTCAAACCAAAGTTTCTACTTAGTTATTCCAATGTGCAACCACACATGAATGCTTAAGTGCAAGAGAAGCAAGTTAGAGCTGCAGATAAACCTCTGGCTGACTCAGTTTTAAGCAAAAGGCTTAAATCCCAACCTTCTAGCTTTGTTAAATCCTGTGCAAAATAATGCTGAAAACTGGTGAGCTGTCAGCATTTCAGATTCCAGTTTGGCTTTTTGTTACTAGCAGAATATGATAAAGTATGTGCTGGACTGCAGTGTTGTTTTTCCTTTTATTGGTTCTTTTGTTTTTCTGAGTTTTTCAACAATTCAAAACATGTCACTTAAGGAAAACTGCACAGCTTTTCCAGTGTGGTGGTGATTTAAAATGCTGCCACATAAATTGAAGATGAAAAAAGACCCCAATGTGGTTCTTGTGTATCTAAGAGGACCACACCAAATCCTAATTATTAATGGAAAAGAACAAGACCCTCACTATTTCAGATCTAAAACCAAAATTTTGGAATCCTCAAAATGAAAGAACTTAAAACATTTCCATTGAAAACCATTGTGAAGCACTGACAGTTCTACCAACGGGAAGAGACCTGCTGTGGAAATGCAGAATAATTCATATTTGCTTGTTTAAAGGCTTCATCAGTCTGAACTACGTGTAGCCTTTGAAAACAGCAGAGTAGGAACCAGGTTTCTCTGGAGGTTTGGCAGGATGTGGGCAATCAGGAATCACTTGGTCTCTTGTTTGGAGGGGAGGAAGGAAAAAGAGCTTTTTCCAAGGCAGAAGCTGGGCTGTAACATTTTTCACTAACCTAAGATTGACTGGATGACCCTTAAGGGTCCCTTCCAACTCAATAGATTCTATGATTCTGTGATTCTAAGATCACCTGTGGAAGGAATCAAGACTTATTTGTTAGGCCAAGAGAGCAACCAAGAGGTTAAGCAAAGCTCTCAGTCTCTAGAGGAGAGGCGCCTCAGATTTTTTTCATCTCTGGGAAGGAAAAGTCCTGATCTAGGTCAAAAAAAGGCTACTTCACAGTTTATCTGCACAATGATGCACTGTCACTGATGTTACTAAACAAGCAAGAGTGTAAACCCGCACACAACTCTCACACATTTTCTTATTAAGCCAGAACATTTCCAAAAGAACTGTTGCATTGTTAGGGCTTGCAAAGGAGCAAGGGTCAGGTGACACTGGTGGACTAATCACAAACATTACCTCTTTATCCATCTGCCCAGCAAGACATTTTGCAAGTCCTTAGTATCTAGCCTATAAACAGAGTCAGTTCAAGATAAAACACCTGCATCAAAAAGCCAGAGACAGGATAGAATATGTTTGTTTTGTTTTGGCTTGGTTGCATGGGAGGGGAGAGTCTGGGGCCTGATCCACTGGAGGGATGTAGCTTCAGAGCAAGCTCCTACTGCTTGGGCTGTGTCCAACCCTCCTTGAGCTTCATGGCTCTGCAGGGTTCAATGCAGACTGAGCCAAGCACCAAGACAGCACGGGAACGTTATTTTAAGGATTTCAAAGCCTGTTTATTTTATTACACTGTAGATAACAGTAATGAAGGAAGCAGCCCTGACCAGGTGCTTGAATCCAGTTTGTTACACAAGGATCAGCAGAGTCTGTCAGATTGACCAATGTGGGTCTACTGCCTTTAGGGCCTTGCCAGCTACAGAAGAACATTTCTGACACAGCTGCTGCCTTTGGCCCCAGTTCATGTTTTAAGGAAAAAAAGAGTAACTTACAACACAGCCTGCAGACAACCACTGAGATATACTGACAGAGCATCACCAGCACAGGCTGGGTCACAACCCTCCTTATACTCCCAGAGGCCACGTATGAATCCCATCACCCACCTTTAATGGAGCTATTTTAGGAGAAATACGGGATCTGCTGCAGCTGGTTTGGGTTGGGTGCAGCTGAGTTTTCCAGCTTGCTTTCCCAGGTTGTAAAAAGCTCCATGAGATGATTCAAAGAAATGCCAGACTTTACCCATTTTCTCCTTTGTGCCATTAGCCCTAAGCTTGTGCAGAGGAGGCAGTATCAGGTGTGCTTGCTGGAAAAGATGAGGGCTTAATAAAGTATAAGGCAGCTGATACACGTGCTGAGTCATGAAATAATTACATCTTAGCACGTTTCTGCAGGCTTGGAGCAGGAGGAGGGATGATTCTTGTAATCAGCAAGTGGAGTGGCTAGGGAAAACAGTGGTTGGACTGTATGTACATGCAAGATGCCTGATCCCTCCTGCACAGACTGCAGCTTGGCTGCAGATGCAGTGCTTTTCCTTGGCCATCATGTTAAAGCAGGTCAGGCCTGGGTGGGGAGTCTGCTGCAGTAGCACTAAAAACAAAATGGGCCCCTTTATTTCTCCAAGTGAAAAAAACCACCCCCAAATAACTCCATGAGGACATCACCAATGCAACCATGTGAAATGATCTCCATTGTTGTCCACTGCTTCCTGGGATGGCAAAGCTGTGTGGTGTCAGAGCACCCCAGGGCCCAGCTGGGATGGTTACCTAAGGGAACAAGCAGGTGGGTCATTGAGTCAGGGAATCAGACACCCCAGGGATGTTTGGACTTGCATAGAGATTGCTGCCCATGGAATAAAATTATTCTCTGCAAGTCCTGTTGCTAGTTGAGTGCAAGGTAATGTGGAGCAAGCTTTGGGTAGGCATGGCTGAGAGCTCTGTTTAGCAGGGTAAGTGCATTGAATGCTGAGAGTTTAGTGCCAAAACATCATTTGGTGGAGATTCCTCGTGTTCCACTAGGACAGAGGCCAGCATGTAACTGCTCTGGAATACATTGCTGTAGGGAGGCACTAGGCTGGTTTGTACCTTCTTGCAGATGTTACTGAATAAGTAGCAAAACATTCCAGGAGGGAAAAAAAAAAAGCTGTTTAAAGGTGGAGTGTCACAGATTTGGAACTTTTAGCCAAGTTCAGTATCAGTGACTGATGGGTGAGGGCTCTCTCGGGGTTTCCCAGCTCTGTACCCTGCTTCCCCTCTGCTCCATATCTCACCTCCTGGCCTCAGCTCTCTTAGGCAAACCAGGCACCACTGTTCGGAGGAGCTTCTGGAACCGTTTTGCCATGGAGCTGATGTCTTCCAGCAGCCCCCACAGCTGCTCCAGCCTGCAAGTGCAAAGTAAGCAGGTTTAAGGTCTGGTAACTGCAGCAAAAGGGGGAGTGTTAACAGCAAATGTACACTGTAATGCTCCTCTCCAGATTCAAGTGATCCTATGCTAGTTTCACTTGCTCTCTAAGAGCTTGTCTTCAGGTCTGCAATGGAAGAGGCTGCTGCTAAGCTTATCTTGCAAAGGCAGTAGGTGTGCATCACCTTTTCCTGGTTCACAGTACAACAGAAACTCATAGCAACCTGCTCTGCCCCAGAGGCTGCTCTGGGTGTTTCTCATGAAGCTGCTGCCTGAAGGATGCTGCAGCCTGCTGCACGCCCCAGTGCTGCCTGTGGGATGCCAGCCTGCCCATTGCCAGCCTCACGCTGTATCCCTTCAGCCTCTCACTGAAAGCACAAATGGATGATGCATCACTCTCAGCTTTGGTGCCTTTATCAAGATATCCTTACCCCTTCCAGACAAACGCCGGCAGCTTGTATGGCTGCAGGAGTACCTTCGACAGCGGATCCTGCAGTCTAAACATCTGCTGCTTCTTCCACCGAGCCAGGTCTGCTCCCGGGAGGACAACACAAGAGTAAATAAAGACCCGTCATTAGAAATAACCCAATAAATGCAACACTTCCTGCAGTCCAGCTGCTCCTACTGTATCCCTCAGTAGCCTCAGCCACCCTAAAACCCACAGTGAGTGCCTCAGGTCCTCTACCTGGGAGGAAGCGAGGTGCCAGGTACTGTGGAACACACTTGCCCAGTCCGTTCAGCATCCTGTTGGGCTGTGGGAAGTCATTCTTCCCACACATGCTGGCAAAACGGAAATTGCCATCGAAGTAGTTCACGCCGAAGGCATCTGTGAGATACAGAAAGGTTGGCCACACATTGGGTCGTGTTTTTAGGCTGCCTTTTGGGTCTTGGGGTAACACTTACTGTTCCTGCACAGGAAAAGGGCAGTGTCCTGGTATCCTTGGGAAAAAATGTCGTTCAGGACCTGCAGAAAGAAACACTAGAGGTCACCGCAGAGCTCTCCGTGCAAGGGAGAGGTGGATCTGCCCAAGGCTGTTTGGATGTGTGGGTTGGGATGGACCATCTGGGGGCACCGTCAGCATCTGATGGTTTCCAGCTACAGAAGCACTGATCCCTTGTGGGTATTCAGAGCAGGATGAACTCTGTCCTAGATTGGCCACCCATCAGCCCACCAAAAAATTAGAGTGGCGGCACCCCCAGGGTTTGAGCTCTCCCCTTAAAACCTGGTGGATTAATGGTGGAGGTCAATATGAGCCCTAACACTGGGGAAGTCAGATCCAGCCCTAATTTAGAATGGAATAAAATAGAATCACTAAGGCTGGAAAAGGCCTCTAAGATCCCCAAGTCCAACCTCACCCCACTGTGCCCACTGAGCACATCTCTCAGTGCCACGTCGGTTTTGAGCCTTTCCAGAGATGGTGACCCCCTCACCCCCCTGGGCAGCTCATGCCAACACATTATCAAAGCAAAAGGAAGAGGGCCTGGCTGGCTTACCATGGTGCTGGGTGGAAACAGAGCATAGCTAATCCTGCACAGGTTTTCCACCGAAATCTGAATGCTGCCATTGAAGATCTGGAAGCAGTAGAAGATGGCAGGGCAGTCCCGTGGGCAGATGTCGAGCTCTCCCGTGAATGGGGACACAGTGATCACAGCTTCCTCCAGGCTGGAAACGGGCTGCAGGCCTGTGAATCCCCCATCAACGTAACGCTGAGAGGGCAGACAAAATTGGGTTTATGCATGGGCAGCATCAGCAGGAGGTGAGCAAGAAGCTGCAAGGATGTGACAGCTCCACACGGCCACGCTTCCCACCCCTCGCCTTTCTCCCACTCTCAGCCCGGTGCTGTAACACACGGTGGTTATTAAAACTGAAATATAATTAGTTCCATTCACAAGGCTTTGTAAAATTGTTTCGAGCAGCGTTGTATGAATTTCAAGTCCTGTGTTTCAGGCTGGGACTTGCTGTACTCTCGGTGTGAGCTCCATCAGTAGGGTGCCCTCGTTGGATAACCACTCATAGAACTGCTCAGTGGACAAGGAAAACACCACTGGCTGTGTTCCGAAAGGAAGCTGAATGTGCCACCCACCTTGCTGGGATTTGAGGTTGCAAGCACTGCAGCAGATGTGTATGAAATACTGGTGCACAGGAGCCTTGTGCAGCACTTTTGCTGAGCCCTGGGACCTGTGGGCTGCAGGCTGCGCCCTGCAGACTGAGTGCAACCGGAGAGCTGACCTGGCACCTGAGGGCAGGATAAGCCCTGCCTGTAAACCAGCACCAATGGATCATGATGTCCTGTTCAGACTGCATATAAAATGCAAGGCGCTGCTCTCCTCCTTCGCTTGGATGTAGCAAGGAACCAGACTTCACGTGTCGCCTTCAGTGCAGCGCTTTGCAGAGTGGCAACGCACACGTGGCTGGGGGATGAGCCTCCCACAGACTTTTAGTATTTCAGCCATGCAAGCCTGCACCTGAGTGAATGAGGACATCGCCTGTGCTGCAGACAGATCCTGCCCGGGTGACGGCTTGGAGACAGCCATGAGAAGGCTCTGCCATGGGCAAAGCAGCAGAGGGCTCTCCGGGTGGCTGTTCACCCAGCTATAATGGGATGAAGAGGTGCTAAAAGGCTTTATCATCCTCCATTAACCAAAGAAGATGTCTGGACACCTATATCCCTCCCTGCTCCTGGGGACATAAGGATTAAGCCCAGGAACCTGCTGCTCCAAGGGTACGTTTTATTGGGAGTATCACTCACCACACCTCGGTAGGACGGAGGGATGAAGCCACAGTAGATAGGAAGGAAGCAGCTGCAGAGGAGAGCCTGGGGGAGGAGAAAGATGGCAGAATTCAGTGTTCCTGTCAGAGCTGTGCTGAGCACAGGTTGCTCTGCAGGGTGCCTACACCTTCAGGCATGACAGATGTCTGAGCCAGGCCCCATCCCTCCTGCTGTGTGTGGTTGTTTTGAGAAGAAAGGTTTCAAGAAGGACAAAACATCCAGTTTCAGCAAAGCTTCTCTGGGTAGGGGCACAGCACTTCATTTTTGTTGTATGGCTGCCAGCACTGTCAGAGCTGGACATCCATATGTCACTGTAAAACACAGCTGCTGCTAAAAGGTGAAACTTGGAGGTTATTTTTTTTAAAAACCAAGACATCCTCACAGTGCATTTTCATTCTGCGGGGGTTTTGCAAAGTCAAAGCCACCCTGCTGGGCACAGAAGCATTTCTCACCCATCTCATCAGCCGAGAATGAACATTCAGGGCTGTGGGTTCAGCCAGGGCAGCTTCGTGGACTGAGCTCTGTGATGCAGGGATTCCTGCCCCCAGTTTGGGGATTAATCAGCAATCTGGGGTTTGGTAGCAAGGCCATTTTGCCTGAGCCTTTCCTCCCAGAAGAGTGCTGAAGGGAATGAGGAAAAATTGCTGCCAACAGGATTTGGCCAAGGAGAGACGTATCCATGAAGCGGAGAGGACTTGTAAGTGTTGCCACCACTCTTTGCAAAGGGCCATTGCTGCTCACAGGCAGCCAACACACCAACATTGGCTTCTTGAGCCGGCGAACAAACCTGCACCATCTCCCTTCCTCCTATTGGAGCTGATGGTGGTGGGACCACAGCTGCAAGAGAACTTCCTGACCCCCTCACGTCTTGGGGAGGAAATGGCACAGTTAAGGTGATAGAATCATAGAATGGTTTGAGTTGGAAACGACCTTAAAGGCCATCCTGGCCCACTCCCTGCAGTGCACAGGGACACCCGCAGATCCAGCAGTGCTCAGAGCCCCTTCCCCTGACCTTGAGTGCCTGCAGGGCTGGGACATCACCACCTCTCTGGGCAACCTGTGCATTGCCTCACTGCCCCTATTGTACAAAACTCCTTCCTTATGTCCAATTTAAATCTCCCCTCTTTTAGTTTGAAGCCATTTCCCTTTGCCCCATACAGCTGAACAGTCTGTCCCCTTCTTTCTTACACCCCTCTTTAGAACATCATCAATGCTTTCGTGCCTCTGCTCCAGTGGGTGGGTAGAACTCCTCCTGTGGACACCAAGGGATGATCCCTTTACCTGAATGAGCTCCTCGTTCGAGTTGAACTCAGATACCATGACGTTCTGGCCGTCCACCACCCGTGTCAGTGAGATGTGCAGCCGCCCCGATGCCAACTGGTAGGAATCCTCCGGGAGCCTGCGCTGCAGCACGGCCCTGAGGTTGGCCAACAAGCTGCACTTGGGGGACAGGGGGCCCAGCAGGGTTTTCCGGGCTTCCCTTGCGTTTGCATAGAACACTTCTTTCAGGTCATCTGATAGGGGTGGGAAAAGAGACAGACATGGTCAACATCGCTGCTGCCCTACGAGTTGTATTTTCAGTCCTGTTAACGTGCTCACAGTTCTTGTGGACCTGCACACGGTGCTGTTCTAATGGGGAATGTAATCCCTCTAACGTCTTCAAAGGTCCAGGGACTCCCCTGGGGTGAGGTCCCCTCTCGTCTGAGCACCCACTGACCTCCTGGCAGCATTAATGGGCATTATGGGCGTCTGCACATCCTGGGAGCTGGATTAAAGGAGCGGAACTGCCCGGCCCTAGTGGGGATCGTGAGCTTGAAATAATGGGGAACAGAGGATCAGTACAGCCCAGAGTCACACGGTGTGCAGGAATGGGGAGGATGCGTGGGGGAATAGCCATCCTCAGGCGGTTATAGCGTGGCCTTGGGAAGCTTTTCCATCTCCCTCATTCTACAAAGAGCCTTCCTGGTCCCTGGGCTCCCTGAGTCTCCACAGCAGCTTTTGTAGGGGCAGACAGGCTGTGTCCTGAGGGCAACCGGAGCAGCGCGGGTATTAAGAGGGGTTATCACTGTTTGAGCGGATGTTCGGGCCACGTGGAGCGATGATTAATGCTTGGTGGGTTCATTCGGGGACCTCGGCCAAAAGAGCCACAGACAGCCCAGACATTGCCGGGCTGGAGATGGGACAAAGCCTGCACGTGAGGTCACTGCAGCATCCCTGCTTTGGGGATAGCGCAGCCATCCCGTGTCCCATCTCCATCCCCTCCCACAGCCTCAGGAATCGGAGGGGAAAGCACTGAGCGCTGATTTTTGGCAAGCTCATCTGGGCAGAAAGGGCAGCACATCACCTGGTGCTTTGTCTGAATATATTTGCCAATGCTCTGAATTATTTTGCTAGAGCTGAATGGCTCCAGCATCCAGTGGATGTCCCAAGTGTTGGGTTCCTAACTTTCTCCTTCAGTATTTTGACCCCAGAACAATCCTCCATCTGCATCACTTGGGTCAGTCTTCAAAGCCAAGCCTTGTGCACGCTTGTTTGCACGCGGTAGAATGCGGTTGTTCAGGCAGATTGGTTGCTCTGAATTGATTCTACTTCATTGCTAAAGGGGTTTATTTCTGCAGCACTCACTCAGCTGCTGCTCACAGCCCCTTAGAGCTGCAGGTGCTGATCCATGAGGACGGGGGCTCTGCGCCCTGCCCACCTCAGTGTGCTTTGTGCCACATCTCAGCACACCCCAGAGCTGGAAGCAGGGGGGAGGAGGTTCTCCTTCTGCAGGATGTGCCAATAGGACAGACAGGTATGTGCAGATTTGCCCGCACGATATCGCCTGACCATCTGAGATAAGGCTCAGACAGCAATGACTGCTTTATTCAGGGGACACCACCCAAAATTGCACCAGAAGTGACATCACCTACACGTTTGTGTCTTATCAGGGATACGAGCTGCTCTAGTAACACATCCCAGCGCCCCACCAGCACAAAGCCATTGCCACCCCCCAGCCCATTCTCTCCCATCTCCTTACCCAGGCTGATGCCGCACACCACGGCGGCGGCGATGAGCGACCCGGCAGACGATCCATACACTTTGCAGGCAGATTTGAGCAGCTCGGGGGCCAACTCCAGGAGGGACTGAACCACCCCAACCTGATACAGCACGAGGAACCCACTGCCCGAAAAGGAGAGCGAGAAAGGGGTGCCCGGAGCACGCAGCTCCTTCGCAGCCATCTCCAGGGCAAGCGTCCACCTCGGTGCCTTCCTCACCTGGCAGAGCTCAGGCTCTCATCTCCAAGTGCATCCCTGCTGGTGGTGGAATCCAGATTTTTTTCCTTCTTTTTTATGGCAGTGCCAGAGATGTGGACATTCGCCAGCTATTTTAGTTGCTGCCTGTGCTAAAAGCAGTTCTCCCCTTATCTGAACAGTCCGTGTAATCCTTGAGCATGGGCAGCTCGGCAGCTCAGGGCTGGATGGAGGATTCCCTTTCACATGCAGCGATCCCACAGCCTCACAGCACCCGGCGCAGGTGGATCCCACACCGCTGTGCTCCCATCTTCAATGCAGCCACACAACTCTTCCCCTTTGCTTCACTCTTCCTTCATCAAGGGTGTTTTCCTAAATAGGATTCGCCTTCAATCCAGGCTTAGGCACAGCTCAGCACTGGGTGAGTAAAGGCTTGTATAAGGCACTTAAAGCCAGAGGGTGTTACACAAGGGGTGGATGCGGGGCGTTGCACAGAGCATCGCTCAGTTTGGAAATAGTGCTGGCAATTGCTCCCTGTTGGAGGCTTTGGATATCCTTTGGGGAAAAGCAACACAAGGGGACGGATCTGCTTTCCTCTCCCCTGGGCTCTGCTCTTTCCAGGGCTCTGCACTCCCTGCATCCCAACGCCCAGCTGTGCTGCTGCCTCTGGGCTGCTCATTACAGCTCAGGATAGACGGAGCACATTCTGAGTGTCATTTCAGCCTTCATAACCTAAAGCTGCTGCCCACACAGAGAGAATAAATAATGCCATTTTAAATGAATTGATTAAAGATTACTCAATACTGTGCTGCTTCTGTTGTCCGAATACATACAACGTGCAGAGTTTGTCTTGGATGATGCAAGCCCTGCAGGAAGGCAGGCAAACGGTGACATGGGGAGACGCACGGTGAGTTCAAGAAGACTCACAGAATGAAAAAGAACCCCTTGTTGAACCAGGACTGGACCAGGAGAGCCAAGGGACACAGGCAGGATGGACAAGAAGGACAAGGGACATGAGGATGGCGAACCCCCCCCCTGGCAGGGCAGAGGCAGCACCCCAAAAGCTGCCAGCTGAGACCTGTGGGGACATGCCACAAATTCCCCAGCCTGCAGTGAGTTACAGAGGGGTTCCTCAGCGGATGGGAGAGGGGTGAAGGCAAGCAACGCCTGCCCTTGCCTGCTGCCAGCATCCCCATGGACAGAATGCTCCTTGGCCAAGAGCCACGCTCCCGTGAGATGAAACCTTGTCATCATCCTCTTAGTGACAGCGAATTGGGCATTAATTGCCTCCTTAAGTGCTGGGCTGATTTTCTAAGCTGCCCTCCCCCTCCTGGCACCCAGCAGAGCGGGATTAGCTGGGAGTGATGAGTTGGGCAGCGGTGTCCCAGGCGTGCAGATGGGAGAAGCCCCTCGTGGCAGTGCTCACAGATCAGCGCCCATATGGCCCATGGCTGCGATCCCAGGGATTTTCGGGAGAGGAGATTGCCTGTTGGAAAGCACAGGGCAGGATGAAGGTGATAGAATTGGAAACCTCTCAAAATCCCCGGGGCTAATAGCTTGTCCCGCTTTAAAGCCTCCTTTAATATCTTGTGTGACCACAAGCGAGGGAGGTCTTGGGATTCTAACTGAGGGGTTTAGCCAAGATGCTGAGGTTGGTTGGGTGGAGGGATCTGGGCTGTGGGAGATGCTCCAATCCTTGTCCCCATTGGGGTTGGGTTATTTAGGACCTCAGGATGGTTGTGCACAGGCTTTGCTCCTTGTTCCCCATGGCACCAAGTGCAGGAGGAGGAGGTTTGGTTCAGCTGCCATCAGGAGAAACACAGGAAAAGAGAATGGGAAGTCAAACTCATTTTCCTCACTGCTGCTGTGCCTGGTGGGTGCATCCCATGTGCCAAAGCAACGTCCTCTGGGAAGAGAGAGAGGAGACAAACCCCAAATCTGCTCCACGCAGATCCTGATCATGCCTGAGGATGCAAAGCACATGGGATACGTGGTTCCCATTGCCCCAGTACCACCCAGCTCCTCTCCCAGCCATCACTGCCCCGGGCGCTGCATGCCAGGCAGGTGCTGCTCTGCAAACAGGACAGAGCAGTTTTGGTTTCTCCAGCAATAAATGTCACCACGGGCTGGGATCTGCCCAAAGGGAAACCCAGCGCTGGCACCGCCTGGCAGGAGTGGGATTTACCTGCACTGGAAGTGTTTCCTTCATGGCTTTGTGAACGGGGGGAATTGAGGTGTGCACATAGGGGTGTTCCCTCTGGCAATGGCTCTTTCCCTGGCTTGTTCTAGCTGGGATTTTATAGGGGCAGAGATGAGGATGAAGTGATGCCCATGCAGGACCATGTCTTGGCACAGCACTGACCCCAACCACAGCCATCCCTTTTGCCCCCTCTCCCTCAACACGCTGATGACCCCAAGTGTTGTCCCCTTTGCCCCAGGCTGGGTTTGAGCTCAGCAAGGAGCTGAGGCCTCTCCGGCCCCAAGCCAAGCACAATGCTTTAATCCAGGGCCCTGCTTAGGGGTCTGGATAAAGATTAGCTGCGAACATTCCCCCCGATTAGGGTTTAATCTCTTTGACATTTCACATCTTCTTAGACCTCATAGGTGAGACCCTGGCAGCTACAAATCCCTGAGTCCTGGAGGGAGCTGCACTGATTGCAGCTTTGGGGACATTCAGAGCAAGCTTCCCCCAGCTCTTGCTTTCAGATCAAGCTGCTTTCATAAATAAAGCTCCTTTTTCTGGAAAGGGAATGGCCATAAATAGACAAGAAGGGCAGGAGCTCACCGTGTATCTGCTGTAAAACCTGCTTTGTGTCACTTTGAGTAGGCTTGAAAGGAGAAGCTCACAACAGCTGTAGCAAAGCAAACTTTATTCCATGTATAACATGCATACACATGTCCTCTGCCTTCAGACAAGCCTGGATGTCACACAGGGACCCATTTTTTGGAGTTTTATGGGTTTTTTTTTCTGAACTGGACCCTTGACTGACAGCAGAAGCTGGAGAAATTAAAGCCTACATTCACAGATATGTAAGAAAAGTTGGTAAATAAATACATGCACACGCACACAAATGAACCGTGAGGCTCCACACATGCACCTGATGAAAGCCAAAAAGGAAATTTAGGGCAGTCTCAGAAATGTGGGCTTTTCGGACCCTTTGCCCCCTGCCAGGTGGGGTTTCATCCCATCGTGCCATCACGGTGACTGCTGTGGGTTTCCTCCGTGGATTTTAAATCCACGAACCCACAGGACATCCAGGTCACCTCCAGAGGCTGTGTCCCAGTCATCGATGTCCATCATTGGGGTCACAGCTGCAGCACCATCAGTCCGGGCTCTCACAGTTGTCTGTGCTGAACTTTGCTCTGTCCTGCTGGGAGGGGAGGAAACAGCCGTGAGGCCCTTCCCAAACCAGATGGTGCTGTGGGGTCTCCCCTACTGGTCAAGGAGGAACTTCATTCCTATATCTCAGAATGAAACTTCTCACAGTGCAGCTCGTACCCATTGCCCCTTCTTTTCTCCTCGCCAAGAGCCTTCATCCTCTTTGTAGCCACATTTTAAGTAATGGCACGCTGTGATAACCCCTCCTGAGCCGATGCTGCCATGACCCCCACCTGAGCTTTCTGCTCTTCAGAGTGAGAAGACTTACATCCTCCAGGTCACCCTCCCAGGGCAGTTCTCCAGCCTTTGGCTCCTCTCTTACAGCCACACTCCCATTGGAGAGCACCTGTCCCGCAGGTCTCCCACTCTCCAGTATTGTGTCCCCGTGCCCCATCACTCCCAACACGATCCGGACTGACCACCCTGGCTGTCATCACACCCTGACCCCATCCTCTGCCCAAGCCCTCCTTACTTGGAGGACTTTGCTGTAGGACAAAGGTGCAAACGAGTCTTCCAAGTAGCGGGTGCCGAATCCCATGATCCTGTTCACAGCCTGGTTGCAGATGCCGGCCACTTTGGCAGTGAGGTGCACCGTGAAGGCAAACTGGATCTCCTGGGGGTTGACGTTGGGTCGGCTGGCCGTCATCTCCCGGCGGACATAAGCATCAGCCAGGTTCTTGAAGGAGCTGTAGGACATGTCTCTGAAGAACATCCGCAGCCGCACGTCTTCCCTCACCTGTTGGAGAAGCAAACAAATGGGCTCATTGAGGGCAAACAATGCGGTGCGTCAGCCTCGGGTTGACGCCTTAGCATCTCATGAGGATTGCAGATGGGAGAAGGCAGGCAGACAGGATCACACCCCGGCGGGGAATTCGAGGGCACCGTTTCCTTGATTTCACCAAGTGTCTCCAGCCGGAGGTGTTGCACTGTGTCAGAGTGAAGGTTCCCCTGGCCCCATAGGCTCTCACCTGCCTGTCCAGCTCATCTCCAGCTTCCTGCAGCAGGGCCACAATTTCTCTGATGGCTTCATCTGCAGAGAGAGCACAGTCCCACGTCACCCTCGGCCCTACATCACCTCCAGCCCCATCCCCAAGCCCCATCCTCAGGTGCTCTCAGGGCAGCACAGCTGCTTTGCCCCCTTAAGGATCCCCCAAGCAACACACATCACCCTCCATCCCCATAAAAGCCATTTCAGCCTGTAGCTGAGTGCTTTGCCTGGAAGAACTGCCCTCTGCCTTTGCGTCTGTCCCTCCCCAAACCAAGCCCCGATGCCAAAAATCCCCCCAGTGGTTCCCCATGGCTCTTTGTGTTGCATCCTTGGGAGGCAGAGATGAGTCCCACACAGGCTCTGCACGGGGACAAGTCCCATACCACAGTGTTTTCAACACCAAAGTGCGGCACTCACCGACCCCATCGGTGCAGGTTGGCCCTGGCAGCCGCTCAGCCCTGCGTTCCCCACTGCCCTGCACGATCAGCCCGACCTCCTCCGACACCCGTGCGTAGTAACCCTCCGGCTGCTCGGCCTCTGCAGGGAGAAATGCACGTGGTCAGAACCAGGGAATGATGGAAAAGCCAGCTCAGACCCCATCGGCGTGGTGCCCACACCCACCCCAGGTAGTTGTGGGATTGCCTCTCCTGTTGGCATTTAGGAAGGGATGAGGATGGAACGCAGGCGCTGCCGCCGCAGTGGCTCCCACCCTTCCCTGCAGCGAAGCAAAAGCAGCAGGGGATGGCCCTTGGGTGGTTCCAGATTCAATCTCCGGTCTCAAATGCAGGTTGAAACTAAGCCAGGGTGAGCTGTTTTTGCTGCAGGGGGAAAACCTGTGCACATAAAATTCTGTGCGTGGACAGTCGCCCTGGAGCAGCATGCAGTAACTTGCTGCATCACAAGTCACCTGTGCTCCTCACCCAGGGGATCCGATCAGCTCAAGAAAAATTGACCCTTTCCTGGGGCAGCGAGTCAAGATTGGAGCTCCCAAAGGAACAAGTGGGCGATTCTTGGGTAGGGCCAGGACCCAGCACTCCCCCACCCCAGGTCCTGGTGATGGAGGGCTCTCACCTGTAGGGCTGGATGCAAGGACGTGCCGTAGGGGCAGGCAGCTGGGACGCTTGGCCCTGGCCCCCACCTCACCACGCTCCTCCTCCACGTTCTTCTTGAAGGAGAAGACCTTCTTGAGGCTGGGTCTCTTCCTGGAGGCTTTGCCCAGTGTAGGGGATGTGCTGGTGTCGGCTCTGGGTCTCCTGGGTCCTTCGGTTTTGCTGCTGTAAGTTCTGACATCTTTTTCCTTCGCTTTTTGCCCAGCATTTTCCTTCTGCTCCTCAGGACTCCTTTTGAAGAGCAGATTTAAGAAGCTCTTGAACCAGGTGCGCTGTGCCTTGCTCTGGGCAGAGCTCTTTGTGCTTTTCCTCTTAGACTCCAGCTCCTCTTTAAGTTCCTCCCCAGGAGCCGACGCTTTGCTCTCCTCAACCACAGCCTCCTCCAGCCCCAGCTCCTTGGCCTCCTCCTCCTGCTCCTTCTTCAGGCTGTTTTTGGCGTGCGAATACTTGCCAAAGTCACTCTCCGACCTTTGCAGCAGGGCTGCCTTCCTCCCTCGTGCTTTGGTTCTCTCCTGAAGCCTTTCCTTGGCCGCCTGCGTGTTCTCACAGCAGCTCAATGAACGCCTGACGTAGATCTCCAGCACTTTCTTGGCCCCTTGCCTGTCCAGAGAAAGGATGGATCCCGACGGCTGCCATGCCGTGTCCCATCGCTGCTGCTCTGTGGGTGCAACTCGCGTTTTGCTGCGGAGGAAAACAACATTTTCAGACCAGGGTTTGCTTTCCTGAGGACAGAGCGTGGGTGGGTTGACTATGGTGGAAACTGCCACTGTTTTGACTGCAAGCTGAGGGTGTTTGAGGTGTCCAAGGGCGTATCTGTCCTTGGTAAATGATCAACCTCTTTTATAGTCTTTATGGATGTAGGCTGCACGCTTAGGGTGTTATGATGGGGTGAAGACAGTGCTGAAACTGTGCAGAGAAGATGAACTCACCCGGTGCCAAAGGGGCTGCCAGGTTTGCACAGGTGTAACAGGCATTTTGCCTTGCTGTGTCTTCCCATCACAACACAGCGCCGTGCAAAAGGAACAATTACACAGCCCCTAACCCCAAATCTTCAAGCACCTCCCCTTGAAGCTGCTAAAAAAGCCAACCACAGCAACAAAAAGACAAACCAGCCACAGCTGTGCACCTTCCAGAGAGCCAGACCCAAGCCGGTCTGCTTCCAGTGCTGAGCAGAGCGCAGGAAGCCAAGAGCAAAACCTATGGGCTGAACCATGCAGAGCCCGGAGCTGCTTGCAGGGATGGGCACACAGAGCACACATCCACCCAACACATCTTGGCCGTTTTCTGGATCAAAAAGACAACTTTCACCCATGCAAGCCAACCCCAAATCCACCCGACCACCCGTGCGAGCACCATTCATAGCTGTAATCACAGCAAAGCAACCCCATCCTCCGACTGACTCCCATGGGACGCATCGTTCTTGATGTGCTCCTTTGCTATGTACCTCTCCATTGGGATTTGCTGCTCTTCTGGACGGTGCGTCGAAGCCAACTCCTCAGCACTGAGCGAGGGGAGCCACGGCCCCTCCAGCTTTATGTTCGCCTGCTTTATACCCTTTGGGGCCGCTGACTCAGCCCTATTTTTAGCTCTCAGGACGGCATTTCCGCATGGGAACCGCTGTGCGTGAGTTTCAGTAGAAAGGAGAACCATTTCCTTGTGATAACCGGCAGCAAAACAGCGCAAAGCATCCGTGTCACCTGGTGCACCTTGGAACCGGTTATCTGAGCCCGCTGTTTGGTGGCTTTTTGTTTATTTATTTTTATCTCTTATGGGTTTTATCTCTTATGGGTTGATGACCCGTGGAGGCTTTGCCATGCTGCTTCTGTAAAAAGAAACCGAAGTATCTCCGGGAAATGGGGCCTCAGAGCAGAGACAGGATCTCCCCACTGCCACCCCAGCAACACTCAGGACATGGGGGGGCACATAACGACATGGCTGGGATGCAACATCCTTAAACCCCCCCCTCGGGCCCTTTATACAGCCTGCTTGCCCACCCTCAAACATGAATTGGGACCTTCCCAGAATCACAGAACCATAGAATGGTTTGGGTTGGAAGGGACCAGAGAGATCACCTGGTTCCAACCCCCCTGCCGCGCTCACACCACATCCACCTGTGTCCATTGCCTCCTCCTGCAGGCTGCTGCCTGCCATCCCCATTGCTACTTTGCCATCTGATGGCAATATTTCGCACTGCACCTTGCACGGCGCTGGACATGGATGCATTTGCTGGGTGCTGATCTGTGCACAGTGATTTTGGAAAGCCCTGTGGGGTTTCCACGTGAACAACACCTTGTTTTCTCCAGCTTTCAGCCTGGATGACGTGCTGCCCTGAACCATCCTGGATAGAAATAATCTTTCCCTGATAACCGGTCCAGCTCACAATTCAACGTGTCCACAATTATTTCCTTTCAATTTCTGTCTACGGTTTCTCTGGGCTGTAATTTCCTACTGCTTGAAGAGAAACAGCCCGTTTCCCTCTACCTCTTCTGAACGCTGGTGCGTCAGTCTGGTATTGATTAGGAAATACCCAGTTCTGTTTTTCAGGATCTCCACCTGCTGCTGATAAACAACCTGTCCAGCAGGAGCTCTACGGCACCAAGTAGCACATGACCACAATGAGTGATAAGAACTTTCACAATCAACTTAGTCTGCCTTTTCTCTTCAATATCCAGCTAACAAACAGCCACATCACTCTGGGAACGGAGCACAGTTTGGCCACCTCTTGTTTGGAGGTCATCCAGGATGAGTCTGTAAACAAACCCTACTGGTGGAGGAGCTCTCATGGCTGCATGGGGATCAGCATTGATCAACACTGATTTATGGCCTCTTCCAGGCTTTCTCTCTTTGTAGCTGCATTTCTGGATGTAGCCTGAAGATGGGCTGCCCAAGGCAGTTTATTTAGGGATAACCAAATATAAAGCACATGGTCAAGGCTATTGCCCAATGCCTCTTGAACAACAACAAGCATAGGGCTTCAGCCACCTCTATGGAGGCCTGCTCCATCCCTAGAGTAAAGGGTTGTGTCCACTGTGAACC
Organism: Perdix hodgsoniae; assembly: GCA_035772895.1. Taxonomy (NCBI): domain Eukaryota; kingdom Metazoa; phylum Chordata; class Aves; order Galliformes; family Phasianidae; genus Perdix; species Perdix hodgsoniae. The sequence goes on along the minus strand of JAPSGF010000060.1, from coordinate 3,454,650 downwards.
TCCTCTGGTGCACAGGGTTTGATTTTGGGTGGCCTGGTGTGAAGCCAAGGGTTGGACACAATGACACTATTCTATGGTTGTATTATATAACTCCATTCTGTGGTTTGGAGGGGGAGTCACTGACCCTGGAGGTGTTCCAGAACATGGAGACGTGGTACTGAGGGATGTGGTCAATGTGCACGGTGGCGATGGGTCAATGCTTGGACTAAATGATCTTAGTTATCTTTTCCAACCTTAATGATTCTGTGTTTCTATTTGACTGACCCAAGCAGATGCTGTGTTTTATTCCAACCACAAAGGTCCCTCTGAGCCCTGGGCACAAAAATATCTGCAGTTCAGCCCTGAACCAAGACACGGAGGATGGAGGCAGCTCAGCGTGGGCTGAAAAGAAAGCACAGCCAACTCATGGCACCTGCATGGCTTAATGAAACCTCTGCTCCAAGGTGCTGGTGGGCACGGGCACATGGGGGAAGCACATGACCCCTACCCACATGCTACCACATGGAGCACAGCCACAGCAGAAATCCCCAGCACCGTTCACTCCCTCTTCCCATGCGCACACATTGAGTTCCCCAGTGCAGGTGGCATTTGCTGGGCTGTTTACTGAAAGGGATGGGTTGTGTTCCAGGAAAGCAGCGTGTTTATGGCTGTCTCACCTGCATACACTGTGGGAAAAGCAATGGCCGCGTTGCCCTGGGACAGACAGACACGAGCTCATCCTGGAAGCTGGGAAGGATTTATCATCGCACAGCCCATCCTTACAAAAGTGCCCTTTGCTTTTTTTTGCTTTCCGAGATCGCTCCAGAGCACAGCGCAGCTCAAGGAGCGCTGAGTGCATCTGGCAGCTTCCCAAGCTCAGGAGGAAATCCCCGTCCAAGTCCAACGGGATCCTTAGTCATCGTTGGAGGAACAGGTGGAAGGCAGCCACACGCAATGCCTGTGTGTGCTGGGGTCATCACCAGCTCCAACAAAGCCAGCTGTGCCAGCCTGGGGAGCCATGGGTTGCTCAGGAATCACCAGGGCTGCTTCCATGGCAAGAAAGTGGATGGGAGAGCAATCAGGATAAAGGCACCCATGAGTGTGTATCTATCCCAGGAGTGGCACACAGCCAGGATGGGAGCACCCCTGAGCAGCTTGGCTGGTGCTGGGTGACCTCCAGCTTTTGCTCCTAGCAGAAATGTTGGCATCCCTCCCTGCCAGCATCTCACCAAGGCTCCTTTACCCCCCAACAGAGATCACATTCACTGCTGACCTGTTTCATGTCGCATCATTTAGACACATGGTTACACAAAGCGTGATTAAAGGAGTTAAAACAAGACCCAGTAGGACACATCTGCACAGCCTGAAGCTCCAGCCAGGATTCAGACCATCTCTTCAGCACATTCCCACCCTTAATCACAGCTCCACAGGAGACAGATCACAGTGCACAGCACATCTGCAGGGTGAGTCCTATCTCAGGTCAAGGCAACATCAGTGCACTCGTGACCCTGTATGTGTGCTCATCTCACTGTCACAACCAAGCAGCCTTTACCAATAACTTTGAGGCATCACAGATTTGGCTCAAGGCAACTTTTGGAATCTAGGACCCCCTCTGCTGCTTTCTGTGCAGGGAGCAGGAGGTGCTGGCACTTCCCAGCAGAGCACAAGTCCCCCTGCACAGCACTGCACACACAGCCTTCCGTGGTGTCCTGCACTGAAACCTCCAGCAGCTCTTCCCTGAGCTCCTCGTGCTCTTCGTTCTCCAGCTGCTCCAGCCTGCTGGATTTCTCCTGGATGATCTCCTCGGGTGTCTTCAGAAATCTGCAAGTTGTTTCTAGTTGTTCTAAGCACCAGGCTTTGAATGCCGGAGCCCCTGCCCCGAGCTCAGCTCTGGAGCTCTTGCTTTGCCCTGAGGATGCACAGAGCTCTCAGTGCTAAAGCATGGCACACGTCAGCCCAGCACCAGTATTTTAAGGCCAGGGTAGTTCCAGGGAAGCAGCCAGCAGTGGAAACAGTGGGCCCACAACTTATTTCCATCTGTTCTGTCCATAGGTGGGCTTCAGATCCACATCCCCATGCATTACCCCAAACACACAGCCAAAATGCTGCAACTTCAGCTCAGCTCTGACCCATCAGAGATCCAGATGCCAACACCTGGAGCCCAGCACCTTCCCATATCCCAACCACACTGCTTCTCTGACCTTCAGCTCACCTGAACAGCAGCTTCTGCCCCGGTTCCCTTTTGATGATGTTAAGCTTGTAGTAATGCCTGAGCGCTCGGGACATCTTCTCATAGGTCATGTTCACGCGGTTCTGGAAGGAGAAATGAATGTGGGGCTCTGAGCCAAAGCAAGCATCCATCCCTGGCCTGGATCTGCAGCAGGACCAGCAGAGTGGCTGCCTGGGCACTGCAAGCCTTGGCACAGCCCTGCAGCCCACATTTGCCTCTGGGCCCACAGGTACCATGGTTTCTGGGGCTGACACCTCCCTCTTTACCTTGTGGTTCCCCCAGAGATGGGCGAGTCCATGGGGGTTAACGATGCGAAAGAGCTTGGCCTCTTTGTCCTCCCACTTGATGTAGGACTCGTAGCGGCTGTCGGAGAGGAGCTGGTAGATGTAATCCCACAGCACCCTGCAGTCTGAGCACACAGGAGGCATCACAGAGCTCCCACTGTGGCTCCAGTGAAGGTCAGTGAATGTCAGGGCATTAGCAGTTATTGTGTGTCCATGAAACATGTTATGAGAAGCGGAAGTGGAAGAAGAGCCCAGAGCTCACGTTTTATTTCTACACCTCAAAGCGTCCGTGTGAACTACACTTCAAGTGGGGAAGCTAGTATTAAATGGGGGGGTTGGAGATTCATGATCCTTGAGGTCCCTTCCAACCCTGGCCATTCTGTGATTCTGTGAAACCGAGGCAGAGAAGCACACACTGATGGAATAAATAGAAGGGGGCAGGAGGGCAGATGGGATGAAGCAGAACCTCATTTCCCCAAGGAACCAGGGTGAAAAAAATAATATTCACCTGCAATTTTCCCATCCACTGGTGCCAACGGGGCTGTAGGAAAAGAGCAGATGGATTCTGCCCTGCAGCTGCCCTCAGTGCTGGGATGGGAGAGGTTCAGGGGCTGATGGAGGCTGTGCGATGGGGACGGCTCAATGTGCTCCAGGCAGGGTGAGGGAGCATCCGGGGCAGCCTCTGCATCACCATCCATCCCTGAAATGGAAAACCTCACACTGCACTGAGGTGGATCCCAGGACATCTTCCAGAGCCCTGAAATAAGCTTTGCTTAGGGACTGTGGGATGGGCTCAGCTGTGTGCTGCAGCCAAGGGCAGGCACTGTGCTGCATGGACAGGCAGCATGCCCACCATACAGGCACCATGCCCACCATACAGGCACCATGCCCACCATACCTTCCCCTGTGCCCTTGGCCTCTCGGAAGGGTGAATTCAGCAAAGGGCTGTACATCAGAGCTCTTCTTTGAGTCTTAATGTACTGGAGTAATTCATACAACACATCGCCTGCGGGGAAGGAAAGTGAGCTCAGGTGGTTTTGCTGCTTGCATTGCTGCAGTGCTCACAGAGAAAGACTTTACTCACCATCCCCAAAATGTGGGGTCTGTAAGAGGTTTTTCCTGGTCTCCAGCACCCACACATCCCTCCCACAGCAGACCACAGCCTGGGATAGACCAGGTCCTTGTAATGCCCTTCTGCCTCACCAAACCTGAGCCAGGAGCGCGGAACCTGAAGTCGTCCTTGGTGAGGATGCACAGGGCTTTGCCATTCATTTCAAACTTGCTTTCATCCGTTTGCTGAAGGGAATATTCCCTCTCTGCCCACCTGAGCCAGTGGATGACATCGTCCTTACTCCACAACGAGGGTTGGATTCCTGAAAGTGGTGACAGCCCCTGAAACAGCTCAGTCTGCACCCCCAAACGCAATGTAGAGGTACAGTGGTCTCCATCACCACCCTTCCCCTCTATGGAGACCAAAACCCACCCCACTCACTCAGCCTGCCAGGCAGTGCCAGACCATGTTCCTCATCGCTGTGTGTGTGTCTGCCCCAGGCTGGGAGCAAAGCTGCAGCCACTGGGCTGGAAGAGCCGAGCGTCACTTCACTCTGGGGAAAAGAGATTAAATGCATCAATGGATGGAAATTCCAGGCTGACATGCCCTTGCATTGGACACACCTGCACCAGGGTGAGCTGACTTCCCCATGCTGTGATGCGCTGTCTGTGTTCTTGCTCTAGATCCTCACCAGCCCCAGGTTGCCCAGGAAAGGAGCCAGAGACCCCCAGTGTCTTTTTCCCCTTTTCTTCCTCCATCAGCAGGAGTTCCCCACCAACATCACCCCTGGTCATGAGCCAGCGCGGAGCTCAGGTCCTGTTTGCAGCATCACCCACATCCTGAAATACTACCAGCAGCAAAGTGGATAATGGTTCCCCTTAGAAATCTGTTAATGATTGCTTGGCTTCGTTCTCTGGAAAATTAAGAGTTTTGCCTGCAAGTGCTGTTTTCTGAAGCAGTTGACCCCAAGCACTTCCATACGCCCTTGGGAAGATTTCTGGGGGGGAGAGGGGTAACACAGCCCCCTTAATGGGGTGTAGGGGGAGCTGAGTCCTAAAGAGAACCAGGGGTGGAGAAAATCACAGCGTGCACTGAGAGCAGACAGCAAAGCCTGGCTGTGACCTCAGTGCAAAGGTGGTGGCACTGAAGGTGGTGACCCTAAAGCTGATGATCCTAAAGATGGAGCACGGGGGACACAGCTGAGCCCCAGGACAGGGGGGGCCACAGCAGGCAGCATTCAGCTAAAGGGAAGGCTGAAGGTCACCAGAGGTGGTGACGTGCTTCACATCCTAACACTGTTGACAGATGACAATGAGGAACGATTGCTACTGCTTGGTCTCTTGATGAGAAAGATCAGCAAGAGCTGAATCACTCTCAAACTTCATCTCAAAGGGTTTTCCTCACCCGAAGGACAAATGTTAGCATGTTTTCTGCTGGAGGTGATATCATGGCTTAGCTGTTGTGTCCAGGCTTTGGTTTTAGCAAAGCGAGTAGCTGCATGGAATCATAGGAAGAAACCAGAGCAAATCCAGCAGGATAAACTCTATTTAGAGAGGTTTTGCAGCAATGCAAATCGTTTTGGATTCATTCTATGCAATAAGCTACAGGAATATAAGAGCAAAGGAAATTAGCAGTGCATTTTGCTCCTCACTCCTAAAGGCTTCTAGGGAATAACGGCACGCTCTTAACTCCGCTAATTTTGCCCCTATTTTATCAGCGTCGATTTGGAGTCGTTTTGTTTCCTCCTTCGCTATTTTCGGACGTGTTTCTGAGATGGCATTTGCTCGGTTCGCCTCGGAGGGTCCGGAGCCGCAACCCGGGAGGAGAGCGTTGAAAAGGGGCAGCGCGGAGCCCCGTGCTGAGCACGACCGACCCCACTGCTCCGCTCCGAGAGGGGTCCGCTGGGAAACGCCTCCCCGGTGCCCCAACCGGGGGTGGGCGGCTCTTACCTGCATCCCCGCCGCCCCCCGCCGCTCGGCGCTGCCCCAATGCGGCTCTGGCGCGATCCTTCCGGGAAACGAAATCGAAACGATCGGAGAGCAGGGAGGGATGGGGGGGGAGCCCAGGGCCGCGTACCCTAACCCTAACCTTAACCCCCCCCCTTCCCCCCACACACACACATATATACCGGCCCGTGTCCCCGCTGCCCCCGGGGGTTTCCGTTTACTCTGGCCCCGCCCGCTACCAGTACCGAAGTCCCCTCCCGGAACACGGCTGCAGGCTCAAAGGTTTTCACTTTTTCTACCCTCGGGGACCGGCTCCGGTCTCCCCCGAGCACAGCCGAGATGGGGCAGCGGGGCGCAAAGCGGGGCGCGCCGACCCACGTGCACCACCGCGCGCCACCGCCTGAGCCCCGCCCCTTTCCCCGCTAAACCACGCCCCCTTTTGCTAAACCACGCCCCGATTTCCTCTAGGCCGCACCCCATCCGTCTCACTTCGCCCCTTGCTTGCCATTGGCCCGCCGCCTCCACGCTCTGGACCAATCAGAGAGCGGCGAGGGCGGGGCGCGGCCTCACTTCCGAGTCCCGCCCTCGCGGTGCCTGACGGGGCGGCGCGGCGGGGATGGCGGTGAGTGCGGTCTGCGCGGCCCGCCCTCCTGGGGGGGGTTGCGGGGGTCCTTGGTGGCTTCCGGCGGAGCCTGGGGCCGTCGAGGGGCTTTGTCAGCCTTGGAGGGGCCCGTTCCGCTCCGTTCTTGGGCCGTGGGGGTCGGCGCGGGCCCGGTTGGTTCTTTTCCCTTGGGCCGCTGAGGGAGGCCTGGGGTCAGGCGGGCGCCGGCGTCCCCTGGGAGCTCGGTGGGGTCGCAGTGCGGGGCTGAGGCCACCCGTCTCAGCGCCTGCGGGGCTCCGTCAGCGCAGGCGGGGGCCGTAACCCCGAGCTGCGCGTCAGCCCTGCCCCCATTGCTCGGCGCGAGGCCTCGCTGCCCTGGGGTTGATGGAGCTGCTGTGTCTGTAGGGCGAATTCTGCCCTTCCTCCCCCTCCTTTCTGGCCCCGCGGTGCTCTGAAAGAGAGCAGCGGTTTGTGGGGGGTTTCCTTGTGAAGAGGAGCTGTTGTGAGAGCTCACCTTGCTGCTGTGGCTTCCCCCTGTCCTTAATCCTGCTCTGTGCTGCCTTAAGGTGACCTCAAGCTGCTCAGGAGTTGGGGGTTAATAATTCGAAGTGCCCGCTTGGGAGGCTGAGGGCACGCGTCTGTAGGGTGAATGTTACAGATTACTCTGCTGGGTGGCTGCAAACCCGGGTTGTGTTGTGGCAGCAGGTTACACCCCTAAAGAAGGAAGCTCACCTGCTCTCTCCGTGGCCTCATTCTCAGCACAAAGACTGCTTTCCCAGCAGTCACACATCAGTTACAGGAAGGGCAGTTAACGGGAAAAGCACAGCTGTCCCTTTTGAGGTGTGGCCTCATTTACCCCATACCCTGACCGAGAGTCACTTACACTTATGGGTTGTAAATACTTACACCTTTGGTTCGTGGAGGTGTTTTTAGTCACGTGGGCAGCCAAATTGTGAGTTATGAGGCTGAGAAGCTGTAGGTCAGTGTGTAAGCAAAGCTTCTTGTAGATGTTAGAAGTTATCCTGGGTTTTTGCGTATCTTTACTACAGTTTTCTTTAAGGAAACAATGTCAGTTCAGTAAAATGAATGGGCTGATGGTGACTACAATTCATAGGTACTTAAATCACTAAAAACTCTCTTTTTCAGAGCAGGTTGTGGAGCAGTTGCTTGCAGTGGTGCAGTTGCCTTTATTTTTTGTAATAACTTCCACATTAAAGGGACTTCAATGATCTGATCCCGTCGCTGGGATGGAGCAGTGTCTGCAGACTCATTAGTGAAGCCTGTGCACAAGGCTGTGTCAGACTTATCTCACGTTATCTCCAAGTAATTAAGAGCAGGATGAAGTAAGTTGTGCTTTGATGGAAATAGGTGTGCACTGAGTTAGCTAAATTGGTGTTTATTTCACACCAGACTTATCTCGTTTGCTGCTCATAGATTGTTTTGTTGTTGTGCTGTTGTTTTTGGTTGTGTTGTTCTGGAGGGGGTGAGTCCTACGTTTGATTGGAGCTTAAGGTCATCTTTCTTCCGGGAGTTCCTCACACAGTTCTGTGCAAGGCAAGAAAGGGAGGGGGGGGAATCCATTATTGGCTTTAATTGAATGGTCATCTAAGAATCTGAGATGTGAATGTGACAGGTTTGTTGGATATCTGGAGTAGGAAATAACCCCCAGGATTGAGAAACCTCATTATTTCAGCTGATCTGATCACAAAGCCCGGCTCACCTCAGTCTTTTTTTTTTTGGCTGTGCCTTCCCATCCTGACACGTTCAGTCCTGCCTCCTCAGACATTTTATCATCACCTGCTTTGAGTTTTCTGCTAGGGATGTTGTGATGTTTGTTTTCTTGGGTGGGGAAGGACCAGCAATGCCTGGCTTTATTAACTGACACAACCTCTGTAGGAGTTTTTGGTATGAGACCTCAATGCTGACACTCCTCCTTGTAGAAAATAATGCAAAGTGAATCTCCCTAAAAGGTTTGCTTGGAAGCAGGCAGTGGGACTGCAGTGTTCCAAAGAGGTGCGGGGAGCAGAGTGGTAATGAATTCTTTCTTTCCAAGGAAAATGCTGAATTGGTGCCTGCTGATAACAGCTGTCCAAAGAGCCTCCTGATTTTCAGATGAATTGAATAATAGAAAGTAAAATTAGTTGAACATAAGTTCATTACTAGCTGGTTTAACCCATATGCACACAGGCAACATAATTCTTTCCTGTGGGGAAACACAGATGAATGAGGAGCTACCACCATTTTTCACCCACTTCATTCATAAATTGTACAATTAGAGCTAATTATGGTTTTAGAAGCTCTCTGCAGAAGCAGTGTGGTTGTAGGATCTGTTCTGGGGGTACTTGGCTGCACTGCTGATGAAAGTCCCATTGATTTCAGGTTTCTGATTCCAGCATCCTCTCTGAATGCACCATGACAGTTGGATAGAGTCTGTGGGCCATCTTTCACCAAGGTCAGTACAATTTTTTATACCTTTTGGATTGTCTTGCTGTACAGATTATTGATTCCCAGTCAGTAGTCTCCTAGTTTGGAAACACTCCTGAATTTCTGCCTCTGTTTCATGGCCTGGTTTGATCCTATCTGTGTTCTGATGAGCTGAATTGCTTTGCAGGGCTTCTGTCTTAGCAGTGCCTGTCTGGAGAAGCTGGGACTTGTAGGGAAAGAGTGGTGGTGGTGGTGAGGGAAGCCAAATAACGACACAAAGGAGCGTGCAGTTGTGTGTCAGTTCTGCATTTGCAGCTTGTGGACAAATAATACAGGTTAAAATTGATGAATCATACTTCCAGTAGCAAAAAACATGTATTACAAGAAATAAATGCAGTTACCAGCAGGCTCTCATTAGACAGTGCTGTGACTCTGAGCTGGGTGTTTGGGTGCAGTCATCTGGTCCATCAGAGCAGAGGGTTTCAGGAAGAACAGCTTGGCAGCCATAGGAATAACAGAAGTGAACCTTGTGCCTAATGCTGTGTGCTGAATGCAGCAGTGTGCAAGCCCAGTGTCAGCCTGCTCTCATCACTAACACTGGTGGGATTCCACCCCCCTGATTCAGCCTGCTGGGGCAGCAGGTGATCGTGTTTCCTGTGACATTCATCTGTGTGTCCACACTGTGCTTTAGGATGTCCTGCCAGCTGTCCTGATTGAGCCCATACACCAACCTCAGCAGTTTTCTCAGTTCAGTAACTGATGGCATTCATGTTTTCTCAGTTATCTGTTTTGCCACTTGAATGACTGCAGTTCTCACTCAGTGTGTCGTGAAAACTGAGGTGAAAGATTCACAAAGGAGGGGAGCAGGGAAAAAGCAGGAGAAAAACCCTTTGCTTTTGCTCTGCTACCACAGCTGCAGTGTTTTTGAAGGCATTCTTTGGAGGACTGGGATTCAGCTTAGGTGGGTGAGTTTCACAGGTCTCTCCCTGTTTGCTTATGGTGAATTTCATCCACTACATCAACGTAACTAGAACAGATGAAGGAGGAAAACTGAATAAGGAAGCTTTAGCCTTTGTGTAAGCTGGCTAATTTCTTCTTCCCCTGGATGAGAGGATTAAAAATCATGGCCTTGCGTAATCACTGGCTTTGGAAAGGCTACATCTGCCTGGAACGTTGTCTGCTGCAGCAGTTGGTGGTTATGAATGAGTTCCCCAATCCATTGACATAAATGTTCTGGCAGGCACTTGCAAACCTGCTTACAGTCTGATGCTTTGGGGTAAGGCTGCCCTTCACTGGGTGATGGTGGCTGCTACAGGCTCAGCAGGTGGAACTTCACAATGGCTCAAACCTTCCATACCAGTATGGATGGGAATAACAGAGTGTAGCATTTGGCAAGGAGGAACCTTTGAGAGGTTTTGAAAAGCTGACCTTACTCATTGTGCCTGTGTTCACCGGATCCACTCAGAGTAGAAGAGAAATGTACAGATTACTTAGATTTCAATAGGCACCAATTTCCTCTTACAGTTTAATTTGCTACGTCAGTAGGAATTCTGTAAGATGTCTGGGCACTGTGTTGTTTTTTTCTTCCATGGGCTGTTTTCTGCAGCATCCACGTTCTTTCAGAGAAGCCATTTCTATGTGAAAAATGGGGTTACTCAGTGACCTTCAAATCAGGTCATGCTGGTTTAGTGTTAAATAAAGCACCGCAGAAGTTCAATTTTTTGCTAATCTCCACGGTTTCAATGAGACCTGATCTTGCAGTGTGCTAATTAGGTACTATCTGAGTAATTTGGACTAGACAGATTTTATCTCTTACCCTTAATGCTGCTTATCTCTGATTTAAGCCGTACAGCACAGCAGTATGAACCTTCTTTTGGAATATGACTGAAAGCCATTGGGTTGACTGCTTCTCTAATAGGGAGAAAATATTGACCATGCAAATTCCTTGGGTGTGTGTGAGCAGCAGGTGGGACAGGAGCTTTTGCAGCATCCCTTCCCAGAATAGCCCTGGTTTCAGGTCCCACGAAAGGCACTGAGCATCACCTACCCCTGTCTCAGCAGCAACCTGTCCACTTCCAAATGTCAGCACAAGTCAGACGTGCTGCTATGGCTGCTGCAGAGCAAGGAGGTTGCTGTGACTCAGCTCCGTGTCACAGCTCTCAGCCCTGCACGTGGCATAGAATTATAGGATGGCTTAGGCTGAAAGGGATCTTAAAGATGCCCAGCACTGCCCTTGCTGTGGGTTGGGTGCTCACCAGCCCAGGCTTCCCAGGGCCCCATCCGTGGCCTCAGGCACCTCCAGGGATGGGCAGCACAGCTCTGGGCAGCAGGACTGGGGCCTCGCTGCCCTCTGAGTCAAGGATTTCCTCCTAACATCCAACCTAAATCTCATTTTTTTTAGTTTAAATCTTTTCCCCCTTGTCCCATCACTGTCGGACCATGCGAAAAGTCAGACTCCTTCCTGTTTGTAAGCTCCGAAGTCTTGAACAAGGCCCAAATGAATGTATTTGGCAGTGAGATGTGTTGACATGTAGACTTGTTGTCAGACTCCAGGAGCAGCAATAAACAGCTGTGTTTGAGATGGTTCCCTTTGAGTGTGCTGTGCAATGCAGTGACAGCAGGCTGATGACTCCTCAGTATTGGGTGAGCGAGGGGGAAACTGGATTTCTGTTTACTGTTAATTATAAAGCTTCAGAGAGCTTAGTGCATTAGGGCTGTGCTATATTTAAATGGTCCCCCATCTGTCTGTCCGTCCCTATTACAAAATGTTCTTTGAGAAGATCATGGGGCCAGCTTCTCTCTCCTCTTAAAAGCTGTTTTTGAAGCTCTCAGTTGCTTTCAGAGAGCTGTCTGACATGCCATGGCATCTGTGTCTGTCTTTGCTTTGTGCTGTTAAGTCACTGCAGCGCTGTTTTGAAGGCATTGCAGGCAACTACAGGCAATGGCATTTCTCCACTTGTAGAGTGAAGCTGATGCTTTTCTGAAAGATGAAGCTATTATTCATGCAGAAGATAGAATCTTTGGTCATTCACTGTGTGTGTTGCAGGCTGTTATCTTCAGTTAGGAGGCTGTTGTAACTGAATTAAGAATAACAATTCCAAAGCAAACCTCTTGTGAACTCAGGCCAGCCAGATTGACAGCCCTGAAGCTTCCAGGCTTTGCTTATCCCCAGAGTATTGGGGCAGTGATGGGCACAGCAGCACCTCGTGCTGCCCCAGCTGCATCCCATGGGCCTGTACTGTGTGTGCTGGGACTTCAGCCCATCACTTCTGAGTTGGGCCCTGCTTTTACCACCCAAAAGGTCACTTAGTGCTGGTGGTTTCTAGAAAGCTGGCAGCCAGATTGGGAACAGCAAGCTCATTTTGCAGTCTGCATTATGAGCTCTAAAAGTCTCAAGGTTTTGGGCACTTGTGGGCTGAGATGAAATCCTTGGGTTGTACATTAATAGGCCCTTTAATTAGCAGGCTCCATACTAGGATGTGTTCAAGGCTTATTAAAATCATTCTACTGAAATAGGGGAATTGATTTGTGAATCTTGTGGATTATTCAGCAGAAGAGTAGAATATTTTTCCCCCCCTCTCCCCAAGACAGACCTGGATGGATTTCTTTCACATAAATGGCAGTAAAAATCCAAGCATTTGTTTTCCTTGTTGTCTCTGAGATCAGTGCTGTGGAAGCCAGCTGTCGCTTTGGTTGCATGCTTGTCAAATTACAGATGTGCTGGAGTGGACTGTTCTGGAACAGGCTGCCATTTTAGAGCTTCCCACTTCCAAGAGCAGCTTCACTCAGTGCCCAGTGGGTACCTTTCCTCTGCACCAACACCTCATTATGTGTGTTGAAATAGGCATCGTCTCTGCTTATTCCATTTTATTTTTGTGTGCGCGTGGTTGTTTTCCTTTTTAAACCCACAAAATGTGGCTCCAGTTCCTGGTTAATTTTGCTGAAACACGACACTAGCCAAATATTTTTGTGAGAGCCTTGTTAGTCACATAAGAAAGAATGCAAGGAAGTATTCTTAGAAAGTGTTATAACTATGCTTGACGTGTAACATATTTACCCAGACATGTAAACACAGCAGGGAATGCCATGCCAGTGTACCATCACACATTGAGCAAGATGTTTTCCAGCTCCTGGAAATAAGCTATCGTGTCCTCTGCTGACACGAACTGACAGAGTGGTGATGCTTGGCTTTACCCAGCAGAACTCTTAGCCCCCCTCTCTCCCATCCCAAAAATAAATCAGGATGAGCTTTCTCAAAGAGCTGCAATTGTGCTAAATCAATCTCTTCTGTTTGTTTGGCTGTAGGGTTGCTCTAGCATTACTAACGTGACCGCAGTCTGAAGGGTTTGTTTTGCTTTCTGTTGTCTGTATCTTAACGTGTATTAATAAAACCTTTCTTGTTCCTGCAGAGCACGCTGCCCCGGTGCCTCTGCTTGGCAGGAGTGTCCCCATGGCTCTGTGGGTTCCTCTGAGCCATTTCCAGCTGTTCTCTGCCACGGTGAGATAGGCAGTGCTGCTGGGGCTGCCAGATAACCGCCCTGACTGAGATCCTGTGTTCTGCCCAGCTTTGGTACGAAACTGCTCCTGTGCTGGGCTCTGATGTGAGCTCTGCCACGTCCTCAGCACTGCCCTCGTGCTCTACTGGCTGCGGCTCTTCTGGATGCAAGCTGCCACTGTCCCTCTGGTCACTGTCAGTGCTGGGCTGTGAGCTGTCCCAGCCCTTCTGTACCAGCAGGGCTGCGTAGGCAGATCAGAGCTTATCCAGGCACATCAGTAACCCTCGAGTTCCTCCACACTTCGCTATAGTTTAACCTCTTTCTCAAGGCTTTGATATTTAATTGCATTTCATTAAATAGTTTTCCTGCTCTGGCTCTGGATTGTCTTCAGTTGTTTTGTTTTTTTTTTTAATGCTGCATGTTCTGTTTTTCTGAACTCTCATCGGTTAACAGTCACTGTAGCTGCTTTCAAAACTCTTCCCTCTGTTATTAGTTGGCTCGAGCTGCTGCCATGCAATTGGTTAAAATGAATGGCAGTTGGAGTTGTAGCAGATGAGCTGGGAATGAGTTAGCAGTTACTTGCTGGGATCCCTTCCAGAGGAGGAAGGTGGAGTCCTGAGCTGCTCACAGCATTTCCAAAATAAGAGTGGTGGCAAACAGGGGCTGTGTGAAACATCAAGAAACTGCAGCAAACTACAAGCGAGGCGTTTGAATTCAGATTATTCTCTCTACCAAACAATCCACTTTGTGTTAAAACTGTTCCCTATGTCAAATCTAAGGAGGTTGAGCCAGGAGTCTGGAAAAAGAGACTCAGGATGGTGAGGTTTGGTTTGTTTTTCCCCTGAATGTAGGTGGCTTAAAAAGGAGAAGAAAAAAAAAAAAGCTGTTTGGTGCCATGTGGGTTTTGTATTGAGCCTGTCATGAATCAGCTCTGGGGGGGAGGGGACTTTTAAACTGAAATATTTACATGAATCAGACAGCTGGGCTTTGGGGGAGTGACCGGTGCGGTACAAACAGTTTAAACTCTGAAGCTCTGCTGTGCCTCGGTGCTTCCCTGTGATAAAGAAGGATTTGGGAGCCTGGAGCTGGTAGCACTGAGAACATATGAGCCGCCAGTGAGTAAAGCTGTGCTGTGGGGGTGCTGGTGGAGGGTTTGCTGGGGGGTTACAGCAGGGAAGGAGGTGATTTCTGTTCAGTTCTGGTTGCTGCAGGTGTGTCAGGATTCTCACAAGCCTTGAGGATGTGTTGAGGATTCTCACAAGTCTTTATGCTTTATAGGACAGCGTATAATGAGAAGCTTTGGATTCTGTAGTGTAAATGGAGACATTTGTGTGAATGTGAAACAAAGTCAGATTTGGCTGCCCAGGAAGAAACAATGCTTTAAAATCTAAAGGAAGGTCTTGCTTTTATTTTTTTAACTTTTTGGTTGTTTCGAAGCCTTTCTAAGCTGAGAGTGGTGGGACTGGATACACGTCAGAACTCTGCTGTTGTTTCTGTTCTTTCTGTTGAGGATTTTTGCCAGGTGCTTTGTAGCTTTATCTAACACAACTGAAGAGGAATTTAACTCACAGGTGTCATTTGGCTTAAAACTTCAGCTGGCTTGGTTTTTTGCGTGTGAAAAAGGGACCCTGTGTTTCTCCTGGCTCTGCTGAGGCTGGAGATCCTGCTGATGTTTGCAGCGGACCATCTTGCACCAGGCTTTTGACTGAAGGTAGTTGAGCAGCACAAGCAAAGCTGCTGTGACTGCAGCGATGAGATGCTCTTCATGAGGATCAGCTGTAAGAGCTTTTTCAGAAAGCTGTACTTGACCCACAAGTGTGCATAGCAGCAGTGGTTCCTAAAGGGCACCAGGCTGAGAGGCATTGAGCCTCTCAGGGAGGGCAGGATCTCTAACAAACACAGACCTGTTGCCTTATTCAGGAAGCACCATTTCCTTCTGATACACCCAGCAGCAAGGCTGCACTGGGTGCTCTTCATCTCTCCCTGCTGAGTGTGCTTTGGTGTAACTTTCCTATTTTGGGAAAGGCCATCATGTGTTACTGCAGGTTAATAAATCTCAGCAGGCTTCCTACGTGTGTTAGTGCTGCTGCTGATGGTGGCAGCATGAAGGGCTGTGGTGACTCAGTGCCATCCGTGCTGATGGAGCTCTCGGTGTGTGAACCAGTCCCTGTCAGTTATGGAAGAACCTGGCGGGCCATGAGGCTTACAGCCAGGATTGGACGTTCAGTGTAAAGCTATTAAAGCCATGCTGCAGGCTGGAGCTCTGAATTGCACTTGTGGAAACAGTAGATTGTTGTTAAGGCTGAAGTAAGTGAGTAGGTCTGTCAGCTTTGCTAACAGTGAGGCACTATGCACAGAATAGCAGAAAACAATCAAGCATTTCATCAGCCTTCTTGCTGTCCCTGGCCAGAATTTGCAGGCTGCTCTGCGTTGCATCAGTTCTGCTGGACATTATTTTCCATCTATAATTTGAAACCAGCTGGAAAATGAACGCGCTGTATATTGATAGAGCTGTTTCATAAGAAGGGAGAAGCCTTTGCAATGTGTCTGTGTGAGCTGAGCCTATAAAGCACTCTTGGGTTGCCTGCTTACGTTTGTGTCTGTAACAGAAAATGAGGCGAGGATTACTGGTAGGTACGAGATGAGCATCTTAAAGACTCCAGGTAGACTTTCTCTCTGATGCAATGTGAATGAGTGCGCTTTTATGATGTTCTCCTGTGATGCAGGCCTATCTACAGGTGGGCACCACTAAATTTCACTTGGCTTTGAGCAACCTCTGTATGATTCAGCCCCACAGGGCAGTCAGAACCTGGGGCTCAGCACTTGCCTTTCCTGCTCTGTAAGCAAACCCTGTGTGCCAGAGGTGATGTGAGGCCACAGTGCTCTGTGCCCAGGGCAGCCCCATCACCCTGGCTTCCTCTCTTGCTATGTGACATTTCACATGTGGCATTTCACCTTCTGAAAGAGCAGAACTGTGCTCATAAATAAGTCCTGTGCTTCAAAGACAGGTAGCAAGCATGGAACCTGATTTGTATGTGACAGTTTAAACTCCAGATGAGTGTTGGACACACGCTGTGGTTCTGCATGAAGGGTGCTTTAATAGGGAGTTTTCAGTTACAGTCTGTTGATGAGGCTGTAATTGTCTCTTGCTGGGGATGCAGAAGGGAAGAAAGCAGAAGGGAAGTTTGGTCAAGGCTACAGCAGGCAGGGAGGCTTGGGTTTTTTTCCTGCGCCCATCTGTGCTGTTTCCTTTTTGTATTTTCTTTATTATTATTATTTAAGTCTGAAGAGATCCCCAGGTTAAGGGCATGGGAACGAACAGAAGCTGGGGCCAAAACTCGCCGAGTTTGATACTGATGTTGTTCAGGTAGGCTCAGCCCTGCTGTTTTCAATGAGCTGCCCACAGCCAGGCCATTAACTACAAATGTAGCCTTTGTGAGCAGCTGGGCTGTACTCTCCTGCACAGCCCTGAGCAGTGTTTCAGCAGCACAGCGGGTGAGGTGGGCAGCAGGGCCTTGGCTTGGGGTGTCAGTGCCATAGCTGCCTCAGTTACCCATCCTCACGCATAGGAAATGCTTCTCATTACTTCACTTAAGCGAGATTTCCCTTTTTTTGCTCTGCAGGAGAGGAGTTGGTCATCGCTAACGTGTTGTTCTGCCTTTTGTTTGAGAGGTGCTTTGGCCGTGTTCCAAGGATGTGCTTTCAGAAATTAAAGCGAGGCTAAACTTTTCAGAAAGGTGTGCAATTATAATACAGATACGTCTTGTTCCGAACGGGCAGACTACAGAATTAGGTCAGGCACACCCTGAATGTGCACGTTTCCTGCTTGCTCATGTTTCTGAGAAGTGTACGTGGGAATGTTTTAGTAGATTTAAAGGAGCGTCGTCACCTAAAAATGAGTTGTTGGGAGTTGTATTGAAGTCATCGTGACGCTGGGATGTAGGAAGAGCAGGAGGTTGCCAGCTGCCCCATTCGGTTGCTCAGTCTGGTTGTCACTCTTTGCTGTTTTTAAACCATGGGATGAATTAAGATCGTTCTCTTTTGCTATTTCTGCTGCTCCCTGAGTTGCTGCTCGTTGTGCTGGGTGACTGCAAAGCAGTGCTGAAGCTGTTGGATGTCCCAGGCAAGGGCTCTGCTCTTGAACAGTCTGACAGCACTGCTTTTTCTTTGGAGTTTCTATGGAGTTTTCTGCAAACCTGGACTCCTCAGCTGTTATAGAATTGCTTTTAAAAATAAATATTAAGAAAAAACAAAGAGCACAAGGGTAATTATAAGGTACAGCTAATGCTAAATGTTAGAAACCAGCAAGTCTGCACTGCTAATTCTGTTATCTTTTGCTTGATGACATGTTTTGCATCTGTTCTGGATTTCCTTTGCTGGTTATGCTATTTGCATTCCTTCCTTGCATTATACTCTGTTGGTATGAGCAAGTTGGGCCGTTTGGAATGGATTGCTTCACTCCTGAGAGGTGTATATGTTGGAAGGTGGGTTTGGATGAGAGTTCAGTCTCCAATTCGAAATGGTTACAGCCCTCTCCTTTCATTGTAAGAATTAAGAATTCTCAGTGTAGGCCTGTTCTTGAGGTAGCTGCCTGTGTGCAGCCAGGGGGCAGGAGGGGTGGATGGATTGGTCAGCATTGGGGCTGCAGTTGCTCCCCAGATCATCTCCTCTTTTGTCCCTGTATTCTCTAATAAAGCTGCCCTGCAGTGTTTCCCAGGGCTGTCAGGAGGAATGAGCAGTTAATATATGTAAAAAGCTTTGAAGGTGAACAGTGCTAATTATTATTTATAGGTATTCAGTCTCAGTCCAGGTGCTTCACCTTGACCATAGGCATGAAAGGAAAGCAGGACATTTGTCAGCTGGTCAGCCTCAAGTGTGGCCTTCTGAAGTCTTGGTGCACTGATTTCCCTCCTGGGCTGTGTGCATGACTGCAGTATGTTTGTCGTGTTGATCGGTTGGGTTGCTTGTTATACAAGCCAGATCCAGGCATTAAGGTGTCCTTCCTTGTTTGCCTTAATTCTTCGTTGCTTGAGAGCTTCTTCCAAAACTTAACAACCTGCTGTTCTCTCTCCTAGCTCTTCTCTTAGGAAACGCAACCAACACCTTGCATCACGGAGGCCCAGCATGAATATTAACTGTGCTGGTGGGAAGAGGAATCTGGAGTCCACTTGCTCTGTAGAAAATGGAACTGTAGCAGTGCACGAGACAGAAGAAGGTAATGTGGTGCTTGGAGGTCACAGCCCCTCTGCAGGCCTCAGGAACGAAGGTGAGGACAATGTCTTTACCTTCCCCTGATCTTTAAGGGAGATTTTGGGGGGTGGTGGTGCAGGAATGTTTGATTTCTGTGCTCCTGCTCTTTAACCACAGAATCTGTCTTGCTTTAACAAGCTGTGTTAAGCATGGGGGGGATTTTTTATTCTCTGAAAGCCACATTCTGTCTAAATTTAAAAATGCAGACTAGCCTCAAGTCAGATAGCATTATTCTGACAGTGATGTATATTGACATCCTTTGTTATTGTCTGACTCATTTTTCTCATTGCAGTAAGAAGTATTACTGCTGAATGATGTTTCAGTGAGCTGTATCTTCCCTTTGTGTATCTCAGGTTTAGATTCTGACTACAGACACACTGCTTGCCCAGCCAGCCCCCAGTTCAGCAGCATGTTGTCTGCTTCTGAAGACACACACAGTTGCCACTTCCAAGATGGAAATAAAAGGCAGACAGAATATTTTAACACCCAGGAGCGCCATGCTTTGTCTTCAAGCATCAATTCACAGACAGTGGCTCCAGAGAAAGTGACACTTGTGGTAGATGGCACTCGCTTTGCAGTGAATCCACAGATTTTCACTGCTCACCCTGATACTATGCTGGGAAGGTGAGTGATTTCCCCCATTTTCAACATACCTCAAGAGAGTAAGACGTTTTCTGAAATGGAATAAACATGTATTGTTTGTGTTATGATCTCATCTGTGTACGCGTGCAGAGTAATGTTGACCTCATTCAGATCTGTGCTGTTAGTAAGGCCTTGAAGACATGAGTAGATGTAGAGAGACTTAGTAATTCTCTGGGTAACATTCTCTGTATGGCCTGCTTCCTTCAAGCAGTGGACACTTCTAGCTAGGTGTAGTTTGCTTTTGCATTCTGAGTGTTTGCCTTATTTGTGTGTGCTGCGTCTGTTGACAGCTGATAACTTCATCCCTTACAAAATGGGGAGAAAATGATAATGCTTCCTCCCTGTCTTGCTGTTATCTTTTGATGCTCTCCCAAGAGAGAAGTCACTCAGCTCCCTATAACATGGATTAGAGGTCAGTCCCTGATGCCACACGAAACATTCATTTTCTGTATTGCCAGCCCATTTGTGGCTGAGGAGAGACTGCTTCTGTTGGGCTGCTGACATTGCACAGGTTGTTGTGCAGAGCAAGTGATCTCAAGGCCTGTGATCCTTACCTTGCATAGCTTCAGTGAAAGGGCTTTGTTGACTAGGAGCTTTCTGGCTGAGGCTTGACTGGTTTGTTTCTTTGAGCTGTGACTTGTTGCATACAATACAGTAGCTATAGCAATGAAATTCAGCTCTGGCAGGACTTAGGTGAGACAGCTCTTGTGCTTGTTTACGATGGGGGAGATGTGAGTATTGGTTTCAGGTTGCTGTGTACAGGTGTCACTGTGGCTTTTCTGTAACCTCATGCACCTGTTGCTCTCTAGAAATAATGAATTCAAATGTACTTGGCCACTTATGTATTTTTGTCTGTTCAGAATGTTTGGACCAGGAAGAGAATATAATTTCACCAGACCAAATGAAAAGGGAGAATATGAAATTGCAGAAGGAATTAGCTCAGCTGTGTTCCGGACTGTGCTGGTAAGATGATGTTTGCAGACTGGGGGGGGGGGAAGCAGTTGTTTTGTCGCATGTGCAAAACTGAGTCATCTCTGTGCCCCTGGGACTTGTTCTTTTATTATTGTTTTGTATTGTGATTTTATGTAAAATAATTATATATATGCATATATCTGAAATACTGACTCACATCAAAATCAAATACTTGCTCGTGTTGCTTTTTACCTTTCCTGTGAGCTTTGTTCTGACTTTGTGGCTGCATGTAGATGATTATTGCATGTGTTAGGAAACCCCAGTGTTATAGAAGAGGTTTGACTGGGGCTCACAGTTGATCAGACCCAAGAGAGTATGCAAAGAACTGTAGATTCTCAGGCAGGTGGGTGTTTCTGCTATTCACAGACCTATTTATATTTCCTGAAACTCAAGTGCTTGTCAACAAAACAAAAATCTAAATAGAAAAATGATTTATGATTTTATAAATGATTTATTTTTCCTCTCAAATTTTTCTTTTTGTTTGCAGGATTATTACAAGACTGGAATAATAAACTGTCCTGATGGGATTTCCATCCCAGACCTTCGAGACACCTGTGATTACCTCTGCATAAACTTTGACTTCAACACAATCAAATGTCAAGATTTAAGTAAGTATAGAGATAAATCAGCTCTTAGGAAAATCATGCCTGTGGTTTTGAGCACTCTCATCCTGATTTGGTGCATTTCTTAGGTGCTTTAGTTTAAGTGTAAGGGTATGGACTCCACTAGGACTGATGGGGTGTTCTGTGTAGGCAGCTTCCCTTTTTTTTGCTGCTTCAGCTGAAAATGCATTGATTGAATCCTGCAAGATGTCTTGCTCAGAAAAGCAAAGTGAAATTGTACAACTTCTCAGCCTCTGTTTTGGGGGAGAACTGGAAGAGTTCACTTCCACAGCCAGGCAAAATGAAGGCTAAAAGCAGGTTTGCAACCCCTGTCTAAAATGTACCAGAGAAGTGAGAGTAATTTTAAGCAGAGAGATGAACAGGCAGATGAGGTGTTGAAAACACTGAAGTTGTAAAAGAGTTCCTAGCAGTGAAGGAAACTGACTGGGAGCAGTTTTTTGATGGGTGTGCTGGGAAAGAAAGGAACATTTCACATAAGCAAATCTGTGAAGAGCACTTCCTGAAATGGGATTTGTGATACCATAGCACAGACCTTGGGTGGAATTCGTGCTGTCTTCTGTTGAGCAGGCAGGTGGCAGAAAATGGCTTTCAAATCCAGAAGTAGTTGCTAGAAGGAAGTTCAAAGATCAGAATGAATGAATTATTCTCTCATTTTGCTGTATTGATTCAACTTTTTTTTTTATGGTAATTCAATGGTTCTAGGGTGTAATTTGCATCCCCTTTGAAATGCACTCATTTGCTTTTTTTCCAGTTCTAGTGCTGGAGACTATTGGTGCAACTGAACATATGTTGAGGAGTTTATCTAAAGAGGAATGAATATCTTGAATATCTTAAGTGTAGAGCTGGGATGTGTTTTCATATGGTATCCTAATATATGTATACATGTATTTTCATACTCAAAAAGAAAAAGCTCATCGTGTTGTTGTGTCTCTTTAGGTGCTCTTTTACATGAGCTCTCCAATGATGGTGCTCACAAGCAGTTTGACAGCTATCTGGAGGAGCTAATTCTGCCTATAATGGTGGATAGTGCCCGGAAAGGGGAACGTGAATGCCATATTGTTGTGCTGACAGATGAGGACACCGTGGACTGGGATGAAGATCACCCTCCTCCAATGGGCGAGGAGTACTCTCAAAGTAAGGGCTCCTGGCTCAGGTTCTGCACACTCCCAGACATCTGGCTGCTAGGAAAGGACCCACTGTCCAAACAGCAGCCTTCCTCCAGGAAGGGAGGCTGGCACATGGTGTTCTGTTTTGTACATTCCTTCTGAATTGGCTGCTGCTGCAGGCAGGATACTTGTCTTGTTACAGCTTTGTTTTGACTTCCTGCAGTGGTAATGGAGAGCATTCACTGCATCTTTTCCATACGTTTACTGCCTCAGCCTTTTTCTGGTGTCTGAATACTTTCTGCTTTACACACCCATCACCACCCTTCTATCCATACTGTATGTGTATGGCTACACTGCCACCAAGGAACCAGAGCTTATCCTACTTGTGAGAACAGATATGTGAGCGGTTTCTGGAAACCAAACCTGCTTTTTTGACACTCCTACAGCTGAGTATGTCAAAAAAACAGGGAGAAGGTCTCTCCTGTGGATTCTCACTGCTGTTTATTTCTCCAGTCCTTTACAGTTCCAAGCTGTACAGATTCTTCAAGTACATTGAGAACCGTGATGTTGCAAAAGCTGTGTTGAAGGAGCGGGGCCTGAAGAATATTCGTATTGGCATTGAAGGTAACATTATTTCCTCAACAAGGGAAATGCTAAAAGGGGTGGCTCCATAGCATGCAAAGCCTGTTTTCTACTGGATTTGCATCAGAGGAGGGCTTATACTGGCTATCTCACGTGCTGTTATGCTTTCCTGTGTCACCACATCCAGGCACCCCAGCACCTGGGCTCTGATAATGCTAATGGATTAATTATTCTGTCCCCACATCCTGGCACCAGGAAGGGAAGAGAGAGGAGGTGATAAATGACTACTCAAAGTCATGGATGTTTGCCATACCATTGGTTATGCTAAGCATATTATCAGGGTTTGGAAGCAGGGAATATCAGTCACGTGTGCCTGCAGCATGATTAATGCTGTGCTGCTATGGCTATGCATAGAGCTGCATCCTCTTTTCAAGGGAAAAGAAAGCAGCCATGAAAACCAGTAATGGTAAATGTGGGAAGTGAGCACTTGTCTACTCAGCTCCCTGTAGTCACTCCTGTCTGTTCTTTAGGATCTATTGAAGGTGTGTGGTGCAACTGTCTGTCTATTTGTGTTTCCAGGATATCCCACCTGTAAAGAGAAAGTGAAGAGGAGGCCAGGTGGTCGCTCAGAAGTGATATACAACTATGTTCAGAGGCCGTTCATCCAGATGTCCTGGGAAAAGGAGGAGGGGAAAAGCCGTCATGTTGACTTCCAGTGTGTCCGGAGCAAATCTCTAACAAACCTGGTCACTGTGGGTGATGATGTTTCAGAGGACCATGAGGTTATAATGCATCACCCCCCACAGGTAGATGAACTGGATAGGCTAAATGCACCATTCTCCCAAATGGCTGTTAATGATCTACCAGATTAGTCATCGTGGCTCCGGCTTGATGTGGGAACATCTCAGCATAGTTTCATCCTAGTAATGGAACACAGACTCCTTGCAAGGTGCTTTATCCTCATTCATCTTCTTACTATGTTGTCATATTTCGAGCATGTTAATAAAGAGCCACGCTCTCTAGCCTAATTGTGCAATCAAAAGCAACATCTCAAACAAAAAGAAAATGTCGCTTGTTTCCACTACAAAGGCTTCCAGACTGGGTGCTGAATATTTTAAGTAAACTTCTGAAAGAGGAGCAGAAGTATTTAGAAATGACATGAGAGAGGAAATTGTGGGCCTGTCAAGACAAAGCTTCTATTTACCATTAGATACTTAGGTTTGCTTTTGTGCTAATCTGCACCAGACATCAAAGCAAGACAGGTGATGATGCTCTTTCATCAGCCAGCAGAAATGTAGCACGGTTGTGGCAGCAGAATACTGAGAGTGGGGAAATGACAGCAGAATGCTGTGTGAGGGAATCTGTTTACACTGCCACCTGGTTTTGCATCCAGTGTGTACAGCTGTTCTAGGGAGCACCTCTCAGAGGTGTTCAAGGCCAGGTTGGATGGGGCAGCCTGATGTGGGCTGGAACTGGATGATCTGTGAGGTCTTTTCCAACCAAAGCCCTTCTGTGATGATAGGAAGTATGAGACTCTTCACAGGAGCTGCCTGTTTGTACTTCTACGTCGGATGAAATGACTGTTCAGAGATACTGTCTGTGAAGCTCATTAAAATGAGCAGATTGTGCTGGAGGAAAAAGCCAGAAAGAAGACTAGTTGATTTTTTTTTAGCAACAGAATCGATCTGTTTAGTAGCATAGAAGATATAAGAAGCTTTCTAAAGATGGCTGTGCATGTTGAAGAATTTTTTTCCTCATCCTTCTGAAGAAGAAAAAAATAATGCTGGAGCTGAGCAAAATCTCTGTTTGCATCGACCTCATCAGTGAAGATTTCCATAGACTGGCCAAGGAGCATTCCACTCACAGGACCTGTTTCAGCTTCTGAAGGCCACTTCCCTCCCAGTTTGGAACTGACTGGCCTCTGTCACAGTCAGTCACATAGGAGACATCCAATAGTAAATGAGACTTCAGCAGGACAAAAAAATACACATACCTGGGAACAATTGCCCTCTGCTGCTCTAAGTACAGTATTCTGTATTTAAGGTTCTACTCATCTTGAATTCAGGGCCACCAAAGCTGTGACTGTAGGTGTAAACACGCTCCGGGCTGCTTAACTCACTTGTGTTGGAGTGTAGCTGTCCTGTTCCTGCTGTGTGCAGTTTCCTACAGGCTGCTTAACCCACTGTTGAGCACACAGTGCATTCAGTACAGCCAGAGCCAAGCAGGCAGGTGAGCAAAGCACAGGCCTGCCTTACACAGCCAGCATTTCTGAGGGCCACAGAGAGACAGCACAGACCCAGAGCAGTGCTGCTCTTAACTTTGACGTTGTGCTGGTACAAAGCAAAGCTGAAACACACTCAAAAAGCATGAGAGGAAAGCAGCTCCTGTAAGTTCAGGTCAGTTCTGCTTTTGTAATTGATTGGTGTTTAAACCTGTGCTGCTTGGTGTGTGAGTTACTTGGCCATACTTAAAGTGGAGGTAGGTGTTAGTCTGCCCCTAGAAGCTTTAATCCTTTTGTTGTCAGGGTTGCATCGAGCAAATTCTCATCATTTTCTGTCTGTCTGCAAACTGTAAGGTAGGCTTGGTATTGAAGTTTGCTGTTACTGTTTTGCTGCTGTGGATGTATTGTTTTCCTTTTCTGTGTAAGGAACATGAATGCCTTTCTGGTTAAGAGTAACAACACCATCTCTGCCAACGCTGTATGTGCTGATGTGTTTTGTTCCCATTTGTATGGATATGGGTTCTGTTAGCAGCAGTGTTTCTTTTTCCTAAGTGCAGCAAATATCTCTTCTTTTCTAAGTGCCTATGGGAAGAATTCCAGAAGTGCTTCAGGCCCTCCTGAGAGTCTTAGGGGTTGAGGTCACCTGACTTCTGAAAGGTCCTTTCTGTGTGTTAGTGAATCAGCATAGAGAAGTGTCCTTCAGTGTCTGCACAGAGGCAGTGTTAAGTCATGTGCAATCACTTTCCATTGTTGTTCCAGATGAATTTCTATTCTTGTATTAGAGAACAAAAGCTATGGCACATCGATCTTCCAGCAAAGGTCCAGGCCAAGTCCATTAGCTGCCAAAGGACTGAGCAGCTCCCAGGGCCAAGCATAGGCAATGGTGAGGCTGTCTCCTGGCAGTGATGGAGCTTGGCTCCAGGCCCTGTGGATTTTTGGTGTCTGTATTTATTTTTCCAGCTGTGTAAGTTTGAAGCAAACCTGTGCTGAGTTGGGGTTTATGCATTCCACAGGCATGTGGGTCAAACAGGTCCTCGCTTGAAGGTTCAGAATGTCACTGCCTTGTTCCCTTTCTGGTGCTGTGTAACCAATGGGACCTTAAGCACAGGAGGGGGGGGCTGGCTTCCATGCTGTGCATGCACTGTTTTGCAGACACTGAAATGACACTCTACTTTATTGGCTTTCCCAAGTAGCTGGAGATGCATTTGGGATTTATTTTTAGTAGGATGAGTTCTGTTGGAACACTGCATCAAGGTGAAGAAGTATGCATTTGCTTTTCCTCCTTCTCTCATAGTTGCCCACCATTCAGGTAGTGTTTGGTCTTACTCTAGATATACTGAAGTGTTAACTGTGGTGTCCATGAACTCCTACAGCTGTATGGTTTCTTTTATGTATTAAAGTGTAAATTATATGTGGTTGTTTGGGCTCTTT
This sequence comes from Perdix hodgsoniae, assembly GCA_035772895.1. Taxonomy (NCBI): domain Eukaryota; kingdom Metazoa; phylum Chordata; class Aves; order Galliformes; family Phasianidae; genus Perdix; species Perdix hodgsoniae. The sequence continues at coordinate 3,428,812 of JAPSGF010000060.1, read as the reverse complement.
TAGATGTGGAATAGAAGAGGGGGTTTATATTGCTATAAAAGATGCTCCCCACTTCTACCTCGCTGAACTGACTGAGGTCCCTTCCACCCCAAACCATTCTATGAATAAGGTGGAGCCTAGGTGACATTTAATGGATTGACTGACAACTGTGTGTTTACTAAGAGGGTTTTATTTACATACCCAATGCAAAGATCATTCCCTACAAAGTTGGCTCCCCTGCCCTCACATGATACATCTGCCACATCTTACAGTGCAATTTAGTAACAGCTTTTAAATATTTACAGAAAACACTTTCAGATTACAGCTTAAGGCAGAGTCAGGGCACAGTGATAAGAAACACTTGGTGCAGGTTTATGCTAGGCATGATAGAAGGACAAAGTGGCAGCACAGTTCAAGTTCAGGTTCATTAGAAATTCAGATTAGGATCTTTTCTAGAAGTCCAGCTGGGTAAAAAAAATGCAATCAATAAAAACAGTGCTGCTAGCAGCTTGAAAAGAGAGCTGAGATCCACATGAGCTCAATACACAAACCAGCAGCTAATACAAAGGTTTGGCTAACATAAAGGATAAAGGAGGAGGGAACAATCATACTCAAATCTTCAAGTACAGCTCCTGGAAACAACAGGGGGTTGGGCTGCACCTGTAGCAGGAAGCAGGTGCAGCTGTGATACAAAAACCTACCAGTGGAAAGGGGATGTCCAAGGCTTTCAGAGGATTACATGCAGCCCTGTGGCTCCTACTGAAAGGCACAGAAATGAGGTACCTAACTGTTCCCTACGCCTTATAAAAGCTTTAACTCCAAACTGAGGTTTCAGACTTTAAAACATATGCACTAAAATGCACAGTGTGTATTATTACAGAGATTCTCACAGCAAGTTGTCACAACTTAGAGTGGTACAGCTTCTCTTATCTTTGGTATTCATAAATAAAATGTCCAGTCCCTTTAACAAAGGGCTAATAATGCCACTACTGCCCCCAAATCCTTTGTCCTCATCCACTGCAGCTTCAAAGGATTTTGCTTTCTGAAGTGTTAAGGCAGTAATTAAGCTGTTGGGAATTCCTAAGTATTAATACCTCTCACTTTCCTAGTGGTTTATAAGGCAACGTTTTCCAATGGTTCAAAATAAACTGCAGGATGAGGACAGGACAACTTGAGAAGTAGCATCTGCCCTCCACTGAAAATAAAGAGGAGGGTAGGATGTCACGTTACTGACAAGCTGACACAAGGCTGGATCCTGTAATCATTACTTCAGTTAGCCCTTAGTCATGAGGAATTTCTACTGGCTCCAGTGCTCCTGGTGCTTCTATTAAGGCTGTCCTTGCATTTCAGCTCTTCTAGGATCCAGCTGGTCTCTAAGCTGCTTATGGCAAGTAGTTCATCTCCTGGGACACATCCCAGAAGCACAGGGGTGGTCATGGAGGATGCAGCGAGTCACCACCCAGTCTTAACTGTATACAGACAACTTTCAGTGCCCCAGTCAGGCCCTCACCATGGCACTCAATTCAAAAGACATCTGGGTGAAAAGTCCTTAAAAGCACCTGTTAAAAAATTCACAACAAACCCTATTTGATTTCCTAATCTAGAAAGTTAGAACTAAGTGTAACAGAACATTCCTGCTACTTTGAAACACTGCTCTCTTTGTTTCTAAATAGCTTTTCTGGCCACGCTGTGCCATTAGTGTTCAGCACCAACAAAGGTTTAACAGCCTTAAGACAGTTCTAACGGCTCGATGCTTTTAGAGACCTCATTCCAATTCTGAAAACATCTAATTGCAAATTACAAGACTGGTAGAAAGCAAGCCCAGAGGGTAACACCACCTGCCTGTGGAAGTGCAGAGCTAACTACAACCCAGAGGCAAAGTGGAGCTCACGATTATAAAAAGAAATTATCAAAAGCTCAGCTGAGGCAGGATCCTCCCTCCCAAAATGCAGGTGTGTTCCCAGAGATGTTCAGGCAAGGAAAGGCACTTTGGGGCTCTCCCAGAGAACTTGTATAAATGACACAAGGCAAAAACGTAGAGTAGGCTGTGGGTCCAACCACCCCAAACTGACCCCGTGAGGCACTGTGTCTTTTGGAGACCGCAGGGACAGCTGCTTCTGCTCCAAGCCATGAGCAAGAAGGCCACAGAAGCTGGTTTTACAACTGGTGAAGGATGCCCGTCTCAAAATGGCCAACAGATGGCAGCAGCAGCAGGAAGCCCACGGACCCACACACCCACCACTGATCAGCTGAAATGATTTTTCCCTCCGTCTGCACTAACTTCAGATCCAGCTGTAGTCTTCATCATCTGCATTGCTTATAGGTGTGTCCTTTCACACAGGCACTGAGAACTGGTGGTCCCTGGTGGGAGAAGTGGCCCATTTCTCTTAGCACTGTCTGGAAAAGAAAAGGTGTGCGATTGTTTTTAATTCAGAAAAAATATTAAATGGCTTTGAGGGGGTCACTGCTTTAGTACCAAAAGTAAAGTGCACTGCAACTTGAGGCCACTGCTACGGAGCTGAGAAGTGCTGTTGAAGAGGCTTCCAAGTAGCATCATAGGAAAAAAAAAAAAAAAGAAAGAAAACCCATCACTACAAACTAAAGTTAAGGCAATACAAGTTGTTTCCTCCTAGATCGTTTACCACACAGCTGTCTGCCTCAAGCTTTAATTATTGCTTTGTCTCCTCTGTACTGAAGTCCTTTGCCACCAGGAAAACACTGCTGATAGAATTGGCAGGTTGAGTCTGTCACTTAATGCGGGACTGGCGAAGGGCCTACATGAACATCACACTGCACTGTCACATGAAGGCTTGCTCTGATCTCCCGAAGGGTTGTGCAGTCTGGTGAAGAATTTAGAAAGAAAACTGTAACTCCTGCTCCCGAAGCAGCAGAATGTGCTTGCAGCAGTGATGGCATACAGTTTTGTGGAAGTTTGCAATGGTGCAAAAAAGAACAAATCCTTAGTAGTAACAGCCAGAGTATGTAACAAAACAGCATCCTGAAGTCTTCTCCAAGAGGTAATAGCCCTCAAGTTTTCTTTAAAAAAATTAAAAAGTAACTTTTTTTTTTTTCCTTAAAAAAAAGTTCATTTATGGATAAAAACCCAAGGTACAAAAAGAATTCCACGGCTCAGAAGCTGTCCCAGGTAAAAGGTTCATTACTTTCCTGCTTTCATATAGGATGGTATTGCTCCTCGGGCTGTCAGGCCCTCAAAACGCTTATAGGTGTAGTTGATGAAAACCCAGTCCTTGTTCTTGTAGTCTGTCTCTGGGTGGTTGCTTGTTGCCACTGATACGACAAAAGAAAAACAAATTATCATTTGGAAACTGCAATATTTCCCCCTCCCCAGCACGCACACCAAACACTGCAGGTAAGAGGATGCTTCTGAAGAAAGAGATACAGATTAAGCAGTCAATTCCATTCTTCACTCCCAATCAGCAACTGCAGTTGTGTGGTTTTTGTTTCTGTTTTTAAGCACGTGGAACAAATCACTTACATGCACAAAGCAAGCATTTACCTGTTGGCTTAAGGATATCAGATTCTGGAAATTCATCAAAGTTTGAGGTATCATCAATGCTTTTAATTTCTATCGAAATTGCAGCAGGTCTCTCCCTGCCAAGAAGAACAGATTGAGCATTAAGGTTTCAAAGGCAGAAGAAAGCAGGATTCAGACACTTCCCATTTCTTAACAGAATCAAGGACCAAAGGCACTTAGACCTTAGCAAGCTTCACATACAGCCCAGAATACTCTCACCCACACCTAGGCATGAGAAATGCCAGCCAAGCTGCTCAGTGATGCTCAGCAGGACTAGCAGTGAGTTCTTCTGTAAAGCATCTTACCTTATATGCTCCCAATCAACCCCTTCAAAGAATGGATTACTCTTTATTTCCTCCACACCAGATGCACCAATTCTGTGCTCCCATTCACAGCAAAATCTGGGATGAAGGGAAGAATGAAAATGAAGGAAAAATTAAAGCATTCCATCCAGAAATGGAATAGCTTTCCAAACTGACAGCACCACGGTTTCCCAGCATATAAATGGAGAAGGCTAAAGACTCCCATTTCAGAGACAGCACATCAAACACTGCAGTTGAGATGTGATACTCTTCCACGACAGAAGTGGAGAGCAAGAAAACAAACAAAGCCTGAAAGCTACACGTTGATTTTTTGTTGTGAAAGTGGATAAGTGATTGAAAGTATCAGGTTTACATAAAAAAAATGAGAGCCAGCATGCGTTGGGATGTCGCATGCTCCAGCACAAACTGTGTCATGAATCTTGCTACGTTCACTAGCTAGTTCTGGCCAAAAGATTAAGCCACTTCCAAACAAAATAGGAAGTAGAAACATTCCCACTTTGCCAGACCAGCAGCACTGTCATGGGAACACAGTGCAGTGCTTTTTAAGCACAGTGCAGTCAGTGCTCCAAGGAGAGTCCAAGATAGACAAATGTATTTGATGAGAGTTCAGCATTTGATACGTGGGCATAACAAACTGTGCAGCAGTCATGAGGGCTTTCTTCCCCCCATGTGAAGCTGGCTATGGAAGCTATATAGTACAGTTTACAAGACAAAGTAAGCACTGTATGAACTGGCAAACCATGTAACAGGCACCTTAAAATAAGGTCCTTGGCTTTGTCAGATATTGGGACTTCTGGAGGAAATGTCAGGGTCTCTTTCCAATTCATTACTTTCTTGTAAGTTTCTTGAGGAGTCTCAGAACAGAAAGGTGGATAACCTGGAGGAAAAAAGAAAGAGAACATCTTGTATAAAGCAAAAATAATTCCTTTAGTTACTGAAGCCTGCACTGCACCACAACACATCTTAGAAGCCTTGCGAGCAGGAGATGCTTTGAGTGCCTGACCCCCAGCACGCAGGCAGTGCCCAGTTCTTACCAATCAGCATCTCATACATGATGACCCCCAGCGACCACCAGTCACAGAGCTTGTTGTAGCCCGTCTGCATGAAAACTTCAGGAGCAATGTAATCTGGAGTCCCCACAGTAGAAAAAGCCTGAAATGGATACCACAAATTACATGTCCCTAGATAAAACTTGCTGATACGGAACTTGAGCAACAACAGTGATTTCAAGGGAGGCACCAGACTGACTAGTTGACCCTTTAGCAAAGTTGGTTAAAGGCCTTCTATCAAGATATGCAAAGAAAAAAAAAATGTTTACATGACAAAATCTTAAAATACCATTGGGGAAACTGCAAAGGTACCTTTGTCTACACATAATCATTAACCCTTTGTTTGCCTGAAAATGGTTTCAGCCAGCAGGCAGTGCACTGCTACCTCAGGCACAACTGCCTGGCAGCTGGATGAAGGACAAACAGGAATCATTCCTTTCTAAAAGAACCACCACAAATCTCAACTCCCACGTTGTTCAGAACAGACGTGGATTCATGCCTGCCATGTACAAGGCTGTGCTATTTGAGAGCAACAGCTCCAAAGAGAACAGCTCCAAACAGGTGAAGCGTTGCACTCACCAACTGCCGTCTGTTTCTCTTCCACGTCTCTGCTTTCCGTTTGGAATTCATGTTCTGGAAGGCTGAAGGGGATTGGGATGTTTCAATCCTACTGATCACCCAGCAGACAGTTTTTACTCCAAAACCACGACGCTAAAAGTCTCCTTTCCGACACCATAGGACTGCATCCAGCTGGGCCCTCAGAGGTTCTGACCATCCCCACCTGCTCAGCATTGTCCCCTGTGGCCAAAGTTTACCACCAGTTTATTGGTGGGTGCACACCCAAATTCAGCTCACACAAGATAAGCCTGATGGGCCGTGAAGCCATCAGCCTGCCTCAGCAAGTGATTAAATGCTCGAGGAGACTGTGTGCACATTTATTAATCTGAGATAACAGCTAGCAGCTGCAAGTTACACTGAGCTCTCATTTGTTTTACTGCATATGCTAAGAAAGGCTACAGCAGTGCCTACCTGAAATAGGAACTCCTGGAAATGAAGATGTCTGTTAAAGTAACTGATGCTGTTTTTATGAAGTAGTTTTGCAGAAATTCAAAACCACACTTTGAGATGCAAGGTTGATTATTAGACCCAAACAGCAGCTCTCTAAGTTCACACTGAAATGTGCCATTGGGTACCAACAGCCAGTCAACAGATACCACTCTGAAGCCAAATCACTTACTGAAGTCACTGGGAAGGCTATGGTTCAGGTTCCTATAGAACTCTGTCCTATGGGCTTTCTTCAGTCCAGTGCACAGCCCGAAATCTGAGAGTTTCACGTGGCCCTAGAAACAAAAATGCCCAAAGTACAACAACAGCGTGAGGATTATCGTGACAAGTGAAGCTGTACACTTCTTGCAGTCCCTTTATTTTGGTAAGGAACAGATGTACTCTTTGTACACTCCTTGTTTGAACCTCAGACTGGGTGCATACACAGAACTGAGCTATTAATGTTTCCATCACTACTATCCAGATAAAGCCCCTTTCCTAGCAGCAATTTAGTTCAAGAACCCCCAGCTCCTGCAAGCCCTCTGCTTCAGAGCGAGAGCAAACATCCCCAGGGAGCTGCAGCCCCTCCACAGTGCAGTGACTGCAGGGTTGGAAAGGCACCTTGGATCCACCCAGCACACAACACCGCCTCCACGCTCACTGGGTGCGATTATTTTTTTGTTTTCCTGTCACTAAAACACAAATCCTTCTCAAAGTCCTGAGTTTATCTGTGTCTAGATGTGGACATACTGAACTACAGCACTAATTCCAGCAGCATGCTATTAGTCAGCTAGTGGCAAAATATGATTTACTGTGGGCACACTTCCAAACGAGCTAAATCTTAAGCCAACCTGTAGCAGGCAATAGGGCAGCAAGGCAAGCAAGCTTTCTGCAGAGTGCCTGCACTAAGAAGCAAACTGATAACAGGACAAGCCTTCAGAAAGACATCCTGATTCTGAAGGAGATAATGTCTGTACTTTCAGTCTCACTAACAGAGCAATTAGATGCTTCACATATGATATGATCATCTGCCCAATAGCTGGCAAGGGTGAGCATAACAGAAGCGAGACAGAAAGGAAACATCTTTGACCAAGAGTGAAGAACTGAAACTGTGTATTTCAAATTGCAGCTGAAATTACCAAGAATAGCTGAACAACAGTCACAAGACAGCTCCTAAGTGAGGTATGGATAAAACAGAGGATGGATTTATTGGCTTTTCCTCCCCCCAGTAACACAGTAAAGGCCAAGCTATGAAATAAGCAGTACTGCTACTACCAAGCCCCTGGCAAGCTGTCAGTGCATACCTTGCTGTCCAGAAGAAGGTTGTCTGGCTTGATATCTCGATGGATAAAGCCCAGCTGATGAATAGAATCAATGGCAAGCACAGTCTCAGCTATATAGAACTGTGTCTCTTCTTCTGTTAGCGTGTCTTTTTTCATCAAGAGTGTCATCATATCACCTAGGAGCAACACCCCCCCGCCATGAAACAGCAAAGGTAAAAAACAGATGAAGCTACAAACCCCAGTCCCCGATCACATCTGTAATTAAGACATTAGAAACCCTCAGAGGGAAGGAAAGCAGTCTTTGGACTTCGTGCAGTTACCTCCAGGCAGGAACTCCATGATAAGGTAGAGGTTCAGCTTATCCTGAAAGCTATAGAACATCTTCACCACCCACAAGCTGTCTGCTTCCACAAGGATGTCCCGCTCAGCACGGATGTGGCCAACCTGGAAACATACATGCATTTCATTAATTACAAGCCCATGTTTTATTAATGCTTTACCATCATGGGAAATTCAAGTATTACACTGATGTTGCTATATCCCTGCACGTTCTTCCCCAGTCTGGGAAATCCTTTCAAGCACCAACTCCACATCAGCCTTCAGCAGGAAGATGTGAAAGACCCTTTTATATTCAAACAAGTTCCCACTGGAAGGCTTTCAAGGACTGCTGCCTTTGGACATTACCTGAATTTCTGCTAAGCATTAATATACACACAGGAGGGCAAGACAGCACTAACCCCATTATTTTGAGCAAGGATACAAGCAAGAGAAATGTAAACCAACCAACAGTGTCCCATATAGAAAGGGACACTACATTTTAATTTCCAAGTCTCAAAGGATTCGGGTTGCCTTCAAGTGCACATGCAATAAAGGATACTACTAAAAACACTTATCTTAGAGCTACTTCAGTAACAGACCACTCCAAAACACAATGTGCTGCCATGGGAAAATTCAGAAGGAGAAACAGATGGTTGATTATATAAGCAACTGAATCGTATATACAGAAGTATCTCCATGTTTATGAAGATCTTTCACAACTGGGTGCCTTGAGAACCAGCTCTTTTCTAGGCAGCCAGCAAGTCCTTCAGGCCCTTGCTTCAGCCCCTTCCAACAGCCTGAGAGCAGAGCACCCTTTGGCAGGGCTGCACCAAGCAAGCGCAGTGCTGCTGGGTTTGGTACAAGGGTGTTCAGACATGGAATCCAGTTCCTGTTTTATGACCACACACACAGCACCTCCCAGATTCATCGCAGTGCTGAACAAGAAACGACTGCCTGACAACATTCCCATTTCCTCCATATGAAATAGGGAAGAAAAAGCCACATCACTGCTTTAGCTGGTAACCCTAAGATGCCCATCACTGCCCTCTACACACCACATTACCTCCCAACGTCACCCAAGGCACTGCAGTTAAGGCAGCTATTCACCTGCTCTTTCTCCAGCATATCAGCTTTACGCAGGATCTTCATGGCATAAACATGCCCTGTGTCTTTCTTCTGGACAAGACGCACCTAGAAAGCGCAGACAGCTCGAGTCAGACACAGCACTGTCACCACCTCTCCACAAATCTGGGTCTCGGCTCCCATTTCGTTCATTGTATCAAACTACACAAACCCAGATCATTATATAGGGCACGGCAACGGCAAGGAAGTTTTGTTAATTCCAAGAGATTAAGTCATTTTAACAGACTTCAACTTGTGTAAACCATGTAAGCCTTCAGCAAACAGCAGTGCCACGTGAAGATGCTTGCAGTCATCCATCCTGGACCCACCTCTCCAAATGCTCCTCTGCCTATTACTTTTAAAGACTCGAAGTCCTCCAGGCCGAGCCTTGTCCTCTTCAGGCGAAGGAACTCCGTCTCTTTCTGTGCATGTGCTGATCTCCTGATCCTTTTCTGGAGTTCAGGGAGAAGAAAACACAGCTCTGCAGTGGTGATCCATGCAGTCACAGCAATTCCAAAGATGCTACATTGCCATTTGTACAAAATTCACTCCCATTACTTAACCATTAAAACGATTTTCCCCATATTAATTTACCTCCTCGTCTTTCAAGCCTTCTTCTTCCATCATTTGTTCTAGCTTCTTTTGTCTGAAGGAAAAACAGACATCAGAAGAAAGAAGTTGAGTTCTTGAACGTTTTCTCTGAATCACATGCACACACCCAACACAGCTCTGGTCTCTGCCTGCTGTGAAAGCAGTAACAAATGTATATGGTCCATAACAGAATCAGATACAAAATTAATTCTGAGGAACCTACTACTGTTTTTTTTTTTACCATTCTTCAGCAATTTACATCTCAACTTCTGATAATCCAAACCTGCCTGAGTTTCACATGTCTGATACATTTTCACTGTATGGAACACAGACCGAGGAGATTTGAGGTCAGTTCCTGCTCCTATCTTCCAGCAGCTGGAAGTTTCCAGCCACAGAAACACTTCAGCATCAAAGTCTCACTTCTTCCAGGGACACATCTGTGGATCCGTATCACAGTTTCTCTGCATCTCAGATGCATCAATGCCAAATGTCACTATTTCCTGATACTGCAAATAGTTGAGAAAAGGAAACTTGCCAGAATGCATCTTCCCACCCTAAGAAAAATCAGATAGTAACTGGGAGCAAAGAAGGAAACAAGATTTCAGAGAGGAGGAAGGGTTCAGGGAACACATGCTGTGACCATCCATGAGAACTCCTTCCCAACACTGAGCGCGTTCACAGCTGGCTGAACTGGGGTTGTGAGTTTTGGGGTTTGCTTTGCTTTGGTTTCTCCTGTCCTGTGCAAATTCCTTCGGTGCAACACAAGTGTGCTGAATTCCCTGGCTTCGTGCAAGATCTCCACAAGATCCCTTTCTGATCCTCGTGCCACTGCGCAGCTGCCGCGATGCGATAATATTTTGGGCTATCACTCCCACCACCAGGCACGTTTCAACTGCTTCACCCTCACTGCAGTGCCCAGACATCTCATCTCACACTCAAAAACAGGCTCAGCACAACTGAGCGATGCTTAAATCCCTCTCAGCACCTCAGCAGATCCCAACTGCGCTTCAGCTCCAAACTGCACATCTACACACGCATCAGTTGGGGAAAGAGAAACAGACACAACTTCTGAATGATGCTTTTACAGAATTTAAGTTAAACAGAGGAAAAAAAGCCTCACCGAGGTTTTGAGAGCAGACAACAGCACTCATAAGAGAAAGCCAGGAATTAAATCAGTGATACCTCCTGTTTGGATTAGACCTCAATCTCTCTTTAACGTGAAGCTCAGAAGAAAACACGTTCACAAGACAATCTCTATTTCTAAACTGCTTCCACGTTTCTGCAGTTGCTGTCGTTACCAAGCAGTTCTCTTGGATCGAGCTCAGATTTTGGCAGTGAGTCTGCAGGCAAATAAACACTGAACCTCTTAGAAAATCCTGATTATAGACTGCATGGCAAGCTGGGAGCACTGCAGACATCCCTGTGCTACAACTCGAGGGTACCCAGCAAATTAGAGGCTTCCAGCCAAAGGCAAACAAAAATAACACCTGTCAGTGCAATGACTTGGTATTTTATGGCCAACCAGCTCGAGGGGTGCGATCGTTAACTCAGTTAACTCACACACACACAAAGCAGCACTGGGTGACAGCAGTGACAGCTGATGGTGGTGCAAAACCTCTCTGCAGAGATACAGCACAAAGATGTGGGTTTTCTACCTCCAAACCACACTGGAACCAACCCAAACAGGTCTTCTACTCAGTCCCATAACCTGACCTGACGGACATGAGGTGTGTTTCCCTGTCCATCACAGGGAGCAGGACCAGCTGACTGCTGAAGGTCCCTTCCAACTCAACAATTGTATGATATGCCACGATTTTAAGCTGGCTCGCAGCCCTACGCCGCGTGCCGTTACCTCATCTCCCGCTCTTCGTGCTGTGCTATGAGGTTGCTGTAGAAGTTCTCCAGCGTCACCTTCGTCATCGTCACCCGTTCCTTGGTGTGGTTGCTCATATTGGAGCACGGCGTCGGGCCGGTCATGGCCATGGCTGTGAGGACAGGAGGAACAGCTGACAGGAGGAGCAAACAACCCTCAAAGCGGAGAGGTGCTCAGGAAGGAGATGCTGGATGGCAGGGACCAGAGGGGACGTTAATGAGACCCAAACAGCGCAGCTGCCCGAGCTCTGATTGAGCAGAGAAAAAGTCTTACAAAATAAAGGTAAAGTCAAGCTTCCTGTTTTCGCACATTTCTGACCTGAGAATCAGAGGGAAGGAAACTTAAGAAACACGGTGCCCCAGAAACCACAATTTCAGGCAGCACTGAAAGCAGTCACTGTTCCCAGTGGGTTTTTCTCTCGGCGTTGCTCTGCTAACCAAGGAGCTCCTGTGCCCTCCCTGGGATCTCATCCAACTCCAGGGAAGGAGGGGGGCAACCCTGCTTTGAAGAGCCCTCCATTAGCACTGAAATCCCCGCAGACCCAGCGGGTTGGACACCCGCAGCACTTTGCTTCACGCAGGATCCCCAGGGCTGGAAAAGACCTGCGAGATCATGCAGTCCAAGCATCACCAACAGCCCCCACTAAACCACGTCCCTCAAAGCACCAACAGCCGCAGCCGGGACTCTTTGAGGAACCACCTCGGCGCACGCCCGGCCGCGTCGCTCTGCTCACCGAAACGCAGCAAAACGCGGAGATTTGAGGGAGAAAAACAAAAAAGAAAAAGAAGAAAGAAAGAAAAAGCACAAATGCAGCCTTAGGACAGCGCCGCTCCGAAGGCGCCCACGCGCTCGGGCCGCGCTGCCACCGACCGCACGGCGCCCCGTCCGGGAGCCCGGCAGCCGCGCGGCGCCGCTTGGTTTCGTTTCCCACGGAGCGCAGCGGGGGCGAGCCGGGAACCGCAGGTGGAGGGGAGGGGGAGGGCGGAAGTAAAGCAGGAGAAAGGAGAAGCGCCGCCAGGTGCTCCCGCAGCGGACAAAGGGCCCCGCCCGCCCCCAGCCCCGCACGGAGGAGGCGGACGGCGGCTCTTACCGGAGCCCCCCCTCGGGAAGGGGGCGGTGAGCAGCGGACCGCAGCGCTGGGATCGCGGCGCGCGGAGCCGGCGGCCGGGGGACGGGACGTTCAGAGAAGCCGAGCAGAGCGCGCCCCCTCGAGAGCCGGCGGACCCCCAGCACCGCACCCAGCGCCCCCCGCGCGGGCCGAGCGCCCTAAGAACCGCCGCAGCACTGCGCGTGCGCCGCCATCCTCCCGGCCTCGCCCCCGTGGCCCGAGGGGCGGGGTTATCCCTGCTCCCGCCCTGCTCGAGGCGGCGCATGCGCGGGGCGGGAAGGCGGGCTCGGAGGCGCGTGCGTCTGAGGGGCGGCGGTGCTTCTCTTCGTGAGGAGAAAACGCACGAATTCTGTCTGAAAACGCACGAATTCTCTTTGAAACCAGCCTTGCTCCCATCTGAGCTCAGCCCTCTGCGTTAGAGCTGTCAGTGCATAGAGGTGTCTGCAGCCGTGGGGAGCTCCATCCTCCCCCTCAGCTTTCCAGAGTGGCGCTGTGTGGTCTCACAGTGCTGTGTGCTACAAGGAGGGCTGTTTTACCTCATCTCCACAGAGATGTGTATGGAATAGCTGGGGTGGCCTCTTCTAGGGGGTGATTCCACATTCATCCCCAACGCACAGAGGTTGGCAAATGATCATTTAACTTAGGTTTCTACAGAGGAACACGAGCGGTTCAGAGGGTGGAAAGGTTTTTATTACAACACTGAGTTGCTGGGGTTTGAATCCAGCACTGAGGAGCACTCTTTGCACACGCAGTTGAAATCTGTTGGCAACAGAGGAATGCCAGGATTTACAATGCCAGGCGTGGTCCCTATATGGTGGAAATGCGGATATGTTTGTATCACGACTGACATTTCATTTCTGAAGGACTGATTTTGCAGTTAAATCAGACGTTGCTGATCGGCTTTAAGGTGAATAACAAAACTGAACCACGAGCGATGCGTTTCTATTTGAGGAGACACAATTGGCCTCATGACGTTGGTTTTCTGCTCAGAAAATGCAGTGCACTGCGTGGGCTCACAGGAACACAGAAAAGGTAGAAATCCTTGTAATAAAAGGCTCAAATATGGAGTCTGGAGGGTGATTCTCATCTTTTTCACCGGCAGAAGGGTACTGCGTAGTGCTCAGGGGGGGAGTGGTGGATCTGCTGCCTCTGTGGCACTGCGAAAAGTTTGCTATTGTGATGGTAAAGCTGAAAGATGAGATAGATTAAAAAAAAAGCAACCCAGCTTTGGACCTAAAGCATAAGGAGAATCATTACTACAACGGAGCAGGGGCAGAGCTGCAGGCAGGTGGGAAATAAAAATAAAATGTTATTGGGGTGTAATGGCTTTTTTAGGAGACAAAACATAAAACTTCAAGTGAAGCTGTGAAGAATATGCAGGTTAATGAACTGAACTTCCTGCTTTGGTTGGGCTACAGAGATCTGCCTTGGGGCCTTGCCATGAAAAGCAAGATTCCTGGCCTCTTAAAAATCACTGCATCTCACAATCATAATAGTCAGACTGCCTGCTAGGGAGGGAACCCAGGTCCTTAAAAGACTCTCTGTTTGACACTCACAAATAGGTAATGGAACAAATAGACACTGTTTTTCAGCTCACCTTTGCAGGAGTGCTTTTCCTTATAACATGACGTATCTAAAGCAGTGCACAGACTGAGCTGGATAGAGGCTAGTGGGAAAAGTTCTGTGGCTGGTTGCTAGGATTTCTCTTTCTGCCAAACTCTTTGATTTGAAGGAGATCAAAAACGTCTTGTGGGTTCCAGTTACCTTCTGGGGTCTTCAGATTCTGCAGCAAATACTGCTTCAGTGGAGGGGAGCTTTGCTCATCTTCCATCAGTTTCAGGAGCTGCTTCATCGGGTTTGAAGTCTCATCTCTGCTGATGCTGTTGTAGAGATCTGAGGGATCTCTGGTCTTCTGTGAATCCCATATGGCATTTGAAAGGGAAATATCCCTGCTGCTGGCTGTGTGCACACTACCTAGGGCGTTGTGGAGCCACATCAGGCGCTTCAGCCCTTGAAATGCCCTCCCCTTATCATGCATGAGCTGGTGCTCCGTCACTGCTCTTCTACTGCAACAGCAAAAAGAGTTCAGTTAGCAAACAAGCACAGCTGGTTTTCTGTTCCTATTTCAAAATCACTGATTTGCATCCATCAATCTTAGATTCTCTATGCTGAGGAAGGAGATCTGGTCTACGTAAGATATGGAGGACAACCCTGAAGGCACACTCAGGGTCAGCAGCCTGACCCATGCAGAGCCTGCTCAGACAGTGCAAGGCAGCAGGCAGTCAGTTCCTGAAGGTGGAAATTGGACCTTTAATAATAGAACCCTTTCCATGAACAAACAATACAAGTGCTGTTACTGACATCCAAATCAGCCGTTGCACATGAGCCATTGCAGCTATAGGCTTCTGCTACAGATTTGGATCTGAGTGGGAACCTAATTGTGGAATTGTGGTACGTGCCATTTCCATGACTTGCCTTGAACATCTTTGCATGCTTTGCTACACTATTCTCAAAAGCATCAGCAGAAAGGCACTGAATATAGTATAATCCGTGCATTTGTACTGCATAAAAGGCAGTAAAATGTATGCATTTTTTCTTTTGCTCTGCCTAAAGTAAATGACAGTGACAAATACAGCCTCTTAGATCAAAAGTCTGTTTATGATATTAAGTAAAAGGGTGATATTGCTTACTTTTCAGTGTCTTGACATGTTGCAAAGTAGGCAAGAAAAAAGATTGCCAAAAATGTAACCATCTGCAGTGATCTCTGGGGCAGGAACATTTTCTCTCTTCTTTAAATCTGATCAGCAGGACAAGAAGCTGAAGGTCTGACCAAAAGTCTTTCCTTCTCTTGTCATTCGTTCACCTGATAAAATGAATTTCTGCTTTCAAGCACAAGTAAAACTGGAGCAATTCACTGATACATCACCCACAACCTCCCAGAACATCAGATGTATGCCAGTAAAAGATGAGATTTCCTGGTAAATTTCTTTGCTGAGAATCCTAAATCTCCTTTCCTTCTCACACATCTCAATATACTGCTTCCAACTCTTGTGCATTTGCAGGCACGGATTATTTGATGTGGAGCTGGGAAGATAAAAATCTAGCAGAAATGTAACAAAATGATCAGGATTGCTGCTTAAAACATCTGTCACAAAACTCAAAAAGAGTTTAAGGCTGGACCGTGCAAATCAAAGTGAAAATGCAGACACAGCCCTGGGTTTGGACCTGAATAATACAGCCTTTTCCATGAGCAATACAAGTGCTGCTGTGGACATCCAAATCAGCCACTGCATGTGAGGATCAGATTAGTTTGATAGTGGATATTTTGTCAGTAAGGAAGTGGAGTTCTGGCTTAAGAGAAGCAACTGGAAAGTGTACAGAGATTATTCTCATCTAAGAGAATTACTTTCTGAGCGATTTCCTTGGACAATATGTTCAAATTAAACGAGGCATGAAAGAACGCATGCTACTCCCAATTAAAAATATCTGCATTAAATACTGATGCGTGCATAAAGGTACAGACAGAGGAACAAATATCCTGCATGATATCTTAGCCTGTGCAAACGTAGATTTGCTCTCACACAGCAGCTAAGCTATGCTTACATATTGTGATGAACAGAAAATCATGTAATAACAACTAAAAAGCACCTCTGAGTTACAGGGCTAACATCGCTACTCACCGGTGGTCTCGTAGGGATGGCAGTGAAGTCTGTCTGCACCGCTGCCTCTCCTCACCAGTCTCTCGTGACGTTCCAGTTGCAGTGACAGTGAGTGCCTTTCACCTTCTTTTATACCTGCCCAGGAACCACGGAAACAATAACCACTTCAGCACTTTGTGACTAAGACCTTTCCTCTCGTGTCAGTGAAAGGAGAGAGCTCGCTATTTCCAATGAGGATAAATCTCGGATTCCAAAACGTTCAGCTGTGACTAAGGAAAAGATGACGAGTTGTGGGAAGCGTGTTATTCTTTTGCTGTCTCCTGTTTTGTTGTTGTTTGGGTGTTGGGTTATTTTTAAGACCTTTATTCTGACGCAGTGTTATTGTGCCCTGAGATGATGGAAGAAGGGACATTCAAACTTGTTCCACTGTTGATCACAAATAAGTTCCCTGGTATGCTTTGCTGTGTTCTTGGACTCATGAATAGGTCACAGTGTTGCACAGGTGGAATCTAAATCAGCAGTACTGTAAGTCTGTAATGCGGGTCACCATGCAGTGTGAATGGACAGTTAGTTGCAGAAAATACGAGGGGTTTGTAAATAGGATCCCACTGGTTTTAATGCTAAGCACGAATCTCATCGAGATTGTTTGCACAGTAAGATGTATTTGGTTTTGATTTTACAAAGTGGGGAGATATGGAGGAGCCTTATCAACTTAGTAAATGATAAAAACGCAAGCAGTTGTTCAGGCAATAAGCCAAATTCTGATGTGAAACCATAGGTCTTAGTGAGATTCAAGTCTGGATACTCACTTTATGATATCTAGTCAGGTAGTTCAGTACAGTTTGGATACTGAGGATATGGATGGACTGGAGCACTGGTCTGAACCACTAAATCTCTTTAAGAGGACCAGACCCTATTTCTCCAAGCAAATGAAAGTGAATGTATGTGTCTTCTCTGAGAAAAGAATCCCTGGAAAAACTGAGGATACCATTTG
This sequence comes from Perdix hodgsoniae, assembly GCA_035772895.1. NCBI lineage: Eukaryota > Metazoa > Chordata > Aves > Galliformes > Phasianidae > Perdix > Perdix hodgsoniae. The sequence continues at coordinate 3,411,934 of JAPSGF010000060.1, read as the reverse complement.
CTTGGTGTTACCGTAAGCTACTCGTTCATTTCCCATAGGCACCACCTCACCATCCCATTAAATTCAGTCTCAGGTGAGTGGAAATGCATTCTCAGACAACACAGACAGGCCAGGCCCTGCTAGCAGTGTTCTCACCCTCTCATACATTCTCGCAGCTTCTGTGGACATCAGGTGCTCTTTCCTACATTCCCCATGACAACTTGCTGTGAGCCCTGCAATTGAATAAGTGTTCTTGATGACGTGAGTCTCAATTGGTAGTGTCACTCATTAAAGTGTATGAAGTGTGTCACCAATTAAAAATGACATTTGTTAAATGTGGCTAAAGCAGAGGCTTGCTTCTCATCTTAAGTTTCCAGGGTAGCCTGCAGTGTCACCAAATTATCTGTCCATGAAGGCAAAGTTTCACAGTTACATCCTCAAAGATTAATGAGCATTGGCCAAAGTTGGGACTGAAGTCAGGACTGAAACATCTGGTCTAATTTATCCCTGAACTTTTTGAGTCTTTGTCACATAATGTGCTCCCATTGACTGCACTTACTGGTGTCTGCAGTGGGAGAACAGACATTGCATTAAGCCAAGTGCCTGCAGGTAGGTCAGAGACGCTGACAGGGCTCAGTAAATGGGCACTTGAAGCATTCTGTAATGGCCAGAGTGCATTGCTGTGGCTACGTGCCTCCATTCAGTGTTTGTTTCCACCCAAAGACGTGAAGAAGTGAAATGAACCTGTGTGCCTTCCTACCAGCTCCCTGAGAGGTGTCTGAGAACAGTCTGCACTGCAGAAACGGTGCAGTTCTCACAGTCATTCAGTGCAAACACACTGGCACGAACAGCGCAGTGAGGGAGAGATGCTTTGGGATTTATTCCGTGGTTGGCACTGTTTCTAAGGAAAACATGAGATGCACAGCTTACACCACAGCCACATGCACAGCAGCTAATATTTCTGATTATGATGAAAGTGTTAATTCCACAACCACAAATTGCAAACAGCATTAGCAGCGGGTGACAGACAATACAGTTCCCTCAGGGCACCCTGCAGCCACCAAAGACTTCACTGTCAGCTTCAGAAGCCTCTGCTCCCACCCTATGGCATTTCCAGGCCTGGCTTTCCATTGGCCGCTGCCTTTGCTGCTCAGCCACCTTTTGCGGGTTGAGCTTTGGGCGAGGAGAGCTGTGCAAATTGCGGTTTCTCCATGAGTGATTCTTTTGTTTTGTTCAGGCCCTTTCCCAGGGCAGCAGGTGTGGGAGGAAGGGAACATGAAAGGGGAGAGAGAAAGGCTGAAGGTCCAGCTGGGGGGAGGGAACAGAAAACAAAGAAAATGTGCGAAGGGCAAGGGTCCCAGGCCTGGGCTTTAAAACTTCATTCAATACTGCAGGAGGGACCCCCTGTATTCAGGGAGATGGATAGAGATCAGGTGCATCTTTCCCATGTGCAGTTTTCAATGATTCACCAGGAATAGAAAAAGCCTTATTGCTTCTCTCGTGTTAAAATCCACTTTCTCTGTGCTTTCTTAGCCTACCAGGCTGAAATTCACCCGAGCTGCTCACTGCGGTGTGTGGAATGAAAGGCACCGCCCTGCTTAGAGGAAACAGTCCGACCACACTCGGATGGTAAATATAGTTCCCCCAAGCTGCTGGCGAGGCAGCTGCTAATGAATGGCTGCTCTCCCTTCCTGGCCTCCTTAATTGAGAAATCAGAGGAAATAACACCTGGCAGCAAACCCGGGGGCCACAGAGATCTTTGCACCACCACAACCTGCAGCCACCGCCATCCGTCCGCAGTGATGTGAGATTCATGAAAGTGGGCTGCAGGCTTCCCTTCTTTTTGCTGGGTGTGAGGAATTCTGTGCAATCCAGAGGGGGCGGAGAAGGAAGGAATCCCACGTGCAATCCTCTGGATTGTGCGGGCTGTTGTAAATCTCATCCCTGAATCCACTACATCATCCCAGAGAGCACTCCCATCTTCCAGGGGATTAAAACGCGGGTCGAGCAGCAATTTGTTGGGCTCAGAGATTTAACTTTCCGTTTAGAGATTTCAAGCCAGACCTGGACAAGTGTCAGACACGCAAGGCTGACAGCAGCAAGGCTGGCAATTCTGTCCTGCACATCCTCCCCTGGAGCCACGCCGGGGGCTGATCCCCCCCTCCCCAGATGGAGTATTTTCTGCGTGCAAAACAAACAAAAGCCCAAACAAAGCCTCCAGTCCAGTTGTGCCACCTGTGTCACATCACTGTGTCACATCACTGTGTTCTGTTCAGCTTAGCCCTGGACCCACAGGGCCCAAAGCAAAAACAAACATAAAGGAAGGGGGATCCATCGCCCATCACTGTGCGGAGGTGCCCAGCAGCGGGGAATGCTGCCTTCTGCTGCTGGCGTTGGCTCTGGGACCGCATCTGAGCCTTGGGGGCATTCTGTGGACGAGAAGCTCTTAGGAGATGCTACACATGGACTTGCAGACCTTCAGACGATTTGGATGCGCTGCTTGCCCTCAACCCACGTTGTTCTGACGTGCTGGTACAGTTCTAGCAGGTGGAGGAGGATGGCATAAACCGTCCTTGGAAACACACTGCTTCTGCATTAACTTTTGATCAGAATGCTTTACTACACTCGTAATTACTCAGAAAACTTTTAACTGCACTTGTGCCAGATGTATTTATCTCATTTAGCAAGTCTGGACTAAACACAGCCTACAGATACGGCTGCAAAGCGACGTTTTAGGAAGTAAATACAACTGAAACAAACAAAGCTATACCAAAAAGACACTTTGCTCAGTATGTTTATTTAGAGCCTCTGCCCTTGTAAAGCAATGGCTATTTCCTAGGTGCAAAACCCAAATTATGGGTGGAACATCCCCAAAAGCACGAGCTGAACGTATCCTATGGAGAGAAAACAAGGAAATAAATATTTTCCCCTTTAGCCGATGAAACAGACTTCCTAGCTGTGTTGCCTCTTTCCTAATTCTGTGTCTGCAGCCCTTCCTCAGTAACCAGCACCTAAACTGAATTCTGGAGCGAGCACTGGGAAACCTCCTCAGGAGGCCCCCCAGCACTGAGGAAAATCCCGCCCGCCGCCATTTTGGGCTGGACGGCGGGAACAGGCGCGCTCAGCAAGGGCGGGACGCGGCGAGCTGTCAATCAGAAAAACGGCGCCCTCTGATTCGCCTCCGCGCGGCGTCATGTGGGAGGGCCCGCCCGTATATAAGGGCGGGCGGGGCGGGCGCTGGCCGCCATTTTGTCCAGTGAGGAAAAACGGAGCGGGAGCTTTGCTGAGGGTCGAGTCGGCTGCGAATTTAGCGCGGGCTCCCTTCGCGCGCCCTCCCTTTTAGCATCGGTGAGGAACCTTCATCCTCCGAGGGCGGGACGGGAGCGGCGCCCGCGGTCCCTTTCCCCAGGAGGGCGGATGGAAGCGCCGGCGGCAAACAAAGAGCCGCCGCCATTTTGTAAAGCCGGGCCGGCGCTGCGCTGAGGGGAGCCGGGCGGGGAGAGGGCGGGTAGGCCGCGGGTCGGCGTTGGAGCCTGCTGGGCTCCTTTTCTCCTCGGCCGCGGCCGGGCGGGAGCCCCGGGCTGCGGGGCGCTGCTCCCCGCCGCACGCGGGGCGCTGAGGGGAGGCGCGGCCTGATCCGCCGGGCGCTCCGCGTGGCTGCGTCCCGCATCGGCGCTGCCGGCCCCGGGGCACGGGCGGCGCTCCCCGCTCCGAGAACAATGGAGCTCTTCTCCCGCGCGGCGCTCCCCCTGCAGGCCCGGCCCCGGGGTTGGGAGCGGGGCCGCGTCCTCTTCCGCAGTAGGGAGTGCGGAAGTAAACCCGTGTCCCCGAAATAATAACCTTCGGTCATCGCTGTGCCAGCCAGCTTTTTTTTTGTTTTATCCCTGCTTTCCCTCACTGCGTTCAGAGGATGACGTTTTTACCGGATTGCTGATAAAGCTCCCGAGAAAAGCAGCTAGCTGAATTATTACTCCCTTAACAACATTTCATGTTGTTAACCGTGAGCTTTTCCCCTTTCTCTCGTCTTAGCCATGCATCGTGACTCTTGTCCGCTGGACTGCAAGGTTTATGTGGGTAACCTTGGGAACAATGGCAACAAAACTGAACTAGAGCGAGCATTTGGCTACTATGGACCACTGCGCAGTGTGTGGGTGGCCAGGAATCCTCCCGGTTTTGCCTTTGTGGAATTCGAAGATCCACGTGATGCAGCTGATGCTGTAAGAGAACTTGATGGAAGGTAAAGCATGCTTAATGTGTGTTGAGGTCATCTGGTGAAAATGAGAGAACGTGGCTTGTGATGGTTTGCAGTTGGAAAGTTTCAGCTAGCAGCATATCTGTTCTACAGTGTTTATTTGAGCAGTGATACAAGAATAGGCTTATTTAGTGGTCCAGAAATAGCACTGGGATGGTTAGTTTTGTTTTAGAGTGGAACTCTAAAAGAGTTAAGTAAAAGACAGTTTGTTTTTAAAGAGGCAGGACTCAGTGAGACACTGGTTCCTGCTCTGGCTGCCTGAAGAGCATGGTGAGCTTTCAGAAGCGCTCAGACTTCTTATCTGTTAAGCTGTAATCTATTTTGAATTCTGCATACTTTGCTTATTGCAGAATTCCAGATCCATAGGGGTTGGAGGGAACCTCTGGTGATCCCTCAGTTTAGTTCTGCTCCCCAGCAGGTTTTCTAGAGCGCGTTGCCCAGCAGAACACTGAGGTGGCTCTTGAATATCTCTGGAGATGGGGACTTTGCCACCTCTGTGTGCAGCTTGTTTGAGCAGAGGGGAGGAGACCCTCCTTCACTGTTGGCCATAGGGGAGCCAAAGTCCTTCTCTGCAATTTTAACCCTTATTGTCTATTCCTTTCTCTCCATCTGATTCCGTAGTTTGTCTTTCTTGTTTCTTGCAGATAGTTGTTGGTGGAAATGTAACCAATGTCAACCTCTCTTCCCAGAACCCTCTGTGGGTGTCGTGTCAGAGTTGAGCTCTCCAACGGTGAAAAACGGAGTCGGAACCGCGGCCCACCTCCATCCTGGGGCCGGCGCCCTCGAGATGACTATCGCAGGAGGAGTCCTCCTCCCCGCCGCAGGTACCCGGGGTCAAAGTTCACTTGTAGAGCTCTTGGCACTTAGCATCGTAGGAGCAGGCTTTTTAAAAGCATGTTGAAAACGTTCATCTATTTGATCTCAGTTTGGAGATGCCAAATGCTTTTAAAAAAGAAAAAAGGGGGAAAAAAGAAAAAATGGAGGTGAACATAAGCTGTGTTGAATGTTGGCTTTTGTCCTTAGGTCACTATGCAAGTTGGTAGTCAGCGCCCTCTGTCCTGGATTTATCCTCGTTCCTCTTAAAATCTGCTCATCTTCTAGTCACATTTTCCCTTTCTTCCCCATACTTCAACTTAGGTTGTTCCTTTCCTTTATTCCATAATGGCAAAACATGACATACAGCAGCTAAGCATTTTCATGCAGATGTGTTTCTCCGCTTTGCGCAGTTTAAATACTGAATAAGTAGGCAGCTGTTTAATAATAGATGGAGTAACAGTTGCTCTGAACATCTAGAACCTTTACACTTAGTGTCGGTTTGAAATTAAGGCATCGTGTGGCAATTCTGTCCCTTGAGATTTGCAAACCCAGCTCTAGAATGTAGCAGCGTTTTTGGTAACTGACACGTTCTTGGTCCCAGACTAGCTTGTCTGGTGCTTAAGTCTGCAGCGTGGTTTTTGCAGGACTGAATTTACCTGTTGCAGGTGAGTGAAGTCCTCATGAGTCAGGGTTTCAATTTTACCCTTTTGCTGTTGAAAAATAACACATTAGGAGTATTTGTTAGCTAATAGATGGTTGTACTGATGGCTTGTTTTTCATTTTTTTTATGCTTTTTGGTCCATCTATTAATAAAAATGAACCCGTTACAGAGTCACCATCATGTCTCTTCTCACCACCCTCTGAGTCTGCATTAGCCAGCCAACTAGCCCTTTCAGCGTCATGTGACCAGCGCGCCCCATTCAGCTTGGCTGGTGTCGTTTCACATGACCCAGGCATGGCCAGTCGTCAGGTTGCACCGCCCTTTGGTTCCCGAGCATGCTGTTTTCTCTCAGCCTTCTCTCCAACCTTAACCAAATCGGCAGCAGCCACCTCGACCGCCCACACATTCCCGGCCAATCAGCTCAGCTGTTTATTTACCAAATGTCTTCACAACAACTACAGCAGCAGCCTTCGGCTAACAAAAAAGCAGGAAAAATCCACAACACCCCCTTCGCCAACCAACTAAATACAACGCAACATCTGGCAAAACCTTTTCAGCAAATTCTTCTTGGCAGTCAGTCCGGCAGCCTCACCTCACCATTTCTAGCTTGTTGAAACCAAAAACTAGTAAGTTTTTCCTGCTTATACAGTTTACTGCTGGTTAAAATAAGGAGTAAGCGGCTTATAAGTAATTACTTTTCTCAATCAAAGGCTGGCTGTGCATAATTGAATGGTAACGTACCTATGTTGCTTGAGGAAACTTTTAAGGGTGATATGGAAAGTCTTACTGTAAATAACATACAAACAAGTCTATTTGCATGTGAGATGCCAAGCTAAATTTTAATAAAGCTCTAACAAACTTAGCTTTTCCTTGCAAAAAAAGAAAAAAAAATCCTATCACCTTTAAACGGTTTTACTAACAGTTTTCAGAACTTAAAACAATTACTTTTTGGGATGAACTGGGCCGAGCTAAGGTTATTTACTTTTTTAAAGTAGTCTAAACACACTATGGCATTAAGAATGACAATCACAGATATGCAGTTCTAATGTAGCACTTAATGGCGTTATCAATATTTACACTGAGCGCATTTTCACTTTTTTCCACTTGGTATCTCTTTATGTCTTGTCGTGGACCTTTTTGGCTTGCATGGGTTCCAAAACATTTGGTCTGTGCTATTTTTTTGGAACCACTTGTGGGACTTTGGTGTGGTGTTTTGGGCAGTGTATTTAGCTGAAATGGAAGTGTTGCATTGGACAACTGTGCTATGAAGCATTCTTAGTTATAAGTGAAACGGTGATTGGAAATGTGCTGTTCACACCGAGCTTTGTTTATTGCCTAATCTTTCCATGCCTTTTACTGGATGATGGATGCCAGTTATTCTTGGCACGTTCCCAGGGCCCAACAGTGAGTTTGACAAGTTGGGAAATGCCTCACCCCGTTAATGCTGGAAGGATTGATTAAAAAGCCTCACATTCTCTTTCTGGTTTTAGATCACCGCGAAGGAGGAGCTTCTCTCGTAGCCGCAGCAGGTATGTGCCCATCTGTCACGAAACATGGACTGCTTTGTCTGCGATGTGAGAAAAACGAGCAGATGAGCAGTTGGAGTTGTCTCTGTGCAGAGATTCCCTGATAAGCATTGTAACTCAGCACACGGGAGAAATGGATTTGCTTGACTTCACTCAGCTACAGGAGATTCCGCAGTTATCAGTTGAAAACTTAGTGTTTCCACTCTTAATATACTTTGTGTTACACAGCTGGAGTCCCTCCCAGTTCTTTCAGATGCTGTGCTGCAAATACGGGTCGTGAGGAACAGAGCTCTCACATGCTGCTGTGTGTGTGAAGCAGTGAAGGCACAGTGGGTTTATGTGCGATTTTTTTTTTCTTGATAAGGTGTAGAAAAGGGTGCTTAACTATTTATTGATGTAGTGAGTTAGCTGAGGTACTGCTACTTGGTACTGACTGGGCAGATTTTATCTGCTGCGAAGGAAAGCATAACTCAGCTTGGTTTGTACTGGATGGCACAAGCTGGTTATTCTCATAGCCTTGGAAAGGTTTTCCCTCACTGAAACCTGAATGTCCTAAAGGCGATCTATTGAGGCAGCCATGTAATCTTAATGAGTTCAGCTTCGTTCTGGTGTTACAATCCTCTTGTGCTGCCATCTCCAACAGGTCCCTCTCCAGAGACAGAAGAAGAGAGAGATCACTCTCACGGGAGAGGAACCATAAGCCTTCTCGTTCCTTCTCCAGGTCTCGCAGGTAGGTGGCTCACCATTGTCTCAGTAACACTGAGACGTGCTGTGGGGGAGAGCAATCTTCAGCCCCTTATGAGGGCGTTTACCTTGGAATTAAATGCTATTTTAATAATTGGAATAGTATTTTAAGATGCTTATCTACCACGTGCTGGCTTGGGGTGGGAGGTTTGAAGCAGGATGTGCTGCCCTTCAACGCTCAAACTGATGTGTGGTTGGTTTGCTTTTTCCAGTCGCTCCAGGTCAAATGAGAGGAAATAAGACTTTGAGAAGGAGCTGTGTACAGGAAGTCCTCAGATCTGAGTACGGGGGGAGTATGTACAGAACATTGTTTTGTTTTGGAATTTCATAAAGCTTGGTGCATTTTTAAAATGTTTTAGCTGTTGAACTTGCTTTGTTCCTTGTATCTTGTAACAGGTGGCAAATGTAAAGATGTGAATCTGTATATGGTTCTAAGCAGATCATATGAATTGTAATATTAATCACTTTTTACAATGTACCCTTATACTTAATTGTCTGTGTCGAATGGATACCAGTTTGTCTTGCATAGATAATGTTTCTGGTCTTGACATTCTGCAGTATGTGATTGCTGGGGTTCAGCTTGTGGAGGGGAGCCGCAGCAGAGCTGTTTGTTCCAGTGTGGTGGTGGTGCAGAACAAGGTGTGGAGGTGCTTTGTTACCAGCAGTCACATTGAGCCTGCAGTGCTAAAGGGAACTGCGAGCTGCTGTTAGCACAGCTCTAGTTCTGACTTCCATTACTGGAACAGAGCTACTTTGTGTTGTGATCTACAATTTTTTAGCTTGTAGGGTCAGTTAATTTTATACTTCATGTGACTAGAGTGCTGCTTAAGTAGCTGATAGCTTGACCATCTATTCCAGTACCTCTGAATAGACCAAATACACAGCAGAACTGACGACTGGAGTGGATGTGTTGACTGTGTAATGGTACATTGTAAAAGTTGTGAATTAAGCATTTCTTTACTGTACAAGAATTTTCATGTCACTTGTAAAATGTCTTTTGTGAGATCCTTGGGATTAAAGTTTTGGTTACAACTTGTTGTTCGGTGTTTAACTCCAGTGCCTGCTGCATACATCACCACAGAACACAATTTAACCTTATGGTGTTACTTGGTTCCAGGGGGGAGAGCTTACACTCGCATGTCAGTGTAACAGTGAAGTGTTAAAATGCTGTTCTAGTGTCAGTCCATCTTTAACCTCAAAGCTGCCTACTTACAGCTCACCTCTCTGGGGCAGGAATTCTTGTCTCCAGTACATTTATAAGAACCAGGGTTAGCTTAGTGGGAAATGCCAGGTTGGCCTCTAGGCAAAAAGCGAGCTGTAGAGAACCAGCTGGAGGTTTGGAAGTTTGTTATTTTTGCAGCCTAGATGTGGGTTGGTGATCTTGAGGTATTTGTAATAGCAGTTTTGAAAGTGCAGATCTGTAAGCTTTGCGTGAAGACTTGATGTGTAAAACCAGGGTGTGGCTGAAGTGTGAGAGAGCTCCCCCACAGCCTGGCAGCTTTCCTGTATCCAGCAGTTCTCCCTGTGTGCACCTGGTTTAAATCCATCACACCTAACAGTCCTGATGCCCAGCTGGGGGCAAGGTGGCAGCAGGCTGCAGTGCACAGCTGTGATGGAAGGAGGTCCTGTTATTTATGCATGGTGCACAACTGACAGCTGTCAACGTGGTGGCAACAAGGAGACCTTGGCTGCTGCCATGAGGTCTTTGGGGTTTTTTTTGCAGCTATTCAGTTCTCTCACCTGAGAGTTTCACTGAAGGAGCAGCATTGTGTCTGCAGAGAAGGTGTGGGTTATGCAGGAATCATTTTACACGTGGATGGTAGGGACCTGAAAATTAAATTCCTCACAAAGTCAAACATGGACACGTTTAATTCTTTGGTAATGGTTCCACTACGTAGGGCTGTGCTGGCGGTGGAAAACGGCAGCTGCATCTCATGGTGGAGGTTTAAGCCTGACCTGCAGCCCTGACACAGTTCGGGGGGGGTGTGGTTGGTTGGTTCCCTTCTCTTCAGGGCAGCAGGAGCCCGCAGGTGGCAGCAAGCGCTGGGCTGCAACTGAGTGCTGTGCGCTCCCTGCCCCCAGCAGAGGTCGGGCTGCTCCCGCTGTTGGTGCTGCTCACAGCCTAAAGACAAACAGCCACTGGTTCAGTTCCGGTTCGGTCCCAGGACGTTGGCAGCCCGTCTCCTGCGTGGTTAGCTGTGTTAGATGCCCAGCAGAGGGCTGGGATGGTATCCTGTGCCGCACGCGGCTGTGTTCCCTTTTTTAATGTGTGCTTCTCCCAGGGTTTCATCTGTGGAAAGGTTGAAGCTCCCATTGCTTGGCAGTTAGCCTCTCTGCTGGTGTCCTGCTTCAGTGTTTTCCACAACTGAGGGGAAAGGAGGGATGGCTCTGTGAAATGCTCCAGACTGCATGCTCTGGAGCAGCGGGTTGTGGTTTTTGTGCACAAGAGATGAGAGAAGTGGAAATATCTCAGTTTCAGGTTGTTGACTTCATGTCTTACTGCTCGCTCGAATGAGGAAGCTGGATCAGAACTGCTGCTTCATACATACATGGAAATGGCAGTTTCCATGGAGCACACCACTGCTTTTACCTAATGGGAGGGGTTTCGATTGGAAACAAAATCAGCAGCTTCTAGAGAGAGAGAGGAAATGTGCAAGCAAGAGCTGTGTGCAGTCCTCATAGGGCTTAAGTGGCAAGTGTCATTCTGAACTCAACGCTGCATTCTGGGATTTCAACCTTCCAGTTCCCTTCTGTAGGAGGGTAACCAGACTGGGAACAGCGTGGTGGAGAGCACTGAAAATAATAATAATCATAAATCTGCTTTGATACTAAATTAACCAGGAGGTTTTTGTGTTGACCTTCCAGTGCCAGGAGTGCCTCTCTCCTCCCGGCGGTTCCTGAGCGGAGCACTGCTGTCCCCGTGTGACCACAGGCTGTCACAGCGCCTCGTCACCCCGTGACGTCCATTTCCAGTTTGTCCCATTTCCTCTCATTTCTGCTGGCTTTGATCAGTGTCCCCGTGCCCACACTCGTATCACACCCCACACTTGTATCACACCGCAGACGCCGTGTCCTCAAAGCAGGCTCACTGTCACAAGGCGTCCTGCTGGGGACACAACTACAGCAACAGCCTCCAAAACCAAACAAGGGGAGAAGTGCAGTTCTGGTCGCTGAGGTTTGACTGTCGAACCCTTTCCTTTGGGCACCAAAGGCCGCTCTCAGCTCTCCCAACAGCCTTCTGTTCCCTGGGCTGCGCAGCCCCAGCTCTCAGCTGCTCCTCTCTTGGAGGGGTTCCATTCCTCAGGCTGCCTCATGCACACCGCTACCCCAGGCAGCGGGGCTGTGCTCCATCCCTGCACCCCAGCTCATACAGGTTATGTTGCAGTGAGCCAGGTGCATTTTGCGCTTTGATTTGTTGAACCCCATGAGCATCCCAGCTGTGCTGGCCTTTGTAGGAACCCTCCTGACCTCCTAGAAATGCTGCTTGGGTATTTCAGTCATGAAGTTTCACCCAGGCTGTTCTGTGTTGCCTGGCACTGCTGTTGGTTATGTTCTGTTGCTGGTCAAACAAACACGGACTGCAATAAACAGCAGATCCAGGCAAACATCAGATAGTCTGCAGTAAGAACGCTATGTTCCCAAGTGATTCATTCATCTCTTATTTAATAATTTAGAAGCTGACACAACTATTAGTTGAAGAAATCTTCACACTGACTCAATTCTGCTTGCTCCTTAAAGCGATTGTAGCTGCCTGCTTTTGGTTGCTTGCTTTTAGGGAGGAAATCCTACGAGGAGAGCATCCCTCCTCCACAGCCACGTTCTGCTTTCAGCGCCGTTACCCCACGTGCTGCCCTGGGATTCGTCCCACGACAACCAGTCCCACGTTGCTCCTCTGGGCACTGCCAGCTGCAGAGGAGCTGCCCAGCATTTCACCTCCATCCTTGTCCGTGCCAACGCCTCGGTGAGCAGCAGTATCAGGGTGGAGCAGCAGTATCAGGGTGGGGCACCCTGTCACTCTGTCACCCCGGGTGCCACGTTCTCACTGGCTGGGAGATCGCAGCCACCAGCTGTGAGTGAGGAGTGTTATCTGTGCTGCAGCCTGGCCTGAATGCTGCTCTTCCTGGTGCTGGCGAATGGAGAATTGATGGGCTTTTCATGTGTGACTACTATAAGCTTTCTGGGAGGAGGCTGCCACAGCTGGAGATAGGGTTCAGGTGTGCTGTGCTCATTTTGGTGGCCAGGTTGCACATCCTGCTCTGGAGCTGAGGGTTCACCAGCACTGGTGTGAGGAGTTCTGGACATGAATTGGTGGGGAGGTTTTTAACCAATTCTATGGAGGCTGTCAGGTTTTCATGCTTCCTGTTCCATCACCTCTTTTCTCTCCCTCCTGCTCCTTTTCATGCACGTTGCAGTTGGTTGTCTAGAAATCTTCTGGTCTACAAAACTCATTTTTCTTACAGGAGGGCAGGGAGGATTCTGCACAGAGTCACTGATGGTGGGTGAAGCGTGGGGCACAGCTTCACTACTGACAGCACCTCCAAACTCAGCAAATCTCCTTTCCTGGGCTCCGTATGGATTCTCATAGAGAAGAAACTAGCCAGGAAACCAAAAGGAAAAGGGTTGATACGAGTACCAGGAAACTCCCAGCTCTTGTCCTCCTCTGGTGGGCTGGGCAGTGCTCCAGTGGGCCCACTCGTATCAGCCCACACTCGTATCAGACCAGGGGTGAACTGCTGTTGGGGGGGACTGACACGTGAAAAGGAAAGTGTAAGCGAGCCTCTCCTTAGCAGCTGTCACAGCACTGCTCCTGGCTTTGTAGGATGTTGTGCACACAGCTCCTGCTCTGCTCTGCAGCAGCTGAGTCACTGTGCAGCCTGCCTGCCTGCACCGAAACGTGTGGCACGAGTGAGGAGATGCTGACCCACGGTGAGGCACTGCTGAAGAAGGCTGGTGCATGTCCTGCAGAGCGGGGCTTCGGGGCTCCGCATGGCCACAGTCAGGGCATGATGAGTGCAGCCACTGCTGCTGTGCTGGTTGCTTTGGTGCTGTGCTGAGCCAGGGCTCTGAAAGCAGGCGCTGCGAGCAAGTGTGAGTCAACTGCCCTCCGTAGGAACATGCGTGGCTATGAAGGACCAGCTTGTGCTGCTGGTGGATTCCAGGCAAACCCACGGCTGGTGCAGGAAGGCAGCCTCCATCAGCAGTGCTGTGTGAGTGTGTTGTCTGCTGGGAGGAGGTGACGTGGGCCATTGGCTTCCCACTGCACCACCAACCCACACTCCATTCTTCTGGATGCCTGTAAGGAATGCTCACGTGCAGAAGGTTGGCGCAGTCCCTGCCCTCTACCCTCTGCCACCCCGAGGGGAAGCTTCTCTCGTGTGCAGAGAAGGGCTGGACTGAGACAGGAAGCTGTGGACCTTCTGGATGGATCTTTCCCTTTGCAAGAAGTTTTGCAAGAAGGTAAAGAGGATCCAAAAGGGCCCAGAGCTGTGCCTGCAGGTCTGCACTTCTGCCCTCCTGGCAGCACCAGGCTCTGCTGGTGGCAGTGGCCCCGGCCTTGGGGTCCTCCTCATCTAACGGGAATTTGGCACCCTGTGAGCAGCCAGTAAATAACCACCCAAACACACAGCCAGGTACAGAACCACGAGGAACAATGAGCCCCTTTGCTGCCAGCTGAAAAAAAAATAACAGCACAAAGCTCCCGAGCTGCTCATGGAAAGTCAGTGAAGCAATTACGTTAATGACTATGAATGGGGCTAAAAACAATCTTGGATGAAAATGAGTGAGGGGCTGAATGAAGCAAACAATTCATAGCTCCAGGAATATTTCCAGTATGAAGCCTTGTTTTAGGGACTGTCTGATCTGCAATTTGTGCTCGCTGGGACTCTATTTCCACTCTGCTGGGTCCGGTGTCTCATCAAAATGCCTTCATAAATGGAGCAAACAAGGGCTGTATATGGCAGGGAAACAGTCAATTAACACGATCCAAGTTCTTTTAGGGGCAGAGTTAATCAAGCATTCAGCGTTTTGTCATTCTTGTCTTTCTTTCCTGGGAAAATCCTATTAGTTATAAAATCACTTAATTGGGCACTTCAAAGAGCTGATGGGAAAACAGCCTTCGCTGGAATATAAACGGCATTCAGCCGAACACTGGGCTCATTTAGACTTCTGCTGGAGCGTGAGCATTTCATTAAGAGCCTTCACGTTCCCCCCCTTGAAAGAAAACAGCTTGTTAGCAGAGATAACAAAAAATCTTGGAGTTCTGAATCTCGCTGAGGAGGGCTTTCAGTGCCTGCATCCACACGGCGTTGTTTCGTGGTTTGGTCCCCATCGGAGCATCCTGCACCTATCCTGAGTGATGCGCTTATCCTAAGTGAACGTGGAGCTCTGCTTCTCAGAGCTGGGCAGTTTCACACCTCTTTGGGGTGTTCTCAAGGGTGAGGGGTGTTGAGGAGGGGGACGGTTCTCTTCGTGCCCCGCGGGGGATGGGCTCAGCCCCAGGTGCTCCTTGGGGGGCAGCGCATTGCAGGTCTGCACTGCCGAGCCGTGTGTGCCGTGTCACAGACGTGGCGCGGGGCAGAAGGGCTCTGGGGCACCAAGGGCCCTTTGCTGGGAGCAGTGGTCAAAAGGAGCTTTGTGCTGAGGCATGGAAAAACTGCCAAAGAACGGACGCGGTGATCTCAGTCCCCTCATTATCAGGTTGGGCAGAAATTGAGGCTTTTGTAGAGCCTTCATGGTGCCTTGAAGAGCAGCAGTGTGTCATTGCCTCCATCATCAGATGGCACAAAGGGGCCCATCTGCCTGAGCCCTTCTGCTTCTTCCCTCTACGTGGACCCATCCAATGGGAACACTGTGTTTCCCATCACTCTGTGTCTCGTTGCACCTTCCAGCACCACCAGACTCTGAAGCACAGCACCGGGCCAGGAGCTCTGCTCAGCTCCTGAAGCCACCGCTGGGTTCGGTGGTCTATCAAGGACATTTTGTACCCCACCTTTAGCAAACTCTCCCATGTGAGTCCATCCAAAGCAGTTCAGAGCACAGACTTCTCTCCAGCAACCCAACCCACCAAAGGGTTTCTTGACGCACCGCTTGGCTCATTCCATGCTATGGGCTCAGGATGCGTGACTCCATGATACCGAAGTGCCCAAAGCCCCATTTCATCCCCCAGCTCAGACCATTCCTGCTCCCCTGCGGCCTCCATCTACCTCCCAGCACCGGGGTGCTGCTCACTGCATCCCCAACAGTGATGTCAGAGAAACTGTGCCCAGGCATGCTCCTCCACTGCTGCTGAGCACGGACTGACTCACAGCTCCCTGCCTGCTGTGAATAATGTTTGCATACGTGTCTGAGGCCGCTTCCTCTGCCCTCGGCGTCCTCTGGGACCTACCTGGGGAGAGGAAAGGCTCCCAAAGGATTTTCCCAACCCTGATAGCAATATCCTGTCTGTTTTAAGTGCCTTAGAAGGAGGATGCTTTGAAGTTAGGAGATTTGCATTCATCTCGTATATCGTTTTTGCCATCAGCCCTTAGGATCTGTTTTCCAAGCAGATTGCAAGGAGGGCTTCTCCCACACTGATGCCATGGGAGTTTGGGACAGCCCTTGTAGTGGGTAAGGATGGGATGTGGGCTGACAGCTCTAATGTGGGGTTGCACCTGGAGGGGAGAAAGAAGCACTGTCCCCAGCACTACTCCCAGTTCCCATCCTGCCTGGTCCCCACTCCGACCTCTTCCTACCATGCATTGTTGGGACTGAACGTCATGAGTCACCTTTGGGCTTTTCCTTACTTCCTGTACCACCTTCCTCATTAATCACACTTTTTTTCCCCTTTTTGCTGATGATGCCACTGCAGACTTGACCACGCACTGCCTGACCCAGACCCTGATGCTATTCCTCTCTCACTTCCCATTTCCTCTGTGCGTTGGTTCCACACCATCTCAACCCCATCCCATCCCAATCTCATCCCATCCCCATCCCAACTCCTTCCCATCCTCATCCTAACCCCATCCCATCCCTAACCCAACCCCATCCCAACCCCATCCCCATCCCAATCTCATCCCATCCCAACCCCACCCCATCCCAACTTCATTCCCAACCCCATTCCATCTCCATCCCAATGCCATCCCATCCCC
>JAPSGF010000060.1:3352365-3395820 GCA_035772895.1 Perdix hodgsoniae | reverse complement strand
CATGCTGGCTCACCCTGGGCTGTGTCCCTCCAAATGTAGCTGGGAGGACTGACAGCAGCCAAACTGATGCAAATTCACATCACATCGCCTTGCTTCATTCTTGCCTCGCTGCAGCATCACTCTCTCTCTCTCTCTTGCATCAGCAGCCATCACTGCAGATTGCACTCCTCCCTCTGCTTCAAAAAGCTGCCAGCTCTGACAGCCTCATTCTCTCTTTGATATTTTGGAGGGTTTTATTTAAAAGATCTCACTGAAGCAGTGAGCATCCTCTTGGTCCACACTTCTCCTTCCCAGAGCCCCAGACAGCAGCGGCAGCTCCTTCGTCACATCCAGAGGGAGGGGAGCAGCAAACTGTGGCACAAGTGGTCGGTAAGGAGCTGAGACAGCACAGCACAATGCAGGCCTGGGAGCTGCTCCTGCAACCAGGAGCAAAAATCCTTCCTGTGGAAATGCAATGGCAACAGCTGCCTGCGAGGCAGGGCTGTGCCAGCTCTCCCCTTCCCCTCAGTGTGCGCAGAGCAGGAGCACAGGTTGACCCTGTTGCGCCTGGAGATTTGGCAGCGCTCAGCTCCAGCCCCCGGATGGCCAGGATGGATTTTGTGCAACCTGCAATATTAATTTCGGATGATTTTGCATTCCCCAAACGCCTGCAGGGCCCTTTCCTCCCCATCCCACACTGTCCATCCGGAGGGACCCAACCCCAAAGCAACGCCTTGGCCTGGCCCAACGCCGCAGGAGGAACCAATGCTGGAAAACTGCCGTGTGATGCAGCTGCCTGCAGCCAGACATGTCCAAACATATCCCCAATCTGCTGGGGCCGAGGGCACTGCTGGTCCAGCCTGGAAACAGATGCACGGAGGCTTTGCACAAGAAGGGTCCCACTGGCAGAATGGCTCAGCCGCATCCCCCCCTGCTGCGAAGGTGCCCCGCAGAAGTGCTTTCACCCGGCTCAGTGCATCTCCTGCCATCACTCTGCCACCTCCTCTGCCGCCCCAAGCACCGTGTTTGCACCCTCACTGCCCAAACCGTCGTGTCGGGGCAGTTTGCACCGTGCTGATGGTGCTGCAGCACCCGAACCCCACTCAGCCCAACCCGTGTTGGAACCCCGGGGGAACCGCGCTGTGCTCAGACCTTCCCTGCTGCGGGCTGGGGGTGCATTTTGCAATGGAGCCAAACGTCCCTGCGGGCAGCCTGCAGCTCGCTGCATGCAGGACATGCACAGGCTTGTTGCTGCTGCTGCTGGCTGAGCTCAGGCCAACTGCAGCTCCCTGGTCCGGCTCACTGCCGGGGGGTTCGCTGGAGGAGCAAAGCCCTCCCTTGGGGCAAAACTCCCTTAAGGGCGCCCTGGAACAGCTCTGCAGAGCCGGAGCTGAGCCCAGGGAGCATCACATGGAGCCGGTCCCCCCCCCGCCCCCCAAACACCCGCGACTCCCCCGGAGCTCCCTGTGATTGCAGCATCCCGCGCTGCGGTGACCCAGGAGGGGCCGCGATGGGGTGCGGGGTCCCCAATCTCTGCAAGGCCGTATTGAAGGTCACTGCGCGCCCTCCCGCATCCCTTGGAGCGGAGAGGAGGGGGGGGGGAGATGGGGGGGGTCCCGCATCGCACTGGAGGCGACGCCCCGCGTTCCGTACGGGGATCCGCGCCGTCCCGCACCGGGAGGTGGGAATCGCCGAACCCCCCCGATAACAGCAGCTCTGCGAGCGGGGCGGGAGGGGGGGGAGGGGGGGGAAATCCCGGGCGACGCCGTGAGGCCCCTCCCTGCCCGGCTATAAAGGGCGGAGTGCGGCTCTGGGAACCGCAGAGTGACGCGGAGCGCGGGGTGAGTGCGGGTGTGCGGTGCGGGGGGGAGAGAGGGACGGCAACGGGAACAGGGGGTGACTTGGAGGGGGGTGATGGGGGGCTGCGTCTGTCCGCTGTTGCGGGAGCTGCAGGCGGTGCCGGGTCGGGTCTGGGACACCGCAGCCGGGTGCCGGGTTTGCGTTCCTTGGTTCCTTCGGAGCCGCTCCGTTCCGGGCTCAGCGCGGCGCGGTCGCTCCGGCAGCGGTGCGGCGGCGGCTCCTCCCGTGTGCGGGGCTGCGCTGAGCGCTGCGTGCGGAACCGAATCGGACCGGGTCCTCCCTCCCCATTTCCCCCTTCCCCCCCCACCTGCCGGGGCCGCAGGAACATGCTGAGACTTGCCTGGCGCTGAGCTCAGCCCGCTGATAGGAAGAGGCTGTTTTGATGGGGGGGGGGGATGCGGGGCGGAGCGGCCATTGCGGGCGGTGGGGGGGAGGATGGGGGGGGTGGGGGTGGTGGTGGTGGTGGGGAGGGGGGGTGCGCACCTGTGTGACCCCAGCTTCGGGCGGGAGGTGACAAAAGCTGCTGTGTCACTTAGCGGCACCAGCCTCACGCCACGCAGGGCTCCGTGTGGTTTGGTCCCATTGATGCATTTCTGCCCGGTTTTGATGACTTCCCCCCCCCCCCCCATCCCTCCAATGTACAAAAGCATCCCATCCCACCTTTGCCCTGCTAACCGCTCACCCTATGAGGGTCTCTCTGCCCCACGAGCACTCGCTCTTTCCATGGAAGTCAAAGCTGTTGGCATTGATTTGAAAGAAAACAAACGGGCTCCTTCCCCCCCCCCCCCCCCCCCCCCCCCCCCCCGCCCCGGTTGCCCAACAGCTCCTTGCAGGCAGGAGGTGCCCAGCGGGGCAGTCAGGCTCGCGGTGAGTTCTTGCACTTGTTGGAAAGGTTTCCTCGCCACCAGCCTGGGTTCTTCAGATGAAGAAACCAACCAGAAAAAAAAACCAACATCCTCCTTGCTTCACCTGCCCCCGTGCCACCCTGGCTTTGCTCTGCCCTGTGGCCGACACCATTAACACCCCTCAGTGTGAGCCCAGGGTTCCCGGCAGGTCCCGTCCTGTGCACAGCTCTGCTCCACTCGCTGCCCTGGGCTCACATCCCCCCCATATCCCCCTCCCACAGCCGCAATGCCGCTGTCGCAGAGCAGGGCCGGACCGATGCCGTGCAGCAGCAAAGTGTGCAGGAACCTCTTCGGCCCCGTAGACCACGAGCAGATCCAGAACGACTTTGAGGAGCTGTTGAGGCAGCAGATGGAAGAAGCTCAGCGGCGCTGGAACTTCAACTTCGAAACGGAGACGCCCCTGGAAGGGCATTTCAAATGGGAGAGGGTCCTGCTGGCAGAGCAGCCCCCCCGGGGGGCCTTCAGCTCGGCCAAGGCCACCAGCGGGGGTGACAACGGGGGCTCAGCACCCCACAGGGTCCCCCCCAAGGATGGTGTCGGTGGGGCGGCTCAGCAGAGCTCAGAGCTTGCTAGGCTTGGTTCTCCACAGTGCTTGAAACGTGGGCAGACCACCGTCAAAGGTGAGTGGTGGGGTGTGATGATGTCCCTCTGGGTGCCGCTGGTGGGGGTGTGGAGGGGCTGGGTGCACTCACAGCCACGCGCAGCTCTCAGTGCATACCATCATTTGAGGGAGGAGGCTGCAAACTGGCTGAGGGGTGGGCAGCAGGACTGGGATCGGGTGTCCCATAAATAAAAATACCCCAGAACAGTTCACCAGCTTCAGCTCCTGTGGCCTGCAGTCCTCAGGCTCAGCAGTGGAGATGTGGTGGGACCCAGTGATGCGGGGCTCCGTGAATGTGGGGCTTTGGAGCTGTGAGTGCACCTGGTTGGGGTGCTGCCCCGACAACAGCTTTCTCCTCCTGCTCCCTGATGCATCCCAACTTCTCTTCCTGCCCTGCAGACTTCTACAGCTCCAAGAGAAGAGTTGTCCACGACAAGCCCAAGCTGTGACTGCTGCTGCTGGGGATGGATGCTGATGCTGACGTGCCCTGGGGGTGTCGTGGCTCTTTCCCTGCCCTGTACTGTCTGAGCTGTCTGTACGAAGCGATGCTGAGTCTGTAGTTCCCTATTTATGAGTAGCTCTTGGCTCCTGAGGGGCCCACACTGTGTGCAATGTATAGGAGGAGCTGACGCTTGAAGACCTTGGAAAGGACTGAGGAGGACTGGAATGGAGAAAATGGGGGTGAGGGTGTCCCCTGCCCTGTGTTGGTGTGGTCCTTGCAGCATCCTGGTGCCCAGCACTGCCTGTTGCCTGGCGTGGAGCAGCTCCCAAACCCTCAGAGTCTCACTGGTGTGGATCACGGCTGGGTGTGAGCCCTGCATGGAGCTGCTCCCAGTGACTCAGAGATGCATTTGTCACAGAGTGGTGACAAACGTGCTGGAGGTGCCCCATGGGGCCAGCACTGCTCAGGAGGTGCTGGGCAGCTCCAGGCTCTGCTGAGCCATGGCTGGTGGTGTTCCTGGCGTGCTGTTGGCTTGCTGTGCCTCATTTGATGCTGACACTAAGCTGGATGGAGGGCTGCTGCTTGGCACTGCCAGGCTGCTCGAGGGGCGGAGTGCTGCTCAGCAGCAGCTGGAAGAAGTGACAGCCTTCTCCTGGATTATTTCCTACTTTGGAGCTGGGGGAGAGGACCCTGGCCTGGCTCTGCAGAGCAGCTGCTTTTGTCCTTGTGACCCAGGGGTGTCCTGTGGGATGCAGCCCTGCTCCGAGGCTCTCAGTGCTGTTGGAATCTCAGCACTTTCACTGGGTTCCACTCCTGCCCCTCTGTGCTGGGACACGAAGCGGCACAGGGTGGTCCCAGGCAGAGGAGGTGGGCGCTGCTCCCAGCTCGTACCGTGATGCACTTTGCTGTCAGAGATGCTGGCAGCTGCCCAGCATTAAATGTTTATTTATGAAAACGCTATTGAGGCTTCTTGGAAGGGGAAATACCTGTTTGTCTGTGAGTGTAACTGAATAAACACTTGTCTCGTGGAAGGGAATGGGTGGCTGTTAATGGGAATAACTGCTGTGGAGTGGGGGGGGGGAGGAATGTTGTGTGTGGGTTGGGGGTTGCTTTAGGGGTGCAGCACCCACAGAGCTGTAGTTTCTATGGGTCCAGTGGGGAAGGAGCTGTCACACATCTGGGTGATGATGGGTTGGGGGTTTGGGTCCAGCTATGGGATGAAGCCTTTTTAAATCTGGCTACTGCCAGCGAGGGCAGGAATGGGGGCTTCTCCTGTGGGTCTGGGTGGGTTGGGGTCCGTGGCTGAGCCCTTTGTGGTGCTGCAAACAGGAAACGGGTGCGTACCGGCAGTTGAGTGCAACCCCAAAGCGGAAGGCAGCCTTGAGTAAGAGAGAGAATGACGGTGTGGGGCCGGGAGGTGCGCAGCGCAATGCGGTCTGCGTGGGGCTGATGTCCCCCCAGCCCCGGGGAGCCCCAAACTGCGGCCAGGCAGCAGCATCCCGAAACTGAGGGCACGTGGAGAAGGTGAGCCTTGCTTAACGGGGGGCTCCTGCTAATAGGGAAGTGGGGAGAAGAAGGGGGTTTTGGTGTTAGGGACGCTGGGTTGGTGCCTGGCCCTGCAGCCGTGGGGCTTTTGGCAGCGGTGACCCCCCTGCCGCCCCTCAGCAGGAAGCATCTCAGACAGCCGCCGGTGTTTAAGTCCCTTTGGTATTTATTTTACAGCTTTTCCGTGTTTGGTGCCTCCATTTCATGGCACGCAACGGGCTCAGCTCGCTCTGTGGGGCAGGGGGAGGCACCGAGGGGACCTCCTTGCATCATAGCCTCCCCCACCCCGAAATGCTGCTGCTTTGGCTCTCTTAGGGGCTGGGACCACAGAATGGGGGTACCCACATCCTGTCTCCTTCCCCCTTTCCGTCCCTGGGGCTCCGCTGACCTCACAGGACCCCCCCCCCGCCATGGCTGTGAGATGCTGTGGGATGGTGCTGAAGGGGATGGGGACGTTTTGGGGCCCGTTCCTTTTTTCCAGCGCATCTTAGGGCTTAGCGTTGCAAAAGGAGGGGTGGGGCAGTGGGGGGTTTCCCCCTCTCCCACTTTTTGTCCCAATTTGGGCACGTTTCAAAGCAACGACGATGAGAGGGTTGAGCCGGGGGCGAAGACGGGGGCGTGAATGGAAAACCTCCCCGAGGTCACAGGAGGTGACTCAGGGCTGCGGAAGCTGGGGGAGGAATATTCAGAGATGCTGAGGAGCTCCTGGAGCCGCTTGGAGCCTGCATCACCCCCACGACCCCGCAGTGAGGATGGGTGGGAGCACAGCGCCCCCCAGGCAGAAGCCACATCCCCCACTTGGGCTGTGTGCAACCAGAGAGAAGTGCCTCTTTTCTTATTGCCAAACCCACTCGGGGCCCTTCTGAGCCGTTTAATGGGTTCCCCTCTGCAGGACCCCACTGTGAGCCATGGCTGAGCAGCGCGTGGGCTCCAGGGGTCAGCGCATGGGATCCAGCCGGCGGCGGCAGCTCCGTAGGGATGGGGGTGAAGAACCACCGTGGGCAGCAGCTGTGATGCAGAGAGTCCAGGATGTCATCCAGGAGCAGCGCGGGGACACGGAGGGGTTCATCACTCGTGCAGATATGCAGGTAAGGGATGGAGCCTGGGGGGTTGTAGGGCTCCTTCCAACGCAACCGTTCTATGGTCCTGTGTTTTGTTCTTAGAAACTGCAGGAGGAGGTCATCCCGTGCAGCACAGAGGAGCTGGAGCTGCTCTTTGATGGGATGGATGCTGCTGGCAGCGGGCAGCTGAGCGCTGGGGAGTTCACTGCTGGGCTCCGTAAGTGCCAGCACGGTGACTCCATGCACCCAGCGCTTTCCAACGGGGATGCTCAGTGTTCTGGGTGGCCCTCAGCAGCCCGAAAGCACGTGTGGCTGTGAGCCCGTGGATCACTGGGGTGGGAAGCACTGGGATCTGGGTGCTGAGGGCTGTGTTTCTACAGGGCAGTTCCTGAGCTCCCAAAAAGTCGGCAGGGAGCATCGGCGGCGGAAAGCAGCATCGCGGAGGAGCTGCCTGGTCCTCGCCAGCCCCACGTGGGAAGGGACAGACAGCGAGGAGAAGAAACACTTTGCAGCCTTCATGGAGCAGCTGGGAGTGGATGACAGATGGGAAGAGTGAGCAAAGCACCTCCGGGTGTCCCGCAGGATGGGACAGGGCAGGGCTTCCCCCAGTTTGGTGCCCGTGTGGGCAGAGCCGGAGCTGCCTTTGTCCCAGGGGCAGGAGCACGGCCACCCCCAGGCCACACAGCCCTGATGACAGGGACCCCCAAATGATCCGTCTTTTCTTGCCGTCCTGCTCCTCTCTCCTGGCAGGCAGGAGATCTGGCAGCTCTGGGCCAAGCTGAGGGAGGACGAGCCCCAACTCCTGGGCAACTTGGAGGATTTCCTGGCCAAGATGAGGCACCGCATCCAAGAAGCCCGGAGCAAGAAGGAGGCCTTGGAGGAGGCCCTCAACAAGTGAGTCCCTGCCAGGGATGTGCACCCAAGGAGGGAGAAATGTTGGGCGCTCCCAGCACCTCCACCACAGCCTGGGCAGAGGTTTCGCACTGTGCCCGTGTTTGGGGTTGGGCTCCATCTGCAGCCACGCACCCAATGGCCAAACAGACACAGCCCTGCTGGGGGAAGGAACCTCCGTGCTGTCTGTGGCTCTGGTGGGCAATGCAGCGTCCCCAGACCCACACCCACGTGGCACAGCCCAACCCCTCCTGACCTCCCACCCCCCCCAGACGCGTGGCTGAACACAAACAGGAGGTGCAACAGCTCTGCGAAGCTCTGGAGCAGCAGATCCAAGAGGAGCGGCAGCGAATGGAGCAGGAGGTGGGGGATCCATCCACCCACACCCTCCCCCAAAGGTACCCAGCACCCCAAACCCAACTGGGTGCTGATGTTCCCACTGACACCGCAGAGCACAGCCCGGAGCCGCCTGCACTGCGCGGTGCTGCAGCGAGCGCTGGATGCCAGAGAGAGGGAGGTGCAGAGCCTGCTTGCAGCACAGGAGGAGGTGAGCTGACCCCAAATGCTGACCCCAAACCCTGATCCCAAATACTGGTGATGCAGTTCTTTCTGTTGTCCTCGTGGCTTTGGCCTGGTGTTGTACACCTGGACCTGGGTGCTCTCTGCAGTTCATCACACAGCACCTCCATCGCTCACTCTCTGCCTCCATCCCCACGGTCCTTCCTTCCCTGAGAGCACATAAACTGAGTTTCCCACCCAACAACACCCTGGGGAAAATCCAACCCCAGCCCTAAGAGCGGGAGGTGATGCTGCTGTCTCCCTGCAGCTGGAAGCACAGTGCCGCAGTCTCAGCAGCACTCAGCGAGCTGCCAGTGCTGAGAAGCGACAGCTGGAGGAGAACAACCGGGCGCTGGAGGAGCAGCTGCAGCACATCCATGCACAGCTGCAGCAGGCCCACGAGTGCCTGCGGGCTGCCATGGCTCAGCAGCGGGCAGAGAAACCGCGGTGAGTGGCGTCTGCTCACACCTGGCTCCCTCCTGGGAGTTGCAGCGGATGGGGAGCGAGCTGGATGGGTCTCAGCCATCGTTTTGCTTTGGGATAGTGTGAAAAGTGTGGGGAGGTGGTGTGATTTGGTACAAAAAGTACTAGGAAGAGAAGTCAGGATTATCAGCATTGTGCTGATAGGACCCTCCCAGCACTGGTGCGGAGGCCACAGCTGGGCTCTGCAGTCCCAGTCCCGAGCAGAGCACATCACTGCTCCCAGGGCTGCAGAGGACCCTGGGGAGGGGATGGAGGAGGTGAAGGGAGGCAGTTTCCATTGTGACCCCCATGCTCTGTGCTTACAGGGATGAAGTGGAAGCAGAGCTGCCCAGTGAGACACTGCCATCCCTGCAGGTACAGCAGGTGTGCACAGTGGGGATGTGGTGGGATGTCACACAGGGCAGCACTGTGCTGCGTGGGTGCTTGGGAAGGGGTGAGTAGCAGCATACGGGGCTGCTACCCCCACATTTTGGGGGTAAACTAAAGCAGGAAAGCTGAGCATCATTTCAAATGGATACACACTCTGCCAAGCTTTTTGTTTTCTCTTTTCTTTTCCTCCTTTTGCCACAGATGAGCCCAGAGCAGCCGTTGCTGGAGATGCACGTCAGGTTGGGCTCCCAGGGCAGCGAGCCCAAACACAGGAGCACCCACCATGTGTAAGGCTCCTGGGCCCCAGGAGATGCACCCACATCCTCCACCATCCCCTGGCTAAAAATTCCTTCCTCTTCAGTGCTCTGTCCCAGTGTTGTGCTCACCCCATTTTCTGCTCTTTCCAGGGTATAGGAAAAGCCACCAGCAGACACAAACACAGCACGGCTGCTCTCTGTAGAAGAGGATCCCTTCCCCGAATTTCTGAAAGAGGAACGGTTTGCTGGCCAAGGCTCATTGCTAAGAGAGATGAATGATGCAATAGCAGCTCTGAGCAGACAGAAGCTGCAAGCACTGGGAGATGCTGCTCACCGCCCACAGGATGATGCTGAGCCCCAAGCAGGACCACCTGGCTCAGCCCTACGAGAGACCCACATCAGTCACAATGTGTTGGAAGAAGACCCGAGAGAGGGACGAGCTGCAGCTGAGCTTCGTGCTGAGGACGGGACACAGGCTGGTGCGTCTGCAGGAGCTCAGGAGGAGGGGGCAGCTCAGGGAGACAGCGTGGAGAGAGCAGGGCAGAGCCTGGAGGAGATGGAAGGGGTGTTGTCTGTGCAGGGAAGGGGTGCTGGTGGGGAGCAGCAGGTGCTAAAAGAGGTTGAGAGCCCACAAGAGGCACTGGGAGAGAGCACAGAAATGGGCGAGCAGGCACAGGTGGGGTCAGAGGGAGAAAGATGGGTGCAGGGAAAGGTGAAGTGGGAAAAGATGCAGATCCCAGGAGAAGGAGAAGATTTGGAGGCAGTCCTCAAAGGTCGGGAGGTGGAGCTCCCAGCGGGCAGCTTTGCCACCGATGTGCTTCAGGTGCCAGGATGGGTTGAGGTGCAAATAGCAGCTGTGCAGGGGGTGAGAGAAGCTCCCAACCCTAAAAAAGTGGATGGAGAGGATAGTGGTGCAGTGGGGCACTGCTGGGGAGAGATGGAAAGGACTGAGCTGCAGCCCCCGAGTGTGGCTGATGACCTGGGTACAGAGCAGGTGGAGAACCTGGGACTAGATGTGCAACTGCTGGAGGAGGCTGATAGAGCAGAGCCAGGGCTGGAGGGGGGAGCTGGGGCTGCTGCAGTGCTTGGTGAGGGGCTTTCCCCAGCAGAAATCCCTGCTGGGAGTCCAGCTGATGGGCTGGTCCTGGTCAGTGCTCAGGCACTGGAAATGGAAGAGGCAGAGGATTCTCCAGCAGAGACTCTGCTGCATGGGATTCCCAGCCCAGAAGCCCTGAGGGATGTGTTGGATGACGCAGCCATGTGTCTCAGGGAGGATGCTGAGGATGGAGGACAAGAACTGACTGAGCCTGGGCTGCCCATTCAGCCCGGGTGTGAACTGCAGGGAGCAGGAGCCAGGCAGGCAGAGGGGGCTGCTGTAGAGCTGTCACCCCAGGAAGAGTCTGGAAGCCTGGAACTCCTGGAGGGTCTGAGTGGTGATTCCCATGTGCAGCTGCTTGCAGAGCTGGGGGAGATCAAAGGGAGCCTGGAGGCAGAGCTGCAACCTCTGTACTCAGGTCACCAGTCACACTCAGAGCAGACAGAGAGCATGGGGCCAGAGGTGAAACTGGTAGGTGAGATCAGTAAACCGGAGTTAATAGAAATGGAGGAGGACTCTCAGGTGGACACGCAGCTGCAGTGGGGTCCCAGTCAAGAAGTGCCACTGGGGGGGGGAGGCCATACAACTGTGCAGCTCACACAGGAGGTTGAGCATGAGAGACAAGATATACAGCACTTCAAAGGAGAGAGGCAGATGGAAGTGGTGCAGGTTGAGGGCACTGATAAAGATGAGCTGGTCCTGGGGAATGCTCAGGGACTGGAAATAGAAGAGGTAGAGAGCTTTCCAGAAAAGACTCTGCTGTATGAGATTTCCAGCCCAGAAGCCCTGAGGGATGGGTTGGATGACACAGCCGTGCATCTCAGGGAGGATGCTGAGGATGGAGGACAAGAACCAGCTGAGCCTGGGCTGCCCATTCAGCCTGGGTGTGAACTGCAGGGAGCACAAGCTGGGCAGGCAGAGGGGGCTGCTGTAGAGTTGTCACCTCAGGAAAAGGCTGGAATTCTGGAGCTGCTGGAGGACCCTAGCAGTGATACCCATGTGCAGCTAATTGCAAAGCTGGGGGAGGTTAAAGAGAGCCTGGAGGCAGAGCTGCAGCTTCTGAGTTTGGTTGATGATCTGGGTACAGAGCAGGCAGAGAGTGTAGGGCCAGATGTACAACTGCTGGAGGAGGCTGATAGAGCAGGGCCAGGGCTGGAGGAGGGAGCTGGGGCTGCTGCAGTGCTTGGTGAGGGGCTTTCCCCAGCAGAAATCCCTGCTGGAAGTCCAGCTCCAGGTGAGATGGTACTGGTTAGTGCTGGGGAGCTGGAAGGGAAGGAGGCAGAGTCACTTGTGCAGCTGGAGGAGCTCATGTTATCCCATGGAGGGAGCACTGGGGCTGATGGGAAACCCCTGTTTGCATCAGGGCTGTGGGAAGGGGCAGAGAGCCCAGCTGTGGCTCTAGAAGCAGCTCCGTGCATGGCTGACAACACAGACGTGTGGGATAGGAATGTTGAGCCTGCCCTGCATCCTGAGTATGCTGCTGCTGCTGAGCATGCTCATCCAGAGGCAGGGCTGGTAGCAGTCACTGGTCCAGATGAGCAGATCCTGGAGGAAACCCAGAGAGAGAGCGCTGATGCAGAGGGGAGGCCTCTGGATGGAGCTCGAGGTCTGGAAGTGGCACAAGGAGCGAGGCTAGAGGCAGAGGCAAGGATTTTAGTTGAAGCTCAGCATTTGGAACTCAAGCAGGGCCACGATGCCAATGCAGCCACACTTACTTCTCCTGTCTCCGAGGTACCGTTACAAATCAGTGCGCTAAATCTGGATGCGATGATGCAGGAGGATGTTCTCATTCCAGATATGCAGCGGCTAGGTGGTTCGGGACAGGCAGCCCAGAGGCAGCTCCAGGAGCAGGTCTCAACACAGGCAGATAAGGGGAGGCTTCACACTGCTCCCCGGCAGCCACAGAAGCCACGAGGTGTGACGGAAGCAGAACAAGCAGCTGCTGGACCTGCTGAGACTCCAAAACAAGAAGTGCCACCAGCATCAGCCCTTCACACGGGGATCCTCCAAGGGGAAGATGCTGGGAAGGATTTCTCAGGGATGGCCCTTAGGGACAGCCCAGTGGTGGAGGCGGTCAGCAGCAGGGCACAGCTCTCAGGAGAGCAGAGAGAAGAGCTCAATGTGGGGAAGAAACAAGAGGTGGAGCAGAAAATGAGGCCGGGAGGTGAGCTCAGCCCTGGAGAGCCAGAGGCTGTGACTGTGAATGGAGCAGGAACTGCCCCAGAGGGCTCTCTGGAGCCGGACCACCTCTACAACGTGCTGTTTGTTGGGGACTCCCATGTGGGCAAAACATCCTTCCTGTACCGACTGCATGCTGACACCTTCAACCCGCACCTCGCTGCCACAGTAGGTAGGTCAGCTCTGCACCCACGTGGGTGACCATCACGCTTCCCTTCCTTCCACCCCACAAGTTGCTGGAGGTCATTGCATGCACATCACTGCTCACACCATCTGGTCACCAAGGTCCAAATAGATCCACACACACCGGGATGCTTGCAAGTAGGCGATGCCAGCCCTCCTTGACCTCTCTGGGGCACCAATCCAACTGTACAATATCCAAGGGTTGTGGGCTTCCTTGGGAGCAGCCCACGTGAGCTGCAGCCTCCACCACGCGGTTCCTCCATCCATATTACAGGAGGGAAACTCCACAGTATCCAAATATCCCTTTCTGTGTCCCAGGGCTGGATTATCAGGTCAAAAACCTCGTGGTGGACAACAAGCGTTTCGCTCTCCGCCTGTGGGACTCAGCTGGGCAGGAAAGGTGAGGTGCTGTGCTGGGTGCCTGGGGAGAGCGACCTGGGGCAGCTTATAGAAAATGGATGTTCTTGCTTTGCAAAAGGGATTGTTTGGGGAAGGGCTCTATATAGCGTGTTATATATAATAATAATATTAGAGGAAGTAATTTGGATAAAAATAAGTGCTTAAGCTCTCTGCGGTTCGAGCGATAGGAGCAAAAATAGGGTTTTGCTTTCTTGGTTGATCTGTGTTCTCAGCTTTTCCACTGGGATTTCAGGTTGGTCGTAGGCAATCCCTCCTCCCTCCCTCCCTCCCTCCTGGTGATGCTTTGCACTGCCTGCAGGTATCACAGTGTCACCAAGCAGTTCTTCCGGAAGGCAGACGGGGTGGTGCTGATGTACGACGTCACATCGCAGTATTCCTTCGCTGATGTGCACTACTGGCTCAGCTGCATCCAGGTGGGCAAAGCAGGAAAACCTGGCCCCGTGAAAGAGGTTTTGGTAATGTTTTACATCTAGAATAGACCCTTTTCAGTCCCGGGAAATGGGGGTAACTCACAGCTATTGGCCCAAATCCATGCGCATCCTTCAGGATGTGTCTGAGCGGTGCGTCCAGCTGTGATCCAAGGAGGTGATGTTTGCACTTCTGATCTTCCCCTCTTTCATTGCCTAGGAGGGAGCAGAAGATGGAGTCACGGTTCTGCTACTGGGGAACAAAACAGATTGTGCTGCAGAGAGGCAGGTCCCTACGCAGGAGGGAGAGCGCCTGGCTCAGGTGGGTGCATGGCCCTGCTGCAGTGTGTTGCCCAGCTGGGGTCCCATTCCTCAGCACTAAATGCTGGTCTTGCAGCCACCAGAAAAGATGCATTGCACCCTCACGCTACAGTCCATCAGTTATTGGGTTGCTTGTTTCCCAAGTCCTTCTGTTTCTGCTTGACTATGATGCTCCTTGGCTATTTACTGTTGTACTGAGCCGTTGCAATGCAAGGGAAGCACATTTCTCTGTGGGCTCTGTGTCTTCCAGGAGCATCAGCTCTTGTTTTATGAATGCAGCGCTGCCTCCGGCCACAACGTCACTGAGTCCATTGTCAGCCTGGTCAGGTGAGGAGTGTGCTTGGGTTTTGTCGAGGTTTTAATGGGCTCCCCCCTGCATTTCTAATGGGAAATGTTAGTGTGTCACTGCCACTGGAGCTTCTACGTGGAGAGCTCGCAGAGCAGCACTGGGATGAAGTGGGGATGTGCTGGGAGACGTCTCCTGGATGCTGTGCATTGCAAAGAGGTGGAAAAAATAAGACTTCTCAGGATGCTGCTGCTTTCTCCCTGGGTAACTTAAATCAGTTCTGTCTGTGGTTGGATTTAGGCTGGGGTTTTCAGCAGTCTATAGTTCTCAAAGCACACTGAGCTGGAAAGGCCCCTGACCCCTTTCACTCGATTAATGTAAGAGCAATATAAAATATGGGGGAAAATGCATAGCTTGTTTTCTTCCTTTTTGCCCAGGGCACTCAAAGTTTGTGAAGATCAATTGAGGAATAAGGCAGAAGAGATACCAAAGCTGCCTCAGAAGAAAAAAGGATGCTGCTGGTGATGGAGAGAGACCTTGCTGTGGTCTGAACCTGCAATGGCAGCCAGAAAAGCAACTGGAGATGATCAGAGACCAAAGGATGATTGCTCAGAGAAATCAGGGTCATGAACTCCACCAGGGAGGCTGTGATATTGCAGTGACAGCAGCTGAAGGAGCAACATTAGCGCCACCTGCTCTCTTAGACACGTGCATCTCCTTTGCAACTCAGTGCCTCAGCACCTCTGTGTCACCAGAGCCTCCATCCCCTGCCTGGCTGCTCCCACCCCATCCCTCTGCCACCGCCTGTCCTCCCTTGGCCCTAATCCTTAAAGGACCTTTTTTGCTTGATGCAATATAGGCTCCCATGCACTCCATGGCAATCCCCTTCTGCCACGTTTGGTTATAAAATGACTTTATTACTGGGTGTGTTATGGGGCTGGCTTGAACAACTCAGGAAGAACTTTCATGGCTCAGCTCAGGGCTGAGGCTGGACTCGGTATTCAGGATACCCACAACAGGATTATTATTTTTTTTTTGTGCCCATCTTCACTATTTCTGCTTTGTTGTCTTATCTTAAAGCAATATAATCCCAAGTACCTTTTGCAAGTCTGATCGATGATGAGAGGAGCACCATTCCAGCCTGACCAGCTCAAACAGGCACTTCTCACTGGCTCTATATGACCCCCCTGCACAGCTGCCCACGCACCGAAGCCCTTCAGCAGATCTGCTTTTCCTCTTCTCTACATTTGCTGGGATTATGTGCAGCAGATGCTGCCTGCCCTGTGCAACCCCACTGCCGCTCCACAAGCAATTTTATTTGCTCGCAAAAGCGTAAGGAGCTGAGCCTGAATTCCCCCATTAGATGGCAGCAAATGCAGCTATACCTTCATTGCTGTTCCAAGCAAAGAACAGCAGTGCCTGAAACTGATTTGCAAAAGAAAAAGCTTCGCAGAGCAGCAGACGGAAAGAAACGTCTGTTCTCTTGGAAATCATGTCTATAGAAGAGGTGAAACTGTGCCCGGACGTGTTGCAAGGCAGTAAAGCAGATTGGAAAACACAGAGGTGGTGTTGGTCTCTATTCTCAGTGAGAGGATGCAAGGAAATGGGCTCGAGCTGTGGCAGGGGTGGTTCCAACTGGGTGTCAGGAAGGGTTCCTGCACAGAGGGGGTGGGCAGGGACGGAAGGGGCTGCCCAGGGAGGTAGTGGAGCTGACATCCCTGGAGATATATAGGAAATATGTGGATGTGGCACTTATGGACACGGCTTAGTATAGGACTTGTAGCGTTGGTTGGACTCAATGATCTCAAAGGTGTTTTCTGACCTAAATGTCTGTGATTCTATTCTATGATTATTGAACCACAAGGACTGCTCACTTGCAAACACGTTCATGAGTATTTCAAGGAGGATCGAGGTCTAAGATATGAACAACAACAGGAAAATTCACGTTTGGACCGCAGGAACTTTTTTAAATGAGGTTCTTTCCCTTTGAGCTCTCCAAGGCGCCCCATGGGAAATACAGGAGCTGCCCAAGTTGCATCAGGAATGCAGACCTCATTGTCCAGCCCCAGGTCATCAGGTGTCCACCACCACTGTGCTTTGTCTGTGCACCTTGAGAGCTGGCAAACTGATGTGTTGGGACAAATTGTGTTAGGAGTGCCAGATGCCAGCTTTCAGCAAAGCCAGCATTTGCTTGTGAATGCCCAGTGGTAATCCTGAAGGATTTCCCTCCAGTCCCCGGCATCGTGCTAAAGCTGGAGTGGGGACCTCCCTCCATCATCAGCTGGGGTTGGGAAGGCAGGAAATGCCAAGAGAATCCCTGCAGTGTCTGATCGGGTTGCAGAACTCATTGCTGCAGGGTGGTGTTGAGGCTGAGAGTTTGAAATGGGGAGCCTGAGACCAGCAGATACCAAAGCCAACCCATGATTGTCATAGCTGGGAACGGCTGGGGGGTCAGGGAGCAGATTGAGGGGTGCAGGGGTGCCTTGGTGAAAACCAACTGAGAAACGAGGCAGAAAAAGGGACTGAAGCTGCATCAGAAGGAAAATCCGTCCCCTTCCCTTCAACCCCCTCCGTCCTTTCCCTCCTCCGGAAGCAGGAAGCGACGGCCGGGTCCGCCTCCACCGCGGGCGGGAGGAGCCCGGAGCCGGGCGGCGGAGCGGGGTGAGGCCGGGGGCGGCGGGGGGGGCGGCGGGGGCCGGGGGGGGGGGGGGGGGGCGGCTCGGGCTGGGCCTGGGCCTGGGCCCGCGGCTCGGGCTGGGGCTCTGGCTGGGCCTGCGGCTCTGGCTGGGCCTGGCACTGGGGCTCTGGCTGGGCCTGGGGCTGGACTTGAGCCTGAAGGCCTCTGTAGGCCACGCGGGCCCATGGAGTGGGGGGGATCCTCCCCTTGTAGTTATTGCAGTTAGAAGCGGCCTTTCCCTTCTCCCAGCTTCTCCCACAGCTCCCCTTGCTGCATGTTTCTCTTTTTAAAGCCTTCCTTCCCAGCCCCGTGGGGCAGCAGTTCTGGGTTTGGCTGTTTGTTGGGACCTGCGGCTGCTGCCCATCCCAGCAGTCAGCAAACAGACCATCGGGGGCTGGCAGAGTTCATCGAAAATGGCACAAAACGTCTGGGCATTGTGCTGGGAAGGCCTGCCCTGAGAGGCCGCTGT
Source organism: Perdix hodgsoniae (assembly GCA_035772895.1). Taxonomy (NCBI): domain Eukaryota; kingdom Metazoa; phylum Chordata; class Aves; order Galliformes; family Phasianidae; genus Perdix; species Perdix hodgsoniae. Next base: position 3,378,832 of record JAPSGF010000060.1, on the reverse strand, counting down.
CAATAAGGCCCACTCAGTGTGCGTGTGATCAGCAGCACGTTGCGTACAGTGGCCTCTGGTTGTTATTTTCTTGCCTTGGTTGTGCTGATAAGGAGCAGCATAATGGATTGTTATTTATTTATTTATTTATTTATTTATTTATTTATTTATTTATTAAGGCTTTGTCTTGTCTCAGAATGATGCCTTCGGTAATGTCTTATGCCTTGGCTGAGGATGCAGATTGCTGTTGGGTTTGCAGGGCTTTTCAGTGCCTGTAACTTGCAGGGGTTGTCTTCAAATGTGCTTGCTCGGGGCTGAATACAAAGGTTGGGGTGGAGAGAACTAAGATCGTAGAATGGCCTGGGTTGAAAAGGATCACAATGCTCATCTGTTTTCAACCCCTGTGCCATGTGCAGGGTCGCCAACCAGTAGACCAGGCTGCCCCAGAGCCACATCTGGCCTTGAATGCCTCCAGGGATGGGGCATCCATAACCTCCTTGGGCAACCTGTTCCAGTGTGTCAAGATGTGTCTCAGCAATTTACTGTAGCAGGATGCTTCTGCTGTTTGGAAAGGAGGATGCTGCTGTGTTTGATAGCATTTTGGTAGGGATAAGTGTGGAAGCAGCTCCAGGCAGATCCAGAAGCAGAGGAATTCAGCACTGGGAGCTTCACAGGCAAAAGTTTGGCACGTAGGAACAAGAGGATGCGAGATAACCTGTCACACATTGGTTGCATTGTCAAGACAACGTAAAAGCTTAGGGGGGGGGAAAAAGGCATTTAATATCATGCAGATGTGCTGGCTCTTTTTTACATAAATGAAAGAGTTAGTAAAGCAGTGCATTGTTTTTATAGAGCTTGAGTGCACGCCATGTGCTGTGTTGACCAGAGGAAAAGGTCTCTGCGTTGGGGAGCTTACAGTCCATAACGATGTATTGACCAAACCTGCTTCTGGGCAGCTTTGCCAGCCCATGAGGCTGCTCAGGTAGTGAGGTCTGGGACAAATGTTTGCACAAAATGGAAGGAAGGATGGCAGAACAGGGCTGGGAGGTAATTAACCTGGCAATGCAGTGCAATATGTTCTCCTTGTGTGCTTCGAGTTCAGTTTTTTTGTTTTTTTTTTATTATTATTATTCTTTTGGTGTTTCTAAGGCTGTAGTTAAATATTTGATACTGCTGTTACTATAACATCTGATGTGAAGTGTCTGAGTAACGTATATAGGCAGCTGCTGACTAAACAAGGTGGGACGGTTCCTCAGCAAGATGGTTTTCCTGATCTGATTCACTGTGTGGCCACGTAAATGTGCAAGAGTAGAACATGGATGTTCTTGGGCTGAGTGAAGCAGTTGCAGAAGTTGGTAGTCCTGCTGGTTTTGATCTGTTTTGTTTTTCGCTGAAACAACATCCTGGCATTGCAGAAAAATATTAGAAGTGCTGTTGTTTGAGTTCTGGTTTGTAGAAATCTCTACAGTTTGGGGTGAGAATGCTCAGCCTGTTCTGTGCTGACAAATCTGCTCCTCTTGGTATTGCAGAGCTCTGCCTTTGTGGAGCAGCAGAGAAACAGATTTCTTTTTGTAGTGTCTTAACACTGACCACTTATGGGGTGCGTTCATACAAGCTTCCCTTTGAAATCTCTTTGGGAATCTTTGGGAAGTAAATTGCTGTCAAGTGCCATTTAGTGTCTGTCTGTAGCTCACAACACAGTTTGTCCTGCATTTCTGTGCGTGGATGACCTGGAGGCAACCCCTCAGTGGGACACAGGAGTTCTCCTGCCTGCAGAGCATGCTGCTATCTTATTACTGTTACTTAATAATCAGCTGGCCTGGACATTAGGTTGCGAAAATTTGAACAAATTGTGAACTGTTGAACTTTACCCTGCACATACAGCTTCTTTCCCTGCTCTCTTCTTATTGCTGACGGGGTATTTAATGAAAACAAATCTATGTTAAAATAAGTGACTACAATTATAGAGCAGGAGAGCTTGGCTTGGCTGCTGTCTGTGATGATCAGCTTTGCAGTGCTGGCTCTTGTACTCGGTAAGCAGTCGCTTTATGGGATGGATCATTTGGAGCAGATGAATAAACAGAGTTTCACTGATTTCTGGGAAGTTCTATTCATTTACATAATCTGCAAATCTCTACTGTTTCTTTTGCTGTTAAGAAATTTTACTGCTTCTTTCAGTCCCCTGAAGATATGGGCCCAGCAGAGATCATGAGGACTGCAGCTACGTTGTTTCTCTGTGTTCCTGGGATCTTTCTGCACATGCTGGTGTTGAGATGGGTGACTACAGGGTGCTTTCAGTAATGCATTGAGTCTTTCTCCACAGGGATTTTTCCTCGGAGGCCATGGAGCTTTCAGCCAACGAGCTCAGCATCTATGACAAGCTATCAGAGACAATTGATCTGGTGAGACAGACTGGGCACCAGTGTGGGATGTCAGAAAAAGCCATCGAGAAATTCATCAAGCAGCTCTTGGAAAGAAATGAACCCCAAAGGGGCCCCCCCCGCTACCCTGTCTTAGTGGCCATCTACAAGGTAAGGCATCTCTGTTCATGCACAGCCCACTTGAGGCTCTGAATTTTTCCCTTTGCATCTGAGCCTTTTGTTTCCCATTGCATTTTCCAAGTTCTTTATTTGAGATGTTAAGTGTAGCTTTCTTCTTTCCTCCCATAAACTGCTTTGAAAATAGAAGGCAACTGATTGAGATTTGGAATTACTCGTGTGAATTGAAAGTTGAACATGTCAACACCTCCCTCTCCTTAAATTATTAAAGAACAAAGTCCTTGGATTGATTTTTCAGGCAGTGATTCCAAATGTCAGCACCCACAGTGGAAATGTGAGGAAGGAAGGGATTCTTAAAGTTCAGGGTTGTGTAATGGAGGCATCCAAGTTCTGTTTCTGATTCTGTCCTGAGTTTCCACCCATCTTTATTCTCCTTCTAGTCTACAAATTGAGCCTCCTGCCATGATGCTCGATGAGAGAACAATGCTTGGAGAAACTTAACTAAAAGATACTGTAAAAAGCATTCCCAAGCAGGGGAAAGGATGCTATTCTGTTAAGTGGGTAGGAGATGTTATAAGTATAAAGAACTTCTCACTGTCATAATGTTCAGTGGTGCTTTAGTGTTGTCTTTGCAGAATCATCACAGTGGTTTCCACTTAAAAAAAGTAATCAAGCTGTTATCTTCCCTTCCTATAAAAGTTGTAAAATGAGGCTGGAGAATGGGAAACTGGGGACTTGAACTTCATCTTCTCTTCTGGATTTTGCTGTTGGTTCACTGTGACTTTGTCTGCTGGGGAGAAATGCATGGTGTCATCTCTTGAAGGCTTCTCTGGGATTGTGGTGTGGGGGAGGGAGCTGGCACCACCTCTGCCAAAATGTTTCAAGGCTTGACAGATGTTTGCAAGAAGCTTTGAAAATCTTGTGTAAGAGGTATGGCGGAAGTGCAAGGCTTTCATTTGGTGAGGTGGGAGGAATCGGAACCATCTGTGGATGATCCTCTTTGCTTTGGTGCTGGGTGAATAGCAGCACTGAAATAAATGGACGGAGCTGTGTGGCTCTGTTTTGAAGGCTGCTTAATTTTGGTTTTGGGTAGCAATGAAACAGGGTGACATCTTTGTGTATGTAAATAGCACCACAGTTAAGTGGAGGATCCACAGTGGAAATTTGGATGTTCATCTTACAGTGCACATCTTCAGCATTTGGAAGGTGTGTCCTGTGCTGAGGACACATCATTTCACTGCAGTGTAATTAATGACGTGCCTGTTTGTTCTTGCAGGGCCTGCTCACACTGGGACTGGTCTTGCTAACTGTGTACTTTGTGATCCAGCCATACAGCCCACTGCCACCTGAAACTCCACTCTCCAGAGCCCATGCCTGGGGCTCCCTCATCGGTCACATCCGGCTGCTCTCTCTCCCTATTGCCAAGAAGTACATGCTTGAGAGTAAGGAAATCATTTTTCTTCTGTAACAGAAGCCTAGAAAGAAATACCAACTTAAATACCATCCACACAAATCACTTGAGTGTCTCCTTGGGCACCAAATAACAAATATGATATTGGATTGACACCATGGTTTTTCCTTTTCCTTCCACTGTACTTAAAAATAGCATCCTGAGTTCTAGCCAGGGCACTTTCCCTTCTATTCACTGGGGCTGAAACATATTTTATCTCTTCACTTCATGATTTTCTTCTTGCACATTCTTGTTTTCTTGCAGTTCTTGGAGCCATGGTGGGATAGCTATGCTGGGTAAATGTCACCTTTAGGCATACAAAACCAATTTGTTTTCATATTTGTGTACAAAGTGTGGAAACCTCCACATGTGACCCGGGCTTAAGAAAAAGTAGCTTTTGCCAAGTGACCTATTGGGAAAGGACTGTGGGCTTGAGAGCCTACAGTGTTCATAGCAGCTAAAGTAACATTAGGTATGGTGTGTGTGATGAAGTTAGATGGATTTGTCATGAGATGGTGCTGTCATGGGAGATGGTCATAACAGAAGTGGAAAAGTGTGAGTATTTCTCATTCCCAGTTGTCATTTCCACTGACTTAGGCTAGCACCTGGCAAAAGCATGGGCTATGTGAATTATTTTCAGCAGGGCTGTGGCACAGTGCTGATAGTCTGTTGGCTCACTGTAAAAACAAACTCTAGTGTTTGTGCCCTCGGGTGGTTTATATTTAGCATGAGCAGCTCATTGTGTTGGAGCTCTCTGTTTGGGTCTGACCTTCCTGCTGTAGCTAAAAATGCCTCTGTGAAATGCCAGCACCATTCTGCATTCTCTCTCTGTGTCTCCCTGTCTTCCTCTGACGTGTGGCTGGCTGTTCAATTGGGTTTGTGTGGGTTGGCTGGGGTATCCCCAATGTTTGCCTCCTTCCTTACTCATTGGGGTCTCTCGTAGGGAGGAAAAAACAAAGGTGAAGTGATGGCTCTGATAGCCATTTGACATGAGTGGCCTGCTTATCTGTCAGTGTTTATGTGGGTCTGTGAACACTCCTCTGCTTCTGTATGCAGAAGGAGACAAATGGAGACTTCTGTGCCCAGACCTGGACTACTGATGTGAAAACCAGCTGATCAAAAAACATCCAAAGGGAACAATGAGGTTCTGGGAATCAGGATGTGGGGTGGTTGTTTAAATGCGCGTAAAATCCCTCATGCCTCCATGAGTCCTGGAAATCTGACAAGAGTAGGGGATCTTGTAAGTAGGCCTGGCACTTTCCATTTGCATAGAAGACACCAGGCAAGGACAGCACAGCAAAGGAAAAACACGGCCCAAGTGACTCAGCGTATGGACTCTTCTCTTGCTCTCTGAGTAGGTCTTTGCTAGATTAATTTTTAGAAGGAGCTGAGGCTGAAACACGGATGAAACTTCTTGTGTTCAGGCACCAGTACGAATCCAGCTTGGGCTGTTCATGCTGAAAGCCACCCGTTAGCAGTTTGGAGGCTGCCCTGGCCCACCAGCGGTGCTGGCAGCATTCCCTTGGCCGCACAGCCCTAAGTGGTGTGGACAAAGCCTGGATGCAGCTAAGCTTGTGTGGGTGGCTCATTTCACTTCCTCTGGGGCAGGCGGGGGCAGCCTGGCTGCGTGGGGCTGAGGTCTGGGGCAGTGCTGTCCCTCCTGGGCCCGCTCTGGAAGCAGTGGGTTTGAAGCAGTTTTCCTGTTTCCAGGTTTGCAGGTTGGAGCCTGTTCCCTTGGTAGATGTGGGCTGGGCAGCCAGGTTTCCCCAAAAGCCAGAGCCCTAAATTAGTGTGATGACAGCACTTGGAAATGAGCAGGGGTGTGGGGTGCTGCTCCTCCTCCCTCCAGCTCAGGGTGACCTGCATTCCTCCTAACCTTCATCCTAGTCCCTTCTACCCCAGGAGCCATGTTGTGGATGACAAGGGCTGCCTGTGCCAGTGGCTGTGGGAAGACCTTTGAGCCTCCACCTCACAGCCAAAGTGAAGAGTGCAGTGTGTGCAAAGCTGTGTCTGTTGCATTAGGTTTGTAGGATTGGGTCCAAAGTAAATTTCCTCTTTGCCCGTCTTCTGCTCCTTGCCTTCTTTATACCTCAGATCAATTCCCGTGTAAAAACTAATGCTCCCACCCTTTGTAGCTTCAAAGCCAACCCTATATCTTTGGGTTTGGCCCCTGTGCCTCTGTTTCAGCTGTTTTCCCAAGGTTAGGAACCAAGGGCCCTTTGGTTGGGGTAAGGTTGTACACAAATGTGGTTTGCATTTACTCTTCCTGAGCTCATGTTTATGCAGAGCTCGTGAAAACCCCAGTGCTGGGTCAGGCTGCCTGCTCTGGGCAGGGTGAGTGCCTCTCATCACGGGAGCATTTTGCTTTCTGCTGGACAGCTGAGTGCTTCACATTGCACCTATCCCCTGGGAGATGGGAGATTTGCTGACCTTTGGGGTCTATGTTTTGTAAGGAACGCTGAATTTTGAGCAGGCGCTTGGGTTAACACAGGACTTCCCAGAGAATGCAGGATCTGTGTAACCTGGATTTGTTTCTCTTTTCTGAATATTCTGGGATGGAGAAGTTGCTCTGTCTGTGTTTCAGTTCTCTCCCTTCAAAGTAGGGCTATGAGCACTTCCTTTTCCCTTGCAAGTGTTAGGAGGAAATGCAATGAACTCCTTGAGTGTGTATTAATAGTGCCAGGGAGACACTACATATTTATCGGTGGTTCTTCCCTTTATGATGCAGCGTGACATCTTTATAGCTTTTTTTGATATCTAAATATGAATTCAGGTGTCATATTGGTAACTGTTCCCTGCCAACCACACAGAACAATGATGTGGATGAGCAGAGCATGAATTGTTCTTACATTATCTCGTATGTCTGCCAAAGTATGCAAAGTCCTTGCAGCTCAGAAACCCTGGTCAGTGGTGAATAGGCTCTCATCCAACAGTGTGACCATTTACAGGAGTTGTTACCAGCATGTGATGACCTAAAGGAATAGCCAGCTTTGCTTCTAATAATGAGACCCTGTCCTGACCAAATATATCCTATGCAGTTCAAAATCAGCTGCGTAAGTAGCTGCTCATCACCTCAAAAATCAGATGCAAGCATACATGTAGCTCAGTGCTGGAAAAGTGATGCTGTGCAGTTATCCCCAGCTGAGAGATGACTCCTTGTGTTTAAAAACTCCCTTTTGCATAGACCAGAAGGGCTAGAAAACATGTTTGCTGGCTTTATTCATAATCTGTTTCAGAGAAATGAACCCTGTGCTCCCTGTGAGGAGCTGTGTTTAAGCAACACCTTATAAATGACATGTCAGTATCACACTGGGGGGGCCTGTCAGGTGCTTCTGAGAGCTCTTTGTGGAGATGGGTCACAGCAGGCTGGGTTACTGGGGCTGCTCAGCTGGGAGAAGACAGCAGCCTCTGCCTCTTGGCTGGCTACCTTCAATTTGGCTCCAGGCTTGCCTTGGCACCTGGCCAGGCTCTGGCTTCTTTCTGGACTTAACCCTTCGCAGGCAGCCTGTGATGGGCCAACCACTACCAGATTTCTCTCTGTTTCAAATTTGTTGCCTCCCCTCTTATTGTAGCCCTGAAGCATGTTTATCCTTGGCTCAGCTCCATGCAAAAAGGGAGCATCCAGCATGCCTGCTTTACCTGAGGGAGAGGTTCTGCTTCCTGAGCTCAGCGTGGGCATAGAATCTAAGCATTCATTCTGCCTTTCTCAGGAGGTTTTGCAGCCCACACTGCATCTGACCTGCTGGGTTCACTGATCTGTGAGCCCAAGGAGCACGGGTCTGCTTTGAATGAAAGCTTTGAACAAGAAAGCTGCTTGGGACATAAAGTAGGGTCTGATTTCTAACTTGCTTATCTTAATGGTCTAATCACTATACTGCCCTTCTTTCCTGCCTTCAGCACAGCCCTCTCATCTTGCTCACAATGGATCTTTTTTTTCCTTCCTAAAGAAAGTGCATTTTGTCTGTTCAGGCTCTTTTGCTCTTCTATCTGTGCATACACTCACGTTCCCACTTCAGGGGCTTGAGCATGTTGAGGTGTATGTGGGCATGACATGGATTGCAGACAGGGCTTGCTTCCCTCCCCGTGCAGCTGCCCATTTATCTGATCTGTGTGTATGTAAACATCCTTTTATAACACAACCTGAAGCAGACCAGCAGACACCTGTGTTGGCTCATTCAAAGGGGGATTAAAAAAAGGCTTATGTTGCAGTGCAGTGAGATGCCAAGCTGTTTTCAAATGCTGCTTTACTTTGGCCTTGGTTCAGCCAGTGGAATGTTTATTTGGATTTGCTGATAGTAAACTAACTCCAACTAACTGGCAATTCAGAACATGAAGAACTCTTCCTGCTGCTTTTGTAATTTGGTGTCTTCAAAAGTTCTTGTCTCCTTGTTTGCAAAGTAAAGTCTCATTTTGGTTTACTTCCCAGCAAAGAGGGATTGTGTCACGTACAACCTGTTGCAGAGGCATGTAGCAGAGCTCTGGTTGCACTGGTGACACGGGCATGTCAGACCTTCTGCAGACTCAAGTGTCAGACAGGTGGAAGCAACTGAGAGGGATCTGCTTCAACAGCATACTGTTCCTCCAAGCCAGACACTGCCAGAGCAGCACAGGGCACAGAACCAGAGGTGCAGGTTGTGGTGGGCTTTCCTGACAGCTTCATCCCTGCCTTCAGTTTTGTATATTGGTAGGTGAAGATTTTTCCTGGAAGTGATGCTCTTTTGTCCCACAGGACTGTGAGTTCCTCTTGGGCTGGGCTGAGCAGACTTGATTTCACAATGGCTTGTTGGATCAAAATAGTTTTTGTGCTTCATTGGAGAATGAGTGATCATCCTCGGGTTGTTTGACCAGCCGTTACCCATTAGTGACATGAGGGAGTTGTTCTTTGAGCTGCTGATTTTTCACTCCGTTCAAAAATAAGGGTTTATTAACGCATTTACTTGTAGCTGTTATTTTGTTGCTAGCTTTTCCAAAGTTTTCCAAAACCAACCCTAAAAACGCTACGAAGCAAGCTGGGAGTTACTTTCTCCTCCAGGCGTAAGTATGTTCAAAATAGAGCTACAGAAGTGTTCGGTGTGAGAAGGAGGTGAGGATCTCGTGCTGAACAGGGGCCCTCGTTGTGTAGTGTGTATTTAAAACCTCACTGTGATGTTTTCCTCGATCAGGACTTTACAACTAGCAAGCATTGTTTCTGACTTATTTTGGAACCTACCAGTTTAGCCTGACTTCAGATTGATGTGTAATAATGAATTGATGTCTGTGAACTCCTTCAGTTTTTTAAAATATAATTATAACTTCCCTTAAAGTCTGGGAAAGAGTGCACAGCAATAAGCTTGCTGCTCAACGAGACACGAGCTGTTTGCTTGAGGAGTGTGTATCTGTAAGTCTGCAGAGATCCCAGCACAGCTGGAGGCCATTCTTGACTCAGAACCAAGGACAACCTGACCACAACCTGGTGGGGGGCCAGCAAGCTGTGTCCACACCTGCAGTTCTGCATGCAGAAAGGTTTGTGTTTGCAGCACTTTGTTAGGGTCCGAAGCTGCCCTTGACTCCATGTGTCGTGCTGGAGCAAAAGCTTTCCCTGCTAGATGATTTCCCTCTGAACCACTGCATTAGCAGACTGATACTAGCCTCCTGTGTGGACCCTTAAGAGAGCAGGGCTGTTGCTGAGGCTTTGCTGCTGCTCTCACATCTATGTGGGCAAGTTTCCATGAGTTTTCTTGCTTCAGTGCAGTGGGCAGAAGCGGGGCCAGGTCTTCTCAGTAACCTCAGAAGATCCAGTGTGATTGTCCCCACCCTGCATCTCTGGGGCTGTGCACACACACCCCTCTGTAGATCTAGAGACAGCCAAAAAACTTGGGAGATCCTCTGGAAATGGCCAAGTAGGGCGGGGTACACATGTTAAACTGATTGTAAATTGAAAATTATTTCTCTGCATAGTGGAAAGTACAGCCATAAACTCCTGCCAGCATTAATCATAGATGCGTTTTAAGGGACGTTATCTCTTCATCTGTGCTATGCTGGCAGCTGGAAGCCCACAGCCCTGCTGCTGCTCGGACCTATCCAGGCACAGGGGAGAAGACAGTCCTTGTTCTGTAGAGCTGATGAAGTACAAGAGCAGACGTTGGGTGAGTGTGATCGATGGGGAACTGAGGTTCTGTGCAACAAACTGAAAGCTGCTCCTCCAAGGGCGGTGAGAAAGCACGAGTGCAGAGGAGAGGTTCGCTGGGACTGGCCCACACTTGTGTCACGTAATGGGTGGTTGAGTGTGTCACTGCTACAGCTGCTTCCCTGCAGCCAGACTCCATAGGGATAACTGCACACGCCCAGCACTTCAGTGTTTGCATGTGAGTGGATGGGACCATCGTGTGACGGCTGCGTGGAGATGGAGAGTGCATCTTTCGGTATCCATGCAGGCTGTGTGTGCACAGACAGTTTGCTTGGCTTAAACCAAAATAATCCCCCAGGGTGTCTGGACAGGGTGATAATGTAAAAGGAATGCAGGGAGTGTAATCGAAAGGGAAGAATAAGCATCCTTGGTAAACCTCCTGCTCTGGTCCCCAGTGTGCAGTTGCGTGCCCTCTCCTCTATGTGCGGTCCCATCTCCCTCCCTCCCTTGGAAGGGCAGGCCCTCCGTGCTGCCCATACTTGTCATGCCAGTCACACACATGCTGCTGCACAGACTAACACCCTCAACAATCAATCTAAAAGATTAATTACCAAAAAAAAAAAAAAAAAAAGACTCCCATAGTCCCACTTGCAGCATTTGAAATGCGTCTCAACTGTGCTCCGCTTGGGTTATTCATGGGGAAAAGAAATAACCTCCTGAATCAAGCAATTGAGAATGCAAATATCCCAGTCTGGCTCAAAGGAGGAATCAAGCTCTGTACTGTCAAAGCTGATTAGCATCCAGCTATGTGGGGTGCTGCCTTGAGACCTGGGAGAGAATTTTGGGACGCCTGAGCTTAAAGCTTTGGGATGAGCTCTCTGAGTTTTGCAGAGAAACAGATGATAGTGGTGTTGCTCTCTGCATCATGACAGACTATAAGATATGTTTTCTTGTTCTCTTCATGGTGACTGCCCTTCCTCTGGAGAGATCTTTCAGCCTTTTGTTTCCCATTGCTGACCAGCTGTTTTTTGTGAGTTGAGTTTTTTGTAGTAAAACCGAAGCTTTCTACAGCCAGTGGAACAAAGATTTTCTTTTTTCTCTTGTGAGCAGGGAGGGAAAATGCTTTGGAACAGTTTCTCATGGGAGTGGGACTTCTGCTTGCAATAAGGTTTTTACACTTGGTTTTTCCTTTTTACTCCTTTCCCCACAACCACCATAGATGCTTCCTCCAGCAGGACTGCAGATTGCATCCTGATCCCTTCCCATCCATATCGCAGCAGTAGGGTGGGAAATTGCAGCATGTGGGGTTTGATTGGAGATATTCAGAGGAAAAAAGCAGAATGAATCCCAGTCATCTCCTCCTTGTAACACCCCAATGAGCCTACAACCCCCCCGTGACATTTCTCTTTGTCTGCTGCAGATGTCAGAGGGAAAAATGAAGCAAATGCTTTGCTGTGAAATGGTATGCATCAAGTATGAGATGTAAGCAGGAGTGTTAGCATGGCTGGATGCCACAATCGCAGCACCACGCAGGCTGCAGGCCTGAGGAGCTGCTGTGCATCACTTCTCAACCATTTTGCAGACAGGCTTCACTGTCTCCTCTTTCTCTCTCCTATCTCATGCACTCTGTTTCCCTGTTGGGTGTTCTGCAGCAGTGTCCAGGAGGCATGAGCTGTTTTGACATGTGCTGGCACTGCGGGGAGGGCTGGGCCTGCTGTGAAGACAGATCTCTGGACTCCTCATCTGAGGTGTGTCCAGGGCCTCGGGTTGCCCTGACCCACCCTGACAGATCAGGTGTTTGGGTGGATTTGCTGCATCTGCCCGACTTCAGCATCTCCTCGTAGGACTGAGGTTGTAACGCCATGGCTGTCACTGCCACTAAATCAGAGCTGTGCCTTCCTGGCATACTGGCTGCAGCTGTGGAATCCTTAACACAGAAACACATGGGATGTTCAGCAGTATTTCCCCTCGTCCTGTTTGTTCAGTACTGCAACAAGTCACTTCTGTGAAGATTCGCTTGCTCTTCTGTGCTGGGAGTGCTGCAGGTTGGAAGAGGGAGGTGAGCTGTAGACATCAAGTAATGGTTTCACTTAAAACCTGTGGTTTTGAAGATATAAATATAGGCAGTGTTCACTGCAGGCCAGTTCAGCTAGTTTCTGAAGCTTAAAATGAACGTGGCAGTAGTGCAGGGGGAAACTGGCAAGTAATTGTATAGCAAGTTGTTACATATATTGCCAAGTTTTTCCTGATATTGGGACTTTTTTCCCCATTTTATCTTCAGGTCAGTGCATGAGAGGAAGGAACACATCAGCACCGTGTGTCATATCATTGAGTTTATCTCCTTTCCATTTTGTTTTTGATCTAATTAAGCTCATTTCTCCTGTTTCCTCTCAAGAATGCCAGGACTGGTGGGCAGCAGGTTGCAGACAAAACACTTCTACACTTCCTGCAAACTGCACAGCATGTTCTACTGTGAAAAGCCTTCAGATTGTGACAGACATTGGGGAACTATCAGAAAAACTCCAGAGATCTCAGCCTTTTCTAATCAAGGTAATGCCTGGATTCGTAATTTGTAATTAATTGAGGAATTGGAATGTACACCTAAGAATACATTTAGCCCAAATTTAAATATGTCAGGAGGGTGAAGAGCTGTCTGCATCCTTAGCAAGTTGTTCCTCTGATTAATTATCACTGTGGTTGGACACATAGCAGACTTGGTGGCTGTCACTCTTGGATGTTCTTCAATGGATGGAAACAGGAGAGGGGAGAAACCCTCAGTACACAGCTTTTTATTTTGTTTCTGTTTTCTTTAAGACAGGACAATCTCTCTCCTATGAAGAACTAAAGCACTTTCAGTCCCAGGATCCTGAACTGGCAGAGATTATAATAGAAGAAAATTCATCTGAATTGTGGAGCTGCCTCCCGAGACAGAGCTTCCCATTTTTCCTTCCTTGGTGGGTCAAAGATGAAACCACCCAGAGGTGATGGATGTGTCCATCTCTGCTGCAGGGCTGCACAGGCTTTGCCTGTGAGAGCTGTGCTTTAACAGGAGGGAAGGGGAAGAGGTGTGGGTTACAGACTTGTGTCTGCCTGCTGACTCTGACTTGATCCAAGCAGAGTATTTATGCACTAAAGATGAAGCTCTGCATGCTGTGGCTTCATGCATGATAAAAATATCCCAGTGACTGCTTGGTCCTGTTCTTCAGGCCTTGTGTTAATCATTTGGGCGGTGGTCTGATCACCTGTGGCAACTAATTTGCATTTTTAATAACCTCTGGAAAGTCCTCCACTGTCTCTATGGACTGAGAAGAGGTACCACGACTTTTGCAAAGCACCAGGGAATCCTGCAGGCTAATTTGATAATTTGAAGGGAAGAGGGGAAGGAAATTGTTTAGGTATCCACAGTGTGTTTGTTCCCTGGTTATATTGTCCTGCTGCATGTACTAAAAGAGCTTAGGTTAAGAATTAAGGAAGACAAATTTTACTCCCAAGCGATGTTTGTGCTCTTAGCTTCTTTGGTCTGCCCCCATCTCCCCATCCAAAAACAGACTAGTCTGCCAGCATCTGTGTTTATCAAGCATCAGTGTTTGTGAGCAATTTTGTTCTTGGAAGTATTATCATAATATGATCTTTCTGTAATACAATGTTCTTCTTGTTGGACTTTTTTCACTTTTATTTTTTAGGAACAGGTCTGTGAACAGAACTCAGATTCTGCAGGAATTTTTCCCTACTTCCTCTTTGCTGTCTTTCCCCAAGACAGTCTCCTTAGAGAACTGCTTTCTCATCCGCCGTCCAGATTTGGGGAATAAGGTGAGAAATCCATCCTGGAGCCATCGTCTCCCTGACTGTGAGTTGTCCTTCAGAAGCTCTAGGCCTTTTGGGGATTTGCACGTTTTCAGTTCTTTCCACTGCAGTGTGATGTGGCATCTCAAGGTTGCTCTACCCTCCAGAACTGGGGAGAAAGCATGTTGTGTCTATTTATGTGCTCCTGGGACACCGTGTCCACCTCCCTCAGCAGTTAGAAATGCCTATGGGGTGTCCCAGCTCCTCACATTTATGTCCTGGTCGGTGTGTGCACAGTTGGGCACAATTCACTTGAGAGGCAATTTTTGGGATTTGTTCCTGCTAGTAAGTTTTACTCATTTTGGGATACCTGCAATGGGGGCACATCAGAGGAATGAGTGTTTCCAGCCTGATCTTTGTTTCTTTGTGAGTTTTGTGGAGGAGCTGCCTTGGGAGGCTTTGCCATATCTCTGGTATCTGAGGGAGCAGCAAACCTGTAGTCTGTGCTGCCTCACCTTGTTGCAGGGTAGTAACCTGCCCTTGTTTAATCAGACAGATTCAAGAAAATCTGGCAAGACTTCTGAGATACTCTTCTCTCTTCCTAGAGCTACAGTTTGCACAGCCTCTTTGTTGTTGGAAGTGGACAGCTCACCTTGACTGTTGTACCTCTGAACAAGTGCAGAGGACACTGTGAGATGTTCAAGGTGGATCTGGAAGCTGGAGATTTGGGTGAGTTTCCTGTGCTGTAATCTTCAGGCTCTGGGAGGTGGGTTTTTCATAGCTGACACCTAAGGATGTAGCGTGTGCCTGTAGTGAGTGTCTGTAGCAAAACAGAAGCATGGTGATTTGGGGCTGGAATTCATGGCCTGGACTACAGCTGCATGCCATGAGATGCTCAGTGTAAAGACTCCTAAAACTGAGCTATAGGGGCTACACAAGAGACAGTGCTCTGCTGGGTATTACAAACCCAGTGTGCCACTGAGGGCAGGGGCTCAAAGAGCTTCTGCATGTCCTTTTCCCTTTGTGGGAAGGGCAAGCAGTCAATTAGGCATGACTTGAACTAATGATGCTCCTTCATTGCATCCCCCAAAGGTTATGCCAGCATGGATTACTGGACGATGAGCTTCGTGGCCAAAGGGACAGAGCCAGCGGTTGTTTGTTACGGAGCTGCTAGCTAAGGACTGTGGCATAGGAAAACAGAGCTACTTCCAGGGCAAGAAGACAAGGCAACATCTTGAAAGTGATAGAGTGGGGCAACTGTGACAGGCAGTTTTGCCACCCTGCGTGTTTACAGTGTTAAAAAATGACTGTTGTCCTGACCCTTGAGGTAATTATTTGCCTTTTCTCAGATGTATTTTTGGAGAAGCTCAAGCTATTTATGACCTTTCCTGTCCCCTGAGGTAAGCTCTGGGCTGGCAGCAAGGTTTTTTTCCAGGAGCAACAGAAGGGTTTCTCAGGATGAGATTAATCTTGTGTCCTTTCTGGATTTATGGCACTTCTGAAACTTCGAGGGGGAAGGAGGGAACACTGGGAGTGGAGGCTGTGTGTGACATTTCTGTATACATTCCTCCTGGGGAGGAGGCTTGAAGCCTGACATGTCAGGCCATCTCTATAAAGGGAATGAATTGACATATCCCACCTCCACCCCATCTCTCTCACACGTGTAGCTGTGTGCCTCAGCAGTGTGCCCTGCATCGCCAGCCTCAGCTCCGTGCTTCTGGGCTCACACAAGCACTGCAGCCTCAGTGCAGAGAGCCTCACTTACCGCACCATTCTTGTACCAAATGAATCTGTTCAGACCTCTGTGATCACTCTCCTGCAGTTCTCTATCAGCAGACTGTAGGTGAGTCAAACTGTGACTGTGCTTTCTTCCCCGCTTCTTTCCCTACAACAGAAATGCAGGTTTCTGTGAGGTGCTGAGAGTGCAGCAGTAGTTCTGTTTGGAGACGTGGCTGGATGCAGAGCAGCTCTCTGCAAGATCATCTTCTGATTGTGCACCTGAGACATTGGGGTTGTGTGATTGCTTTCATATATCCCTTGCTTTGAGGTACTGCCTGTGTTCCCAGCCAACCTGTGGGAGCAGCAGAAATTTTCCATGTCCCTAGCTTTCTTTTTTCCTTTTTTTTTTTTTTTGGCATCAGTTTCTTTCAGACCTGAAACTTTGTCTTCAGAATGAATGTTGGTTTTTCCTGAGTCTGTTCCAAGCTGCCTTCGCATGCTTCCTGTTGCTTGAGCAACTGCTTTATCCAGTGCCCTGAGAGAGGCTTGGTTTCGGTGTTTGCAGGCTGCGGATGCTGCTGTCCCTTCCAAGTTTGATCCTTTGGGTCTGTTCCTGCTGCTGAAGATCATTTACAGATGTGTCAGGCTGAACTCATAGGCCAGGGCTGGGGTTCAGGACATACTCTCACACTTGTTAATATGGAATTGGGAGGGGTTTTGTTTGAAAGCAAGTTAACTCCGTTCTCAGGAGCAAGAACCTTTTCCTCTGTAAATATTTTAGATATACTTAAAATGATAGATTGGAAAAATGTCTACCCAGCCTTTGTTTTTGAACAAGAGCAGGCACATGGGAGCAAATGTCTTACTAATCTTATTAGGGGCTGACAGCAGCTGCCAAGTGGGATGACCACGTCTGGCTCCTGCACAAGGATAAGGCAGAGGACGGTTCCTGCTCCAAAGAATTTAGCCTGAGAGAATTTAGTCTGCATCACAAACATTTCTGTGCATAACCCTTGTTTTTCCTCCTGTAAGCTAATGAGAACAACCCCAGCACTTGTGTTAGTCTGTGTGTTTGGCCTTTCACACTGCACCAACGTGCTCCAGGTCCGGTAGAACTGAAGGAGGTTGACTCTGAACAGAAAAAGACTAATTTAATTTGTAGTAAAATATTAAAGGGAATTAGATTAATCAGACTTCTGTTAATATTGCTAATGCTTGGGGTGTGTTTTACCCTTGTGACACAACATGCAATCTTGTACATGCCAGCACACACACACACACACACACCACCCCTCTCCCTCTTCTTAAAGCCTGGATCTTAGTTAATGGAAATTCAGGAGTTCGGTGATGCTGGAATTAGGGCCCATGTAGTGACTGTTGCTATTTACACTTTGGCAGCTTCTCAAGTCAAATTCAAAGACTGACAAGGTTACCTCACCTCTCACTGTTTTTGTACCTGGTCCATTTCTGTAACACATTGGTTAGAGGTGCACCTGGAAAGGACCTGCTGGGCCCATCACTGCTGGGACTGAGGGCGATTTGGTGATGCTATCACTTCTAAGCACCCTTGAATGAAGCTTTTAAACGTGCTGCGCAGACAATGAGCATCTGTGAGATGCCTGCATTTTGAGTGTCACACTTAAGCCATTGTGGCTGTCTGGATCCTTTGGGAAAAAGCAGAGAAAATGGATCTATTTATGTCGCTGTTTACACTGGGGGAAGGGGGGACTCTAGGGTAAGTTTGTGCCTACTTAGCAAAAGTGCTCTCACGTGTTGCTTCCCCACTGCTCAGTGTTACAGCTGGTTGGCCAGGAGATGGTGGATCTGGACTTGTTGGCAGATTAGCTTTCCAAGTGCATTTTATGGTCTCTGCATAAAGTTTCCAGATCTGCGTCTAGGTGATACATTGCATATGTCCCAACCTTACTCCCTTTGGAGTTTACGTCATTTGTTTTTAAACTTCCAGTATATTTTCTCTTCCTTTTCCAAGAGCTGTAAGGAATTAGCTGCTAAGCAGAAACAGGAGGGCAATTCTCTTGCTGATAAAGAGCTGATTTTGGCCACAGCTGCTGCTGAGTGCAGAGCCTCAATCTGTAGTGCAGCTTCTCGAGTAGCTGCTGTTGTCAGCTGCCAGAGGAGCAGTGCTAACACCTTCCACAACGCAGCACAGACAGGGAGCTGGGTACCAAAAACTCAGAGCTGAGGCCAAAGTGGCAAAATTCAGATGGCCAAAAAGAGGTTTGGACACCTCGGCCATGGGGCTGCAACTGAGCCCTGGCCATCTTCTGTCATCTGGGGCTTTGGCTTCGCAGAACCTCACCCAGAGAGCAGGCAGCTCCTAGCGAGCTGCTGAGCCTGGTGCAGAATTGAGGGGAACGTGTCTGTTTTCTCAGCTCAGTCAAGAGATTGTGACTCATCCAATCACATTTGTTGTTGCAGTGTATCTGTCATGATCTCTCTTGCCTCTCGCTTTGTTTTGGCACTTGTGCACCCTGTTTTGGGTAACACCCCACTTCCCATCCTGCCCAGCCCAGCGGGGCGCTCAGTAAATGTGTGCATCCTTATTCTTAACGTTTCCATGCTTCAGAGCTCTTAGTCTGTGAGCTGGGAGAGAGGGACTTCTATTCACCTGACATCCCACAGGTTGCAAAGCTTCTCCGAAGTCACACCAGTGAGGCGCTGAGAACCCAGTGGGCAGAAGTGTGGAGGGGTCATTTCTCTGCCCCTTGAGCTGGAGAGATGGGATGCTGGACCTCAGGATGGTTGTGCTTTAAAGCTGGTTTCCACAAGCAGGGTCATTCACCATTGCTCTGAGTCCTGAACTCAAGGTTACTGAAAGGAGAAGCAAGGAGTGTTGTTTCCTTCAGTACCAGGAAATCAGCATCACTTCTAGGGGCCAAGCTGACAGTTCCTATTGATTGTTTTCTGTCTATCTCTGCTGATCCCAGCATCCAGCTGCCTTTGCAGTACCCCGGAGAACCTTCTAGGCTCAGGTTTCCTGGGCCTTTGGCTTCTCCTGCTGTAAGGATCTGGCAGGGAAGCTGGTTTTGCTGCAAGGAGCTGGGCTGGCTCAAAGCACCTCCCTTCTCTCCCTGGTTTTGTAGCAGTAAGTCCAGCTCACAGCGTGGGAACTTCCCGAGTGAGAAGAGGTGTTCTCTCTGCAAATTCTGTTTTTAGAGCCATATGTTTTCCCCTTCAGGAAACTAATTCTCATCAAGCATAGGTTTCATGTCCTGCTGAGTTAAATAAAGGAGATGCTGGTCTTCCCCTTTGCTTTGGAGATTCAAACCAATGGCAGGTGATTTATTTTTTGTGCTGTCGCTTTGTCTGTAGGGAGGGGGAGGCAATATAAAGGCTCAGGGGTGCAGGGAAGTAAAGCTATATATGCATAAAGACTGTTTCAATGCTGAACACTATAAATCCAATGGTGGACTAAAAGAAAAAGAATGTAAATATGCAATTAATGCAGAATTTTATGGATGGTCATAATTTAATATATTGAGAACTCTGTAAATACTTGGGGGAAAAAAAAAGTCTGTAAAGTGTGTAAATAAATGAGATTTGTATGTAAAGAAGAATAAAAAGAAAAGTTTTTACTTTTTGCAATGAAATGCAAGTGTTACTGCACCTCTCCCCCTTTCCTGACTCTTGTTTTTCATGTTGTGTCTCAGCCACGGGGCAGGCATTTAACCCTTTAAGGACACTGTGGAGATGTCATTTCGAGTGAAAAGTTGGAGTGCTTTGGAAAACGGTTTGCCAATTTTAAGCTGGTTCCCAGGGCAGAGGTGCTGCAATGGGTCTGTCTGTCTCTCCTTTCTTCCTACTAACAGTGTCTGTCTTTCCTTCACAATTCAGCTCATTTCAGCCAAACACTGACAGAGGGACAGAAGTTGATAATTTCCAGAGCTGAATAAGGCAGACAAAGGAGAGAAAGCTCCCACTGCTACCAGGATAACGTGCAAGCTTGGTAGGCACCCAAGAAGCCACGTTGAAGACCTTCAAGACGTGAGTCAGTAGAAAATGAGGCTTTGCTTCTTCTGCAGTGCAGACTTGGGCCTTTTTGGAGCCCACCAGTGTTGAGCTGAGCCCTTTACACCCCCATCAGGTACCGGCATGGGACTCCTGTCTCATGCTGAGGCTTCTGGCTCCCAGGGGTGCCGCAGACTGGAGTGAGCAGCAGGAAAGCTGCATTCCTCACACACTTACTAATGCCGGCTGGACATGAGTTTGTCAGCTCCCAGGGTGGGGCTTGGACCTCGTGCTGTTAATCTCCACGCTTCAGACACTGGCTCCAGAAAGAGCCATTAGGGTAGGTTGGGAGGTTGGGAAATTGTGCTGCGCCCCCCCTTCACCAGCAGCCATGCCTGACTTTGCCAGATGCACTGGCTGTTACTCACGTCTCTCCATGAGCCACGTGCCCTGGTTGTGACTCTTCCAGACCTGTTTTCTCCGAAAGCACTGCGTGTCCCAATTTTTTTAATCCTCATTGCTTCATTATTGTCTAGTGAGGATGCTGTAGTGCCAGGGGCTGCTTAAGGCTCAGCCCTTCATTTCTGCATCGCTTTGGAAATACCAGTTGGTTCGCTGAGGTCTTCTCATCACTGCCTTGTTCCTCATCTGCCCAGCTGTGGCGAGCTGGTAGGACTCGGGTCCTGATATTGTTCCTTTCCAGTTGTTTCTCCAGGTCTCCAGAGATCCAGCAGAGCTATTGGAGTGCCCTGTGAAGGAGATGGGTTTGCCTTGACCCAGACTCCAGGCCTGAGTAATAAATGTGAACTGTGGTGAAATGTTAGCTCCAGATCCTGCTTGCAGAAGTTATTGGGCTACTGAAAGCATTTTAGGCTCTGGACCTAATAAAGGAGAAGTTAACATGTGGAGGTAAGATCTGGTGGGGGTGTAGGAAAGCAATGGAGGCAAGAGGGGTGATGGAAGTGGTCTGAAGCAGAAGGACAACAGTAAAGCAGGGCCTGGAGAGCTGGAAGGGGAGGGGGGAAGGCAGCACTGAACTGTGAGTGATGAACTTAGCTCTGCTAGCCAGAGCTGCCCCCCCAGCTGATCCTTCTGAACAGTGTGTGGCCCCCAGAGGCAGCTCCTGGAGCAGAGCTGGAAGGAGGAGGTGAGGGGGTCTCTGCAGGACTGTCTCCAGCACAAGTGGTGCAGTGTGTGACTGGGCTGATCCTGAGCCCTTCAGGTGTCTGGCTGTGGCTGCAGCAGTCTGTCCCCACAGATCTCATGGTCTGCTACTCCAGACAGACTTAAAGGCAGCTCTTGACTGCTAACTCCCCTTTTGGGGGCAATTCTGGCTCTGGATCTTGTTCTTCCTCTTTATTCCTCTGATGACACAGGGAAGGGACCCTCTGCTACCTCTTCTTAGAGGGATGGAGGGGGCAGGAGGCTGTTTCCCACTGCTTGCTGCTTTCCCCAGACACAACCAGTGCACAGAGGTAGGAGATGGACAAGGGGAGCCCTTACAGCACTGCAAGCTGTTCTCAGCAGTTGCAGTTGCCTTCGTTTCTAGAAGCGTCTCAGTGCCCAAGGAACACCCTTGTGTAAAACAGGGCTCTGCATTTATTTGTCAGTTGTTTGGGTTTTATTATTATTATTGTAGTTCAGGACAAAAGGTGGAAAAGGGACCACGTAACAGATGGTTGAGGTGGTGTCTGACGTTTGGAACAGCAGAAAATTACGTGAAGATGCCAGTGCAGGGAATTAGGATTGATGCACAGGGTCTGCTTTGGGGAGTGGACCAAGGGAGCTCTTTGGCACTATATCCACTTCTGCTTCTCCATCAAGTCTGATATGTGAGATGGGTGTGTTCCATGTGGCTCTGAAACTCTTCTAATAAAGAACTATGTTTCCTCCCCAGTCTTCAAGCTGTTGGGTGTTCCTTGCTTTTGGGAGGTGCTTTAAATCTGACTGCCAGAGCTGTGGGCTGCTAAGAGCAGAAGCTGTCTGCACGATGCTGAGCTCAGGTCTTTCTCCTCTTGTCCTGTTGCTCACAGCACTGGAGCTGAGCTGGTCCCTGACTGATGAAGAAAAGAGGATCATCTTGGATGAGCACAATAAATATCGCTCGCAGGTCTCTCCTCCTGCTGTGGATATGCTGAAAATGGTAAGTGGCTTTTATGGCAGGGAATCCCAGAGTGGAACAGTGCAAGGTTTAACCTTAATGCCAGCAGGAATTGGGGTTTTGTCTGTGGGAGGCAGGACGATAATTGTCCTTTGCTATTGATACCAAAGGAGGGGTTCCCCAAATTGCCTCTATAGGGATGAGTTTCTTTTCATGTGTAGAGTTGACTGATCATTTTTTGAAGTTCCTGAGCACAGTCTGTGTCTCCTGATGCTCTGTGAGAGCAGAGCAGCTTTCACTCATGTGAAGCTCATTCAGAAAGGCAGATGTTGCCCTGAGCTGCGGTGCTGAGCAGGGCTACACAGCAGGGAATCCTGCTCCAGCAGCTGGTGAAGCACTGCTCCATGTGCTTCATTCACCTTTGCAGCTGATTGGGATCCAAAATTCAGGGGTGACCTCCAGGTTGTTCGGTTTGGGCTTTTTTGTTCCTTAGCACCACGGTTCCTATGGACATGGCAAGATGCAGAAAAGTCGGGGAATTTGGAGCCAAACTCTTAGGGAAAGAACGAGGGAAACAATTTCCCACATGTCTAAAATGTGGCTCAGGATCCTTAGGTTGGTGGCGATGTGGAAGCAGGGAGTGCTGTAGCAGCGGTGGCAGATCACTCGCTTTGAGATGCTCCCTTCTGCAGGGCTGCGTTGTTTCTTCATTTAATCCAGTCTCCTTAAACACACGGGACCTCCTGACACTGCAGATCAGCAGCACCACAGATGTTCAGTGTCGAGCAGCACTGACAGTTTCTTGTTAGAGGAGTTCTATGGAAGCACCGTTGTAACCTTCCTCCCCAGGACACAATGCTGCTTGTGCCTTCCCTGTCTCTGACCTCACCTGCAGCTGCACCACGTTTCTGTTTGGGTCTGGTTGCTGTGGAAATACTTAGATGATGGGGGGGGATGCAGAGCCTAAAGCTATTTATTTTAAAATGAGGCAAATGCTGCAGGTGCAAGCCCACTGTTTATGGAGCCCAGCTCTGTGCCAGAGGGAAGAGTTTCCAGCCCGTTGCTCTCAGCCTGGCTTGGGGCCATGGTGGGAGGTCAGCTGGCTCTCTGTCTCCCACCCAGATATTTTGGTGCTGCTGCTCAGGGGCTGCCCTTGTCCCCTCCACACCCTGATGGCCAAAAGCCCTGCAGCAGAGCTGCGTTCTGGGCCACTTTGCACCCAGTGCTGGCTCTAGCCAGGAAAGCCCCCTTAGGACCCTCTGTTTGCTGGGCTGCCTTCCAGCCTGCTGCAGAAGCAAAGCTGCTGTCTCCATCACACAGTGCAAGGACAGTCAAAGCAGCTGCAGCACAGGGCTTCCCTCTGATCTCCCTGCAAGAAAGCCTCTGGGGCCTCAGCTGATGGGGAGCCACTGCTGTTCCCCATGCTGGAGGGGGCTCTGTGTGGCTGTCAGGGGAGATTTGTTTTGCTCCACTCCCGTCCTCATCCCCACTCCTGTGTGACCCAGGGTCTCCTCTTGTCCTCCATCTGACTTACAGCTCTCCATGCTGAGCTGAAAGTGCTCCGTGCTGACATTTCAGGTCTTCCAGGCAAGGCTGAGAATCGTGCTGCTGCGCTGACCTACCCCCATTTGTTATGTTTGGTTTGTGTTGGGATGGACTGAGGAGCTCCCTTCCCCCATGGACTCCTCAGAAGGCACTCAGGGCACCCACGTATTGAATAGGGATTTGAATATTACTTCTGAATGGGAGAATCGTGACCAGGCAGCTCAGGAGTCCCTCACGTGTGTGTCAGAGAGCCCCGTGTCCCTCTCCATTTACTGCCACTGAGCTCCTTGCAGAGCTGGGACACGGACCTGGAGGCCTTTGCCCAGGCCTACGCAGAGAAGTGCATCTGGGACCACAACAAGGAGAGGGGCCGACGGGGGGAAAACCTCTTTGCTATGGCCCCAATGCTGGATCTGGAATTCGCTGTGGAGGACTGGAATGCGGAGGAGAAATTCTACAACCTGACGACTTCCACGTGTGTCTCCGGGCAGATGTGTGGCCACTACACCCAGGTACCAACCTGCTGGGGCAGAGGGGAAGGGCGGTGGGGAAGGAGCTGTATTGGAGCCCTGGGTCCTCCCGGAGTCTTTGCAAAGAGATGGGGAATCTGTGCTGGGCACCAGCCAGGCATCACTGATACAGGGGAACCTGGGCATGGTGCCTTTTGGATAAGACCTCTCTGAAAATAGCTCTGCAGCTGCTTTTTGGCAGTGTAGCAGAGCTGGGTGCCAGCTTGCCTCATGCAGAGATGAAATCTGAGTGTGTCTTTGCAGTGTGAGTGAGTGGTGGGAGTGGAGAGGAATGTAGTCAGTGGTGGTGAGTGTCAGGATGGATCTGTGAAGGAGCCCAGGATCAAAACCGAGGTGGTGATGCTATGGAGTAGAAAAGCTGTGGCCCTAGGCTGGGAAGGTGCTCCAAGACAGATGCAGCTTCCAAGGCTGGAGTATGGCCTGTCAACAAGACATGTGCCTTCATCATCACCTCACCTTCACCCCTGGTCTTTGTCCTAGGTGGTCTGGGCAAGCACGCACCGCATTGGCTGTGGGTCAAAGTTTTGTGAGAAGATTGAAGGAATTGAAACGGAGGACATGTACTTGCTTGTCTGCAACTATTATCCCCCGTAAGTCCCATGCCTCCAATGATTTGGTTCATCTTGGTGGGGCATCTGTGCTGGAAATGCCCTGCCACCAGTCCCTATAGAATGACAGGAAAAGCCTTTGGACTTGCTCAAAAATAAAGGCAAAGCGATTTTGAGAAAGGCTTTTGTTATCTTGGGTTGGTCATAAAGGAAGGAAGGGTTGTTTGGTGATCCTTACCCACGATTGTGATTCCTGAGGTCTGGCTCAGCTCCTGGCACAGACCGGGGGGGGAGCTCCCCCAAAAAGCTGCCCGAGGCTGGTGCTGCTGCAGCTGAAAGTACAAACATCACCTACTTGCTCTGTGCCTGGTACTTCCCAATAAGCAGTGATAGCCTGGTGAGGGAGGAGCATGTTTTCTACCAGCAGAATGGTAAGATGTGGGAGGAAGGGTGGGTGCCTGCCTGTGAAGCCCTGGGATTAACCTCGAGGATCACTCACTCTGAGATGGAGAGCAACAGCAGACCTTCTCAGGAGTGTTTAGCAAAAGGGAGACAAAGGCCTGTTTCCAAATGCCCATTGACTGGTCTTTTATGAGGGGCAGTGAGAGACCAGGTCCACAGAACTGTTTCCCTTGGTTTTAGCAGTCCTGGGTTCAGGACATGGATCAAACTGTGCTGATCCAAGTGTGTGGCAGAAGACACGCTTTAATTCTGAGTTTTGTTTTGGCTGGGATATTCCAGTTGAATCAGATTCGCTCTTGGGGATGGGTGTTTTCTGCCCTGTCCTCACATTTTCTTTTTCTTGGTGTCTTCTGCTTCCAGGGGTAACATGAAAGGACGAAAGCCATACAGGGAAGGACCCTCTTGTTCACAGTGTCCTGAGGACAGAGTTTGTGTCAACTCCTTGTGTGGTAAGTGAAGCGAAGCCATGCATGTGCCTTGTCAGGCTGTTGGGACTGAGACCCCTGGGTTGAGGTCCACGTTCTGAACCTGGACCGGCAGCTTCAGGTCTGTACTGTGAGACATCACATGTGATGGCAGCCCCCTGAGTAAGGTCAACTGCCGCAAGATGAGGAGGATCAAACAAGGACCTCAGACCTCCCATAGCCAGTGGTTATTGCTCCATGAGGATGCCTCATTCTTAAGGGGAAGGAGGTTGTGTAAAGGAGATGAGATTTCTCAATGTTGGGAGCTCTAGAGTGGGAGATGGCCCAGAGTGATCTAAGCAGCCTCTGGCTGCTCCTTCTGCCCACTGTTGACTTTTGCTGGCCCTGATCAGTTGAGGCCAGCTGACCCCTGTGCTAACCCATGGCACTTTTCATCTCTTACCAGAACCCACTATAGAAGAGACCACTCCACCCTCTGTGACAACAAAGGCAAGCCCATCCACCCCAGTCACACCAGAACGCACTACACCAGCACCCACCACAGTTATGGCCAAGCCAGAACCCACAGCCATGCCCTCAGCCACCACACCAGTAGCCAGCACAGCCAAGCCAAAACCAAAACCTGATACAACCGAGCCATCATACACCACACCAGTACTCACTACTGCTACATCCAAGCCAAAACCCACCATGCTAACAACCACCACTGTAGCCAAGCCAGCACCCACCACACCAAAACCAACAACCACCACACCAGAACCCATCACCACCACACCAAAACCCACAACAACCACCACTACAGCTACGCCAGCACCCACCACACCGAAACCAACAACCACCACACCAGAACCCACCACAACCACACCAAAACCCACAACCACCACCACTACAACCAGCACTATGGCCAAGCCGGCACCCACCACACCGAAACCAACAACTACCACACCAGAACCTGCCACCACCACGCCAAAACCCATCACAAGCACCACTATGGCCAAGCCAGCACCCACTACGCCAAAACCCACAACCACCACTACAACCAAGCCAACACCCACCACACCAAAACCCACCACCACCACTACAACCAAGCCAGCACCCACTGTGCCAAAACCCACAACCACCACTGCAGCCAAGCCAGCACCCACCACACCAGAACCCACCACCACCATGCCGGAACCCACAACAACCACTACAACCAAGCCAGCACCTGCCACAACAAAGCCTGCAATCACCATGCCAAAACCAACCACTGCCACTACAGCCAAGCCAAAACCCCCCACCACCACTACAACCAAGCCAACACCAACCACGCCAAAACCTACCACCACCTCTACAACCAAGCCAACACCAAC
>JAPSGF010000060.1:3328578-3352265 GCA_035772895.1 Perdix hodgsoniae | reverse complement strand
GCCAAGCCAACACCAACCACGCCAAAACCCACCACCACCACTACAACCAAGCCAACACCAACCACGCCAAAACCCACCACCACCACTACAACCAAGCCAACACCAACCACGCCAAAACCCACCACCACCACTACAACCAAGCCAACACCTACTGTGCCAAAACTCACAGCTGCCACTACAGCAAAGCCAAAACCTGCTACAGCCAAGCCAACATCCACCACACCAACATTTACCACCACTACAGCCAAGCCAACATCCACTGCTATAACATCAGCAAAGCCAGAATCCACCACCACAACAAAGACAGAACATACAGAAACTGAAAGTCCCGATTATATTGCAACAATTGGGTTAACACTTTCCTTTGAGCCCACGGTAGACTCAGATTATAGAGTATTTCCAGAAGCAGAGTTAGATACTGAAGAGCCTGTTGCTTCTTTAACTACGGAGAATCCAGACTTCTTAGAAAGTATGGGCACAGCCATCAGTCCCAAATCAGTCCCAGAAACAAATAACGGTCTGAAAGAGGATGAGAGAGAGAAATCAGCCTTCTTTTCCAGTCCAACTCCATCCCCCAGCCAGATTATTCCAGAGATCAAGTTAGGTTTCAATAAAGCTGAGCTCATAACCTCCTCAAAGTCAGTAGTCTCCAGCCCTGAAGAACCCATCTTCATGCGTTTAACGTCATCTTCCAAAGAAAAGGGGCAGAGCCCTGCTTTCCAGACCTCCCTCTCAGGTAAGGTAATTGTGGAGTCTGTCCTGGCATGGACATGCAGACATTGAGTGATCCCCAAGCAGCATGGAGCACACTTGGGAGGAACCAGTATCAGACTGGTCCTTTGGATCCTCGTCTTTGATATGGCAACAACCCTTTTCCTCACTCTTCCCCCTAACGCTTAAAGGGTCTGTTTGGATGTCTGGTTTGTTTGGAAGCATGGATCTGTTTACAGCCTGCTCCTCACTAACACCCACCAGCTGTGTCGTGTCTCCGTTGGATCTGTGTGCTGCTGCCTTGCACCTCGTGGTGTTGTGGTGCACATCCCCGACAGAATTGCATGAATGGGAGTTTCTCTTTTGCTCACATCTTCCCCTCTAACTCCATGCTGTTTTTTTCTTTTCTGCCAGCAGATGCCCTGAGTGCTGAAGAGCTGGAGACAAACTCAGACCAAGAAGGCAAGCAGCAGCCCACAGCTGGAGCTCCCAGTACCCACAGGGGCCTTTTGCTCTTCCTCCTGTCCAGTGTCATCCTGGTGGGCCTTCTGCTCTGAACAGTCTTTCTCAGCTGTCCCTGCACTGGTCGCCAAGGCTTTCTTCAGCATTGGTTGTCCCACCACCCTGGTAGGCTTGGGAGACACCACGGACAGTTCAGGTTGACACACTCTCTTCTTCCTCTGGCTCACCCACTCCAGCCCTGCTGTGCCAAGGGCTACTGGCCATCACATGGGCACTCAGTGCCCTTCCTGAGACAGCCCGGGGGCAGGAGGGTGTCTGCCATCATGCTAGTGAACTTGGGCACCAATACTTCTCCCTTCTTCCTAGCCAGGCTGGGCTTCTACTCTGTTTCCAATAGGAGACGTTAAGCTCTCATTGCCCTGTGTGGCCGGCAGGTCCTGCTGCACCATGTCCCAGGGAAAGCAGAATGCCCTGGAAACCCAATGGCAATGGGACACGGTGGTTGGTTTTGGTATTTGTTTGGAGGCAAGACACGATTGTTGAGTCTGATGTCTGTGTATCAGGATGGATTTCTAACAGAAATGCTCTCTTTCTCTCCTCATGTGTCTGTTTGTCTCTGTTTTGGAGAAGTGTCACCTCTTCCTTCCTTGTCCAAAAATGGCATTTTTGTCCACAGAAGAGGTTTGTGTTTCCTACTTGCTATGGCCAGTGTCTAGAAGTACTCCTTCTCCTGCCATCCCTCTGCAGTCTTTACCTCCTTCCCCACTTCTGCTCCAACAGTTACTCCGTTCTCATGCCTTTATTGTACGCGTGTGCCTGCACATGTGTGCCTGCACAGAAGAAAAACCTCCAGCACTGGAGAGGAGTCATTGCTCCTTTCTTCTGCACAGCTTCCCTCTTTGCAGAACTTAAGTGTACGACGTATTTGCAGTTAGATACAGATCCTGGTTGATGTATATATGTGGGTCCAGGAGGAAAAATAATCAGGTCTGCTGGTGCAATTTCAGCTTGAGAGAGCCAAGTGAATGATGTTAGAGGGTACCGGTGGTTCCAGCACTTGTTGCAGGATGGCTTTCATTCTCTGGAGCACTGTGTGTTGTATTCCTCCATGTTTCTGCTCTGTTCACCTGAAGATTCCCAGCAGGGGGTGTTAAATATGGGGCAAGTTTTGCAGACCAGCAGAAGGGACAAGAAGATCCAGTCCTTCTCTGGTTGCTGCATTCTTTGGTTTATGAAATAGATGAGGTGGAGATAAGTCTGAGTCCTCCCCATGATGCTGTGTGCTGTGCATCTCCAGAGCATGCACTGAATAAATCCTGTTCTGAAAGTCTGTTGTGGAGCATATAGTGTCTTTTTGGGATATCCAGAAAAACAATCCTGTATCTGAAAAACAATCCTGGTTGTGTGTTTAAGTAGAATTGTTGCAAATCACTGTGGCTCCTTCCAAGTGTTTAATGTTGTTATTAATTTTTGGCTTTCCAAAAGCATCTGGGTGCTGGGTTCTGAAGGATTGCAGCTTTTTTATGTTTTGGAACTCGATGATCTTTAAGGTCCCCTCCAAACTGAGCCATGATTCTATGATTTATGTTTTTAGCCCATTTAAAAGCAGCAGGAGGAGGGCATTCAGCACGATGTAGGGAATATTTCCCCAGCTCCCAGCTGAGCGCTGAGCAAAAATGTGTCTCCAGCAGGAATTTTTGGGCAAGGAAAGCAAGAGGAAGGGAGCTCAGAGCAAAAAGAAACCAAGATGAAATTAATGCTGGAGTGCTTCTGGTTCCCTGCTACGAGGTCGAGCAGCCTCCTCCCACCCCAGCACGTCTTCATCTTTGCAGCAACGAAAGAAACTGAATGCAATGTCCTCCCCTGTCCCTTCCCCACAGCCTGCAGTACATCACAGCACCCACACTGCAAGGAGTGAATGATGCTGACGCTGGACCTTTGCTTGTGGCTTTGAAGCTGCTCTGTGCTTCCCCTCTCCCTGCAGTTCTGCTGCAGGAGCAGAGCAGCACAGCTCCCTGATAGGAAGCAGCTGCCCCTGGGGTGTTTTTAGGTCATGGTCACTGCTAACCCTGCTGAATGGTGACCAGCAGATGGCGGTGGGACAGTCATTGCGGAGCGGTGAGCAGCTTTGACCTCACTGTACAGTGCTCTATTTAATCACAAGCATCAGATGTAGCTAAGAATCAGATTGTAAAATAACCTCTCGTCCAGGTTGTTGCATGGTCTCGTTGCAGGCTGAGCTCCTGCAAGCTGCAAGGGGAAAAGCACCCAGCATGGGGCTGCTGACAAGTGACAGAAGCACAGCCAGAGCAGCTGTTGTTCACCTGTTACAAGGGCCTGCAGCCCTGCCAGGGGTAAAGCAGGGACAGAGCTGGGATGGCACTTCAGGGCTGCAACTGTTTGCCCATCTGGGTGAAGGAGAGTGTATCATTAATTCCCTATCAATGATTAAAAGAGCAGAAAAGTGTTTCTCCTCCCAGCAAAATGAGAGCACTCGGTCAACATCGGATTTGTTTTGCAATGCTGGGTGCCTCCCCCTCTCCTGCCTACCTCAATAACTGCTGTGGGGCTCAGAGCAGCAGTAACAGAGTTTACATGAGCCCATGCAAAGCATTCCACAGTTTTTTAAAGGATTTTATCTTTTTTTCTTTTTCTGGTTGAGTTTTCCTGAAAGTTTGGACACTTGCAGTCACGGAATGCTGCAAGCACTATTTATGGAGTTCCTTGCGGCATCAAATTCAAAACGAGAAGGCAGATTCTCCTTCCTCTTCCCTCTGTGCCCTGGGACAGTGGGGCTGAGTGCTGCCAGGGTGGGGATTTGGAGTGGTTTGGTTTTGGTTTAGTCCCAAATCAGGAGGATTTAGGGAAGGAGGGAAGGCAACGGCGTGGCAAACATGGATTGAGGGTACGGCTGTTAAGCAGGGAAGGGCATGGAACATCCAAGGGAAACTTGTGAAGCATTTCCAGCTCTGTTTCTGGGGATGGCCTGAAAGATGCTCGGCCTTTGAAGTGAGTTGGTGGGAGATTCTTGGAAGGATAGGAGCCAAGTGCCTGGCAAAGCTGCAGCAGGAGTCCGGGGGCCCAGAGTCGTGTGAGGAGGAGGTTTCCAGGAGGATCCCTGGTGGTCGGGGTCTTGCTGCCTCTATGAGGTCTGTCACAGCAGAACTGCCCCATTTCCCATCCTAGGCCCAGGACGGTGCCTGGTGACAGCAGAACCTACAGCCTCAGCTGCTCAGCCAACCCCAGCTCCCCCCACACCCTTGTCATGTCCTGGTTTCCACTTCGGGCTCAGGGCTTTGGTCAGGTGGAGGGTTTGCTGGGTGACACACAGTCAGGAGCACAGGCCAACCCTGGCCCCAGTTCATCAGCCATGCTTGGTTCAAGGCAGTAAAAGACACTATTAAAATAAATAAATAAGTAAATACAACAGTCAAAGCAAGTTTATTTTCACAGAAGAGTATCTCTAGTGGTATTTTATTCATGGTTTTCGTCTCATACCATTTTACTGCGTAGAATTCTTTGCATTAACATCAGTGCAGTGGATGGGGAGTGAACTGATTTTGTTTGGGACCCACAGGATTACCCCTTTCACAGGGGACACCCCTTAAACGTGAAGCTGATCTGCTGCCCTGTTCCCATACTTGTGCTGCTGTTTTGGTACCTTCTGAGCAATGCTGGGGATGGAAGCCCTTCCCCTGAGGAGGTGCACAGAAGGTTAGAATGTGTAGAAGAGAAGTGAGCTGCAGCTCTGTGTGGCAGGTCCCCATGACTCCCGGAAAGCCAGATGTATGGAGCAGAGGGCTGCATTCCTCTGCTGCTAGATACTCCAGCATCCCCACCCTTCAGCTGTTGCCCAGCCTGAGTAAGTCCTATCCCAGCCTTGCTGAAGCTACGCCCTATCCCAAATAGCAGAGGAGCCTTAAATGAGCTGCTTCACTGATGGGAGTCTCATAGCCCAGGCAGCCAGGTCTCAGTCACCCCATGTTTCACTTCCAGGGTGAAATTTGAGGGCTCCCATTTCTTATTGCATCTCTCTTCCTCCCAATTCATCTGAGAAGGTGCCCTCAGTTTGCCCTTGCTCCTCAGTGTCTCAGATCTCACATGTTTCCCTGGCAGTGAGATGCCAGTGATAATGTCTCGAGACATCCTTCAGTCTTGAGAAACTGGTGCAACCCTCCTCGAGT
The DNA here is from genome assembly GCA_035772895.1 of Perdix hodgsoniae. Lineage (NCBI taxonomy): Eukaryota > Metazoa > Chordata > Aves > Galliformes > Phasianidae > Perdix > Perdix hodgsoniae. The sequence goes on along the minus strand of JAPSGF010000060.1, from coordinate 3,346,908 downwards.
TACAGCCCCTCCTGTGATCTGGATTCTATTTACTCTGGAATGTGGCAGAGGGGTTGTCCCACCTGCTTCTCGCAAGGGGAAGAAATAACCATTCTCTGTCCCTTGTCAAGTGCCAGAGCTCTGAAGCAGGCTGTCATCTCCTGCATCTGCTGTCAGATGTCAGTGCCACCTACCTGGCAGGAACAAGAAGGATTAGGGCTTGCCTTTGGCTCATCTCTCTTTCTCACCTGTCTCCTGAGGAGGATGGGGCATTGATCTGAATTGGTGGCTTATCTTACATAGATACATAGGAGCCCTAATCTCTCCAGCAGGGTTTGCATGTGAGTTGGGTTGATAGACGTTATCAAATCGGAAAGAACCACCCTCTAACTCTGTCCCATGGGAGAGCTGGGAACTTATCCAAAACCAGAATGTACTTCCAGGGGCCAACCAGCCAAAATCTGATCAGCTCACGGGGCTTTGAGTCCATGGGCTAAGCCAGCTCGTTTCATTGTTTCTCTTGCAGCCATTAAAAATGAGAGATACATTTTTCTTTATGTAGACATTACGTAGTTATTCCCTGGAATAACACAATCCTGGCTGCTGTAGGAGGAGACCCACTGTGTTGTTCAATAGTGCCACGTGCTGTTTTTACTCCAGGACCTCTCCTCTGTGGCTGAGCATCTCCTCTGGTGGTATTGCTGCTCTTTAAGGAAGGCAATAGACTGTATAGTTATCACCTGAAATGGGATAGAATCCCTCCCACCAAACTATACAACCTACTACCTCACCTCCACAGAGCAGTACGGAGGTCTGGTGTGATTCCCTGGCTTTGTGGAAGAGCAGGATTTCTTGCACCACCTGTCTCCATGCTTTGTGTCGAAGCAGATGAACTGAAGATCTGACTGTCTCCTTAGGAAAGACAGTAGATTGTATAGTTAGCTCAAAGGGAGGATAGGACTCCACAACTATTCAATCTACTACCTCAGCCTCAAGGACAGCTTAGGACCATTGCCATGTAGGGCAATGAGATGATCCTTATCCAGGTACTGACTGCTCAGTGCTTCCTGTGAAGAGAAATGCATAAAAATTCATCAGGCTTTGTGCTGCTAAAAGAAGCAAGTCTCAGACTCAGCCTTGTCGTGGAGCTCCCTTTTCCTCCTTATAGCTCCTTCAGTCCACTTAGACTATAATATATCCTTGGCAACCATGCTGGCTGCAAACTTTATGCGCCCAAGAGCTTATGGAAGCAGATCATCTGCAGACTGAGCCCGAGACCATGCACACAGCAAGCACAACCTTCCTGAAGCCGCAGCAACACCGAATAAAATACAGGCACGCTGACCTCACCTCTTGAACACACAGCATATCTAGAACAAACCTGCCAGACTAGATAAAATAATCTATCCATTTAGCTGTTGTGCACTCCAGGGGACTGAGCAGATTAGAAATAACTGAGAACAAGGAAGCTTTTAGGCTGCACATGTAATGGTATTGAGTATATCAAGGCAGATCTCATTTCCCAAACAAATGAGAGCAACATGCATGTCCTTTAATGCTATAGCACAGCCAGGCACTATTAGCGTTGAGCAGAGACAGGCTGGCTTCCTCCCAAGTCCTTGGCTCACCTTCTGAGGCTTTTTCATTCTCTGTGCACCTAACTACAGATGCGAGGTATTATGCTGGCAGTTTAGAAGATGTGTGAGGTTCTCTTGCAGTGAGGAAGATTTTCCCTTAAAGATTAAAGGAGGATCTAAGGAAAAGGAAAACACCAGCAGCACGTTAAGGGGCCACATGTGCAACAAAGCAAAGACCCAAAGGACTTCCCAAAAGAACTCGGTGCTGTGAAGCAGGAAGGGATCCCATCTGCCCACAGCTGGATGGGAGATGGAGGGGCTAAGGCTTACATCACCAAAGGGACAGAGGATGCCTAATGAATCGCATTTCCACAGCTAACAGGCAGCAGGGTGCATGAGTGAGATACCCAAAGCTCTGGTCAGCTATTGTAGCTGGGATCCCCAAGGTGGGAGTTTAAGATGGGCAGGAAAAAGGATAGGATATCTCTGCAACGAGGCGTGGAAAATGCCCACATTCCTCCGCTGAGCTGTCCAGAAATCCTTCTCCACTAGCAGTCAGCACAGCCCAGTTAATTCTTTTAATTTCCTTTGACAAACTCAGCCTCAGGATGACCCACTGTGCCAGGCCATCTGGCCCAGGCCTCTCCCTGTGTGATAACATATAAACAGTGTTAGAAAATCAGCGTTGCAGGACTGATTCCTATAGCATTAAAGTACCCAACCCATCCACGGTGCCAAGCGCTTTGAATCCCAAACAGCCTTCTGATGGGAAATAATATTCTTCCTGTTTTATTGGCTTAGAAAATGATGCACAGAGGTTAAAACTCCCTCCTTAATGCTTAATGCAACAGCAGCCAGAGCTTTGCAGCATTTACCATCAGGAACAGAGGGGTTCATTTAGTCAGAAGTTTAGAGTTAGGCTCAGTGATTCTCGTGGGTTCCTTCTGACTCCAGGTTTTCTATCTGCAAGTGTTTTAGCTTCTCTAAACTTAACGTGGTGCCACAGACACCAACCAGAGGAGCAGACATTTACAGGTTCGCTTTTGATACCATTGCAGAGAATAGGAGTTTGGGTTAATATCAAACCGTGGATGGGAAATTACGTTACACAGCCCCTCATTTACATCAATCTAATTATACATGGGGAAGAGGGAAAAAAAAAAATCCCTTCTGACTTCTACGAGTAATCCTGAAAACAGGAGATTTAATTATGATAATTGTCTTAATGAGTATAGGTTTCAGGAATACCGAGCTGCTGACACTGCAATCTTGATCCTGCCAGGACCTATGAAGAAAGCAGTCAAATCAGACAATTTAGAAATGCTATGAGGATCAGTGGGACTCTTGTGACCCCTGTGCCATTGTCACAGCTGGTGCTGTAAGGATGCCCCCTCTCCAGCGTGGATTGTGGTCTAAAGATGAGGAAGGGAGCAGCAATATGATCAAATCTGCCAAAGATCACAGGATGAGTCCATAGGAAAGCTGGGAGAGGGACCACCCTGTGCAGGTCTTGCTCCTGTCTCCAGGCACCTTCCCACCATGATGGCTTCCCAGTTTCCAGGCACAAAATCTTCCCTCCCAGCACACTGCTGCTGAACCACTCCATTTACAAGTGCCTAAATGCAATACTGCACTGCGAAAATCTGCATAAAACAGCCAAAAGGGTCTACAGGGGTCAGGAGCCCATACCCCAAAGCCATCCACTGCCCTCTGAGTTCATGAAACCTGAAATTTTGGAAGATTTTTAGGCACTTGACCTCTACGAGCCAGAAAAACACCTTTTTCTGTGCACAGATTTTTGGGGAGCAGTACTGCTGTTCTCCCATTCTAGATCCATAAGAGGGCATAAAAATAAGCCAAATGTGGGATAGAAATTGGCAGGTGAATGACGGCTAGGTTGCTTCCCAGCAAGATCCTTCATGTAGGTAAAATGTCCATTCCACCCTGGCTTTCCTGCTTGTATTTTGAGATGGAAAAGTGACTGCAGCCAACTCTGGGGACCCCCTGGAGATGCCTCATGGTGGACCCACAACTGTCTGTGGGTCTGAAGGTCGAAGAGGCCCAGCAGAGCCTCTGCCTTTCAAATCGTGGTTGTACGGAGGTTCGGAAAAGAGCTTGAACAGCATTGAGGAGCTGATCTGGCTTATTAAGGAGAACTGAATGAAATGGAGGAGGAGGGGGGAGGAAACCATGCAACAACAAGGTCGCTCCGTTCAAAGCAGGCGCAGCTTTCAGCCTTTGTATAGCAGCAGCGCTGAGCTCGGTGCCAAAATGTGCCGGGCACGGGCAGGACTTCCCAGAGGGAAATGCTGAGTCTCTGAGAGTCCTTTCAGCCCCATGGAGCCACGGCAGGAGCAGGCAGAGGGAGGCAGGGGAACACAGAGCTGCCCGCAGCCACTGCCGGCTCCCACAAAATGGCTGCCTGACGGCCATTTTGTCGCCGTGGCTTTGCCGGCGGGGAAGGCCGTAGTGACATGGAATGGGGAGATGAAAAGCAAACGGGCAAGAAGAAAAGGAAAAGGAAAAGAAAAAAAAAAAAGAAAAAAAAAAGAAGTTGGGAAAGTTTTCGGGAGCTCCTGATGGGTGCAGGGACGCTGTGTTCTGGGAAAGCACAGTGGGGCTGATCCTGGGGCCGAGCGTGAAGATGAGAAAGAGTTAATTGGAGGCAGTGCAAAGAGGCAAAGGGGAGATGGGCACCAAAATTGGGGAAGTTCACCCCCCAAAACAGCCCCACATCTCAGCAGTGCTGTCCTCTGTGGGCTGTAATGTTGTCAGCAGCACTTCACTTGTTTGTGTGAAGCACTTATTGTTGTATGAAACAATTAACAGGTATCCTAATGGATTCCTGCTCATCTGACAGGGGCTGTCTCGAGTTCTGTTGGATGTTTGTCAACCTCGGTCCTCATTAATCACTTTGGTGTTTTTATCTACAGTATGTGGATCTGTAACATGCTCCTAATGCTATTTATCTTTGATTAACCCTTCATAAACCCATTATTTAAGGTTGCAACAAATCCTGGTCAATCAGCATATCACATACACTTTCCTGAAGGAAAAATAAAAATCCCAGATTTTTTTTTGTCACAAAATTAAAAACAAGTGCTATTGATATTTCATAATTCCTTCAGAAGAGTGAAAATCAAAGAGATAAAAGGAAAAAAAAAAAACCAACAACAACAAAAAAAACCAAGAACTTTTAACTGCTCTGTGTTCAATTGTATAGGATAATGCAATTCTATAAGATAACACGATGCTACAAGATAACACAACGCTATAGGATAACGGAATTCTATAGGAAAACGCAATGCTATAGGATAACGGAATTCTATAGGATAACTGAATGCTATAGGATAACGGAATTGTATAGGAAAACACAATGCTATAGGATAACGAAATTCTATAGGAATTCTGTAGGATAATGGAATGCTACAGTATGATGGAATTCTATAGGATAACGGAATTCTATAGGAAAATGCAATGCTATAGGATGACGCAATGCTATAGGACAACACAAAGACCTACGCAGAGAACATCCTGCAACATTCTGTAGGACTCTTCCATTAATTCTGCTCTTCTTCAGTTCAAAACCTGCTTGTAAAAGGCTCGTGTTTACCCCTAACATATATTTGGACCAAAACATGGAATTTGCTACGCGGTCCCGGTGCCCACCTATGCACCCCAACTCCAAGACCACCGTTTCCACCACAATTGTCCTTTTGTAAGAAAGCCAAGCAGATACGGAGGCAAATACCTTTCTATGCAAGGACAGCGATCCCCCTGCTCCTGCTCTTGCTCCCAGCATCTCTCCAGATGTCCGGCAATCCCTCCAGGGGAGGTGAGACCACCCCAAAGCTGACCCACAGCAGAGCCGATCCCCATTATGTCACCAGAAATCCATTCCCCTCTGCCGTCTGGGAGCAAAGAGCCACGACTGCGAACTGCGAAGCCATCCCAGCAACTGAGGGAAATGCAGAATCACTTAAAAAAAAAAAAAAAAAAAAAAAAAAAAAAAAAAATTTTTTTTTCCGCATTTTCTGGTGGGGTGTTTTTTTTTTTTTGCCATGCTTCTGCGCAACGTTGTATGGTAACGCCACCAAGTTCCCTTCAACTTTTAAGGCACGTTGCTTCCCATGGCTTGTTGTGTTGCAGGATATGCATCCTTGCAGTAAACATCTTTGCTGTCACAGTACTGCACCGTCCCAGCAAGGAAAGCGAGTGCTTAAAAAGCCAGGAGCAGCTCAATCTTTTAATATTTAAATGAAGATTTTTATTCCCGAGACGAAAACTTTTCAGGAAGTAAACAAAACAAAACAAAAAGATCCCTAAAAAATAATAATAATTTAAAAAAAAAAAAAATTGCTCCGGATCCCATTAGCTAAAGCCAAATCTGCAGAAAGGTCACACATGCACCAAAAACGAAAGGACACACAACAGGTTAAACTGCTACCGTCCGGCACTGACCGGCTCTAATCATACCAAGCCGATGTGTAAAACCATCCGCCCGTCCAAAAACAAATTAGACAACAGTGCTCGCTGGTACTTTATAAATGCACAAGGAAGGAGGGCTGTGTTATTGAATGCAGCCAACAAACCTCTCCGTCCGGCTGTGCCGTGCAGCCCCGCGGCTCTGCGTGCACCCAGCAGCCTTACCCCGCTAACACAAAAGCTCGGTTTGGCAATTCCAGGCATTTTCAGTGCTCAACATATGCCAAAACTGCCCACTCTCTGTCTCTGACTTTGGTCTCCTTCCAAAAGGTCCTTTTATTTATTTATTTTTTTTTATTTTCCCCTCCCTGCTACAGCCGGTGCCACGTCGAGACGGGAGAGTTGGGCTCGAACATGGCCGCAGCCTCCAAGAAAGAGCCAAGTCCCAGCGTCCTCGCTTCCCCCTTCCAGGCAGAAAACAAAATGGCCATGCAGCCATTTTGTTCACTGGAGATGGGAGGGAAGAAGGGAAGGGAGGGGAAAAGGGAGGGTAGGACGCAATAGGAATTGAACAGCTTGGCAGAGATGCCCAGTTCTGTCCTCCCTGCCTCTGCTGAGTGGCTCTGTCCAGCCACATAGCTGTATGGGGCTGTGGGTCAGGGTTTCCAGCACACGTGATCTGGTTGAGGTCCTGGAAAGGGTTACGAGTCTTTGCCAGGTCTTGGCAGCACCTCTGGCCTCACCACGACCAGCTCTGTGGGGTTGTTCTCTCTGAGAGCTCCCGATGGGAGCAGGGCAGGAGAACGGAAACCAACACGGTAACGTCCAACTCCTGTACTTCCCTGGGAAGGAAACGGTGTAAATAACACCCACAGGAGAGCGTGGGGAGGGGGAGAGGAACACGGGGAAGTCAGCAATGTCTTTGGGACAGTGGTTCCCAAATGGTTGGATATGAAGAACAAACCATCTGCTCTCCCTTCCAACCTAAACCATTCCACAAAAGCCATCTTTGATATTCCTGAGCAGCGTGTGGGCATCAGCCCTTACCCTGCCCATCATCCACAACGTAGGTGAGGTCTCTTTTTGACGAAAACCAGCCCAGAGCAGGTGGTCAGAGCGGGACACAGCTCATGGGAGAGCACCCAACACAGAGCAAGATGAAGCTGTGAGAGTCACAGATGTTCCCAAGCCTTAGGATAAGTGAGAAATCCTGGTTACAAACCCTATCCCTATGGATGAAGGGAAATGTACACGCCACAACCAAGCACAGTACAGATCTGGTGGGAAAACCCTGTAAGGAGGGGTGTTAATTGGCACTCTGTGCACATTTCCATATGGGATAACTTGAAGCACTGGAGGACAAACCTGGTAAACTATTGAGTCAGTGGGGAGGACAATTTTCCTGAAGAGTAATTTGGAGCAGAATTGCAATGCCAACACCGCTGTGAAGAAACCAAGGATGCTCGGGCTTCTAACAACTGCTGTTTCTCACTATATCCCCAACTTCCTGTAGATGATCCTAAGGTCTTCAGATGAAAATGCTTGTGAATGTATTACTTGCTGTGCTTGGTTTTCCTTTATTTGAAGATGAGCATCACCTCTAGCAAACTGTCAGCATTTGTCACAACTTTTCATGCAGGCTTGGTGGGCAGCTGGGAGAACTCCTTCATAGATACGCTTGTGCTATTTGTGCCAGCAAAGTTTGGGAACTTTGAAGGTATTTGAGAGATCCAAGTCTTGTTTGTTTCAGTAGGGTTTGGGGCAGCAAAGCCCACTGATGAGGGAATGTCCTCACGGCCTCCAGTCTGCAGCCTCTGAGCTGCACTGGTGGTAGACCGAGACTGCTTTCATGGCCAGATCTCTCCAAGAGGACAGGGCTCTTGCTCTCAATGCTCTCTGTCTCAGATATTGCTGCTGTGGCCTCACCAGAGCTCTCATTCAAGGCACACCCTTGATGTTGCTGTTCAACCTCTCAGCGCTGTGAAGGGTTCACTGTCCGGATGAAAGCTAGTTGAAAACCAGGAGCGTGGCATTGGTAAGGCATGTGAGCCCCTCCTCCATCCCCAGGAGGCTTTCTGAGGAAAATAATTACTGAATGCGGGAGTTGGTGGTCATCCTTCAACGCGAGTCTGCTTTCTGCCAAGGATCATTGTTTGATAGTAGATAGAACAAAGAATGCTGTTTGGCTTTGGATCAAAGATGGATGGGGAGAGAAAAAGACTGCCAAATTCTGTTTGAGACCAGGGCTCTTCACACAGGGTCTGTGATGCTGCCAGGGGTCTTGCAAGCCAAAGTCCTTGTGCTTTAGCTCTGTTTTTTCTTACCATGTTGTACAGCTGTGGCAGTCAGCTGCTCATCATCATGTGTTTGTGTCTTTGGACTTCCTCAGCATCAAAGCCTTCCCTCTGGCTGTTTACTGGAGCGTCTTCAGGTCTTCTCCTGGTTATTCCCTCAATGTGAGTCCATACAAATGTAGCCCCACTGCCTTATTGCAGATGCTCCTCCTCCCCACACTGACCATTTGGCTCCTGGCTCATAAATTTTAGAGGGGATGAAAATGTGAGTAAGAAGCAAAGGAATTTTATTCCTTTGATGATGAGAAAAAGTCTCCTTTTGAATGGGGAGGAAGTGTGTCAGCTTTTTTCTTAGTTGGTGCAAGAGCATGGGTGAACCAAAATGCTTCCTCTGTATATTTGTGGGCTGATTCTTTTCTTCTCCAGGCTTGTCCAGAGGCACTTCTTCTCATTTCCCCTTCTCAGAAGTCTTTAGAACTCCTCCTCTGTTTTCATCTATGGGGGATGATGTACAACAACAAAATGATTTGGGAAGGAAAACAGCAGACTTAGCACAACTGCATTGCTGAGTTCCTGCATCTAGTCTTATTGAGTCACTTTGCCTTTGTTTTCTCCCCTGGGAGATAGATACTCCCTACCTGGGATGGTGGGAAGGTCAATTAGTTAATCTGCTCATTAAGTGAACATGCTTTGAACAATGCATTTGCTTGAGGCAATAGATTTCAAGAAGGTCTAACACTGTCTTTGGATGGATGGGCTCCTGGTTCTCATCAGCCAGGACACCTCGCCCTCTGCCAGAGAAAAGAGAGCTGAACTTACCTGCGTTGCTCATACTGATGCTACAGCTCATCTGAAGCACATATCAGCAGAGTCCCAGATCTTCCCTGCCTTTTTCTTTCACCAACACAGCTCTGGGGCTCCAGCCCAAGGAAGCAGAAATCCAAGGTAGCTTTTTGGACAGCATTGCCAGTCTGCTGTGTGCCACAGCCATCTGAAACCCGTATCCACCTTAGGCTGGAGGACTGCATACTCCAAAAGCAGTTTCCCCTTTCTTCTAGGAGGTGCATAATGGTAGGGAGCATCCTGCCTGCTAAGGTGAGAGGCAGTTTCATTTTCCACATCTCTGGGACTCATTAGATACTGAATTTGAAGCTGTTGCTGCAAGCAATCCCATAAGCTGAATTATTTTAGATGTTGGCCAGTCCTGAGCTCATCCAAAGACCACTGAATGCATCTTCATGCACCTTTTGTGTCTGCTGAGGTGAAGTTATAGCCTACAGTGAAGGCTGTAACCCGGTTCTGAGAGGTCCTAACAAAGATGGGACCACTGGTGCTTACGGAGGTTGTCTGCCCACATTTTCTATAGTTCGTTACAAAACTTCCCTGTTCCAACTCAGAAACCATATAGATTCCTCATTGCAGCCAAGTTTGACCACAGATACCATAACACAGATCAATCTCTTTCCTCTTTGTTATTGCAAAAATGCCTCGGAGAGATAATAGCAGTAAGTCTTTGCTGACTGATGGCACTGTGTGCTGGCTTTGAGCAGTCCGTGGATTGGCCATCCTCCACTGCCATTTCCTAAAAGCAGTATTTTTCTGGTTGTTTATCTTCCCCAGCCTTGTATGCAGCCATTGCCCAAAAGCCCCTCTCTGTCCAGGGAGCAGGATTTACTGCTTCTGTTTAAGTAGTGGCGGAGCACGGCACAATGGAGGCCCTATGCAAACATGTGCTGCTGTTTTCTTTTGCTTTCCATTTATTCTTTAGTGGTAAATCACAGCACTTGAAAGCAAACAAAAATCAGAAGATCCAGGACCCAAAGCGCTGTCTTGAGACGTACAACAGGAGATGAAGACAGGTTGCATTGAGAAGTTAAGCAACAAATAGCTCTTGAAAGCAAAGATGTTTCATCTCTGATGCATGCCTCAGATTGTTTCTGGCTGGGTTTTGGCTCTCTTTGAACAAGGCAGAAGCTTTGTGCCTGGGCTGCTTAGCACACACAAGAGATCTGGGCTAAGTGTGTGCTCTGCTTCGGGTAGGGACCATCTTTATCTTCTATGTGTGGACAGCACTGAGTACAATGGATCCCTCAAGATGTTCCAGTGACAAAATGTGACACAAGCAAGAGCTTGTTTCCATGGTTTGAGTATACGGGCCACCAGGGCTGGAAATGGTCACTGTTAGATTTTGTCTTGACTCTGCCACCAAGCCTGACCCTTCCAAGGACCCTAAAGGACCGTGCAGGCTCACACCACTGCATTACAACAACAGATTGATCCACATGCTAGCTCCCTCTTTGACCTCATTTCAGCCCAGGATGACATCTGGCTCCGTGTTTTCAAGCCACTGCAGGGCTGACACAATCTTCTGCGTAGTTGGGCAAGATTGCCAAGGGAAAGAAGGTGGAATGACTCCTCAGGAAGCGGCATCAGCACCTATCAACTTTAACCAGCATTTCTACAGAGCGAGACTGAAAGCTTGGTCCCTCCCATCACCGAGTGAGACAGCATAACCTGTACTCAGGATCAACAGAACTCTACAGTCCCACTGTGGCAGCCAAAGCAAATCCACCTTTACCTCCTCGCAGCAGAGCTGAGCTCAAGGAAACAGGCAGTGTCCGGAAGGCTGAGCTTATCAGCACAGTACAAAGATCTCTCCAGAAAGTGCAAAGCCCTTTGGAGAATATCCCCACCCACTGTCCCTTTGGGGAGCGCCTTCCTGGGCTTGGCACTGCCAGTCACTGTGGGTTTGGTGGCCACAGCTCTCCCAGGGCTTTGGCTGAGTCTATAGGGCAAAATGTAGGCACGGTTGTGGCATCCATGGCTCAGAGCGAGCCATGTTGTTGGGCTGCATGGAGCAGCTATGGCAGACACAGATAAAAGCAGAGCCCCAGAGGCATCTGCCTGCAGTGGGGTGTGCGCTGCTAATGTGCGGGGATGAACAGATGGGTTGATTACACAGGGAGAAATGGACACTAATCGTATCCAGAATCACCAGCTGCAGGATTTCCTCCTGAGCCCTGAAGGACAGGAAGCCCTTACCTGCTTCTTTATCCTGTCTCTGTTCATTAGGCCCTTCCCCCACCCTGGGAACCACGTCTGGGCTGATTCTCTGCGCCCAGACCGCAGAGCTCACATCCAGATGGGAACTCCCACAGCACTCCAGCATGGCTGGATGCAGCTCCAGCCCAGGGGCCTATCCTATCTTTCAGCTCTGGCACAGCCTGGCTCATGTTTTCCTGCCTGGGGAACCCACTGCAAGACTCCTCTTGCCTTCCATGGCCTCTATGAACAGTGGGGAAGAATTTGGGGCAAATGAGAGCATGCTGTGCACCAAAGACTGCACTGGGGATCAGTGCATGGTGTGCCACCATGTCCTGCCCTGAGATGCAGCCACTTCTGAGATAATGTCCAGTATGTCTTTGTCACACATCCAATGAAGCCAGGGAATAAAGAAGGATTTTGCAGGCTTAAAACATCAGAAGCAACCCTCCAGCAGGCTGCACGGTGATTCACTGCTCTGAACTGGGAGGTGATGTTGGAGAACGTAACTGCATTCTTGCCTTTGGGAGACTGAAACATCTTGAGCGGCTGGGTTTCATAGCCTGCTTAGGTCAGCAGTGCCAGCTTGAAGAAAGGAGCAGAAACCTCCCACCCTCCTTTATCTGCGTCTCTCTGCATCCACCCCAGCTCTCTTCAGCCACACACAGCTGCTCCCAAAGCAGCATGGCTGCACGGATGGCCCGAGGTGACCCCCCATGGCTGGGTCTGAGCCCCATCCTCATCCACAGACATGAGCCCTGGGAGCAGATGCACGGCAATTCAAGCTGTTGGTCATGCTGGTAGCAGCACTGCCCTCACTTTTGATGGAGTCTCCACACGAGAAGTAAGCTTGAAAAATGCTACAACTCAAGCTGGTGCTCCACGTGGGGCTCTGGGGGACCCTTTCTCCTTGCATGCTGAGGGCGTCTCTGCTCCTAGCCCTGGGCTTGTGTTGTCAGACCCAGTGTGTGCCAGCTCCCACACCATCCCTGGATGCCATGGGATGCCACGTGCTGCCCCTGCGAGCTGGTGCATGGATCTGAGCAAGCCAAGGCCAAAGGAGAGGAGAACCACTCCCTGCATTCTTGGTGTAATTCCCAGAACCTTCCTGCTCAGCCAAAGCTGCTTCAGGTCCCCACGCCTGGCACTGAAACATCAGCACAGCCATCCTGTGAGTTCAAATCAAACCCCAGGATGCTGACTGAGCAGTCAACCACGCTGAACAGAGCCATGGCTGCTCTGCAGACTCCTCCATGCAGGAGGAAGAGGAGGAAGCACAGCACTTGGTCTGGCAGGTGAGGAGAAGCCTTCTGCCCAGCCCAACCTCTTGGGCAGCTCCTCTGTCCCTAGCTCAGTAAAACAGTGACACTGATGTGCTGGCAGCAGCCACATGGCACAGCAGCACCTGGGTACAGACCTCTCCAAACCACGAGGTGGTGCACACAGGATTATAACAGTGTCGTCATCATCAGAATAATGCCATACCTACCTCTTAGGCTACCTCACCCTGTGCAGCATGCCTCTTGTCAGGCTGCATCTTCTATGTTTTCTGCAGACAGGACCAACTCATGAGTAAACATAGCATGCCAAATCCAGCACACAAAGTGCAAACCTCATGGGCTTCAGTGGGGGACGCAGGCAGTGCTCAGTGCCCACAAACAGCCCTACAAAAACAAACCTTGCTTTGTCCTCCCCCAGCTCACTTTTCACAGCAGCCAGGTAACATCAAAGATAAAGAGTAGCCACGAGCAACCTCACAACAGCAAGCCAGGATGATGGAAGAAGTGGATGGAAATCAGAGAATGAAAGAGGTGATTTATAGGGAGTAAAAACGGCAGCAAGAAAGGTAAATAACACTGATTCTTCTAAAGATGAGCTGTGGAGTGGTTCAATGGTGAGCTGACACTGGGTGCCCCATGTTCCCCATGGTGCACGGGACTGTGGGCATCCCTAGGATGTGTTTCTACTGGGATCTCATTCAACTTGTGCCCCCAGATCCGCTGCAACAAGCTGGCAACTACGAGGAAGAAGCCCACAAAGGCCAGATTTGCTCTCCCTGCATTTAACATCCCATTTCTCCAACAGAAGTGATTGCAGCAGAGGTAAAGCTGATTGTATGGGCTGTGCAACCCGATGAACGATGGTCCCCATGGGCTCAGCCTGCACACAAACAGAGCACGGCAGCACTGCAACTGCAAACCAGGCAAGTTTCACCAGAGCTTCAAGTTTTAAAAAAAAAAAAAAAGAGGAGAAAAAAAAAAGGAAAAAAAGGAAAACACAATCCAGACTCTGCCTTGGCCAAACCTGGCCCTTTTAAGGAAAGGAAATTTCCCAGAGCCACCCTCGACAAACCTAGAGGCCCAATCCTGCTCTCAGGAATGCCAGTGCAAATCTAGAACAGCTCTGCCGGCCACTGGGGGGGTTATGGCAGCTGTGTGTGCATCCAGCCCTGCAGGGAAGCTCCTGCTCTCCCCTAGAGATGGAGCTTGCACTGCAACAGCCAGGGAACGAACTCCAGGTTCAGATGCAGTCAGCATCAGAACGGTCTGCCTGCCAGCTTCAAGAATTCGTCCTTTTTGCTGAGCCATGATCTGGAAGCCCGAGCCCTGCTTTGCTGTGAGCTGCATGTAATAAAACAGCCGGGTCCCTTGGCTGGATGGCTGCTAGAGAGGGGCCACATGTTTTGCTCAGGGCATGTCTGAAGTGCCTTCCTCGAGTCCAGACTTTCTCTGCTCAAGGGGCTGCCCACTGCAGAGCCCAACGGAGCGATGCCAGCAGCTTCAGTGGGGTATTTTTGCTAGCAGCCCTCTGCCAACTTCTCTTTTGCTGCTTCTTCAGGGAAGCAAAAGAAACTGGGGGCAAACTGGGAAAGGTCTGCTTCCACCCCAGCCCCTGTTTATGTCAAAAATCTGCGAGGGAAAAGCTACAGCGATGAGTAAAATGCTCATGTTCCCTTTTCATTAGCATTAAAGGTTTGGATGTAAACCAGATGTAAATGGGCTCTGCTGCAGAGGGTATTCTGCCACATTTTGGGGCCAGATCTGACCGGCCTCATTTCCTGCTAACAGCAACATGGGCATTCAGTTCCCCAGCCAACCACTGCGAAGCACGAGAGCCAGGGACCACAGCAAGCAGCCTCAAAAATGGGAACTGCCAGCAAAGGCCACGGCCCTGAGCTGCGCTCCCCCCAAAGAGGAGGTCGGTAGTTGCATTCAGAACCCGCTTCAGCATCTCCCTGCATCTGCTCGGCCCACTGCAGCCACTGCTTTGCCTTAGAGCTGAAGAGCAAGCGAGTGGGAAGGTTCAGAGCAGAACCAAAGCACCCCAGAATCCAAAATGCAGTGCACAAGGCAACACAAAGGTTGCTGCCAGGCCCATAAGGCACCCAGCACCTGAGAAAGCGTGTCTAGGAGGTGAGTGGGGTGCGAGACAGGCTCAGAGGTGTCCCCTGGAGAAATGGGTGGGAGATGGAGGTGAAGCTGAGCTGGAGCATTTGGGTGCTCTGCAGCCAGTTCAAAGGCTCTGCTGTAGGGCTGTGCGTCACTTGCTGAGAGAGAGAATATTGTTTTTGGAGAAGGGAGGAGGAGGGGGAAGCCAGGAGTGGGGAAGGAGGAGGAAAAATTTGGTGAAGGAGGAGGGGCAGTTCGCATGGCTCCTGAGCACCTGCATAGTGCGTGGCAGGAAGGAGGCAGGGAGACCCTGCCCTGCAGACAGGCTGCTTTTGTTGCATCCCGAACGAGCCTCGATTAAGTCTGACAGAAAGAGGGCAGAGTCCCACACACTACGGACAAAAGCCCCGAGCTCAGCAAGACCTGGAGAGCTTCGGCGCAGCCGGGAGAGGTGTGAAGCTCCACGAATCGCCCTCCGCAACGCCCCGTGCTTTGGCCAGGCAGCCCCTTCCCAGCTGGAGCCATCTCCAGAGCCTGGAGGCCACCGCGGCTCCACGACAGCCCTCCCTGCTGCTCCCTTGCCCCATCTTTGCCCAGTGCAGCCCTGTGCCCAGCTACGGGGCTTGGCCACAACCCTGCGCCCATCCCAGCATGTTGTGCCAGCTTCTAAACAGTTAACACCACCAGAACCAGACTGCAGCGGTTCCCTCGTCCTCAGATCCCTCCAAAAAAGAAAAGAACCGATCCTCTGATTCTCTCCTCCACCCACCTGGGCCACCTCCTGGCACCCATCCCATGCCCACCACCAGCGCGGGGTTCGGGGGGCTGTGGGCTCCCACCACGCTCGCCGCGGCTGCCATGTTTGTTGAATTGCAAATCCGACATGAGTCGACATCTTTTTTTTTCCTCCCCCTCCGTGGTGGAAGCACAAAGCACCCGCGTGGGGGACGGCGGTGAGCGGGGCGAGAGGAAAAAGCACCTCGAGTGGGGCTCCGAGGTGGGACGCCAGGGCACGGCCCTCCGTATGGATCGGTTCGAGTCTCAGCACCACGGGCTGCGGGGAAAGGGGGTTTTTGGGGGAGAAGGCGAAATGCAGCGACAACAAAGCGCCGGGCAGAACGAAACGGTATTTCAAATCAAAGGCAAAAAGCACCCCAACCAACCAACCAACCAACCAACCAACCAAAAAAAAACCACGAAGAGCGAGGTTCAATTCCGTACCGAGGCAGCGAGGGGGACGCACCGCCGGCAGAGTGGTTGTGTTGTGGAGCAGTGGCTGCTTTTAGCTCCGCTTATCCGGACAGTCACCAGGGAAGGATCCTTTTCCGAGAAAGGCCAGTTGGAGTGAGACAGCTTTTTTTTTTTTTTTTCCCTTCTCTCGCTTGCTCTCTCTCCCCTTTCCTTCTCCTCTCAGCTCAACGCCAAGAAATGGGCGGTGCCTGGATGCCAGGCTCCATCCGAACGAGACGCCGAAGGCCGGGGCAAGCTGGCACAAAGGCGAGCTGGCAGGAATTCCTGCACTCAGCGCTCTGAAAATCCGCTCCGAAGAGTTCTGCCCCATTCGGCCCCGAAGGGTCCGAGCGCGGGGCGGGGGGCGGTGGGCGAGAATAATAACAACAACAACAATCATCATCGTCATAAAAAACGGGGCAGAAATAAAGCTGGGACCTTCCCGTGCGTCGACGCGGGTTAAACAAAAGGCCTGGGGATGTGGATAGGGCTCTGTGCCCCCCCCCTTGCCGTGTGCTCTTTCCCGCCCGCACGCCCCCTCGTCCCGCCTCGTGCTCGGTGCAAAAAAGGGCCCAAAAAAAAAAAAAAAGGGAAAAAAAGAAAAGAAAAAAAAAAAAGGGAAAAAAAGCCGAAAGCGACGCGCCCGCCATGAGGGCAGCATGGCAGCAACCGCCTCCAAGGGGGCAGATTGAGGGCGGTTTGCGTTTTAGGGCGTATTTGGGGCCTTTTTGTTGCTGTGGCGAACACATGGGTCGCGCTGATGATAAAAAGGGAGTCCCGGTGGGCTCGGGAGGGGGGCCGAGGGGCTGAGAGCGCTGCTGGGGAGATGCCAAGAGCACGGAACAAAACACGTTTTCATCTCGCCCGCGCCAGGGGCCGAGGGGCGGCCGTGCACCCCGCAGCCCTCCTGGGGAGCGGCTGCCAAGCCCGCCTTGGCACGGCTCCCCCAAACAAAGCCGTCACCCATCCCCGAGCAGGCGCTGACAGTAAGCAAAGTGACAGGCGCATCTCCCGCATGTTAATCCAAACGACGAGGAGCGAGGGGTGCCCCCCCCCCCCCCCCCCCCCCCCCCCCCCCCAAACCCCCCCCTTTCCCTCTCCCTTCCCCACACGCACGCGGACCCCCCGTCCACCCCACCCTTGGCACCCGTCGGCCTCGTGCGGGGCCTTCCCTTTGGGCGGGTTTAAATCAAAACAAGCGGCCGAGCTTCGGGGGGTGAACGAGGCCGCTCGGCGTCGGCGGTACCTGCTCCGTTCCCGCTGTCTTCCTCTTCGCCTTGGATGCGTGACAAGAGCCAACTCGCCTCTGGTGGGCTCTGGGAGCCGCGGGGCTGTAACCCTTTGCAGGAAGTTGGCACGGCTCCCAGGTAGGACTCGACTCCCACATGGCTCCCCCCAGCAGCCGCCGCCGCCGCCGCTCCCTCCCTCCTCTCCCCACCCGCTCTGCCCCCAGGCCCGGCGTTGCCCCACGCTGTTGCCCTCGGGGCCGCCCCACGCGCCGCCGCTCTTGCACACGTACCCGTGAAGGATGACCTGGGCAACACCGAGAACAACAACTTCCTGCTCCGGCTCCCTCCAACGCCTGTTTCCACGCGGTGTGCGGCGAGACGGGGGGAGCTGGGAGGAGGTTTGGGGGTTTGTCGTCATTGAATCATGCTTTTTTTTTTTTTTTTTTGACCGTATATATATATATATATATATATTTTTTTTTTTTTTTTTTGCTGGACCCAACACGAAAGGAAGAAAAATGGGAAGAGAACAGCTCCAAGCCAGCAAGACAATGCATGGGGGACAGGAGATCAGAGCGGCTCTCGGGATCCATCTCACCCGCCCCATTTCGGAACCCCACGCCTCATCCATGCGGTACTCCTCAACGATTCCAGTCCGCAGTCCGGAGTCCCTCCGAGCTGCCAAGAGCATCGCAACAGGAAAGAAAGAAAGAGCGAGAGGGAGAGCGAGGCAGAGTCCTCACAATCGAGCAGCGAGAAGAGCAAGGAGAAATTAACATCCAATTAGCGCCGTGTTTAACGAGGGAGACAGAGGCGGCTGTTGTTTTATTGCCCTGTTCTTTTCAGGCACATCTGACAGGCAGCGGGGAAGGCACCCCGGCTCGAAGTGACGTCATCATATTTTATTTTTTTTTTATATCTTTTCTATTTTATTCTTATTATTCTTCTCTCCTTTTCCCCCCGTTTTTCCTCCTCCAAGTCGCAAGGCGAGGTCTCGGCAACATGGCCAGGGCGACGCGGGGCTTCGAGCCGACGACTCCGGCCTCCATCCCCCCTCCCCAGCACCGACCCAGCAAAACAAACACCCACCCCAGCCCGAAGTCTTTGTTCTTCCGAAACAATTAAAAAAAAGAAAGAAAAAAAAAAAAAAAAAAAAAAAAAAAAA